>JARYHS010013630.1:320482464-320900712 GCA_031002005.1 Vandiemenella viatica | reverse complement strand
GGGTGGAAGGGCGGGGTGAGGAGGTGTTGGATATTGTTGGCGGTACAGAAGGATAGGAATTCCCGACTTCGAAATTGCGGTCCGTTATCTGTGACGATAGCGTATGGTAATCCTTCGATGGAAAAGATCTTCGTGAGGGCTGAAATGGTGACCTCTGTGGTGATTGTGGAGCAACGGACGACATATGGGAAGTGGGAAAAGGCATCCGTCACTAGGAGCCACTGGTGGCCTAGGAATGGGCCAGCGAAGTCGAGGTGAATGCGTTCCCAGGGTCCGGACGGTGCCGGCCAGGAAAGGAACTTTTGAGGGGGGCGGGGCAGTTGTTGGGCACAGATGGTACAGCGCCGCACCATCTTCGTGACATCCGTGGTAAGGCCGATCCAGAATACATGGCGTCTGGCAAGGGATTTGGTGCGGGCAATTCCCCAGTGTCCTTGGTGGAGAGTTTGGAGGATTGTCGGTTGTAGGGATCTCGGAACGACGACCCTCGGGGTGGAATTTGGTTCTGTGCGGAGGAGCACTCCCTCTACTACTGAGAGCTGGTGGCGGATGGAGTAGTAGAACTTGAGGTCTTGATGATGGCGTGGAGGGGAACGTGTTTGCCACCCGTGTTGGATGTGGTGTCGGATGACACGGAGGAGGGGGTCCTCCCCTGTGGCTGCCGCGACTTTTGAGGCCGTGACTGGAAATGTCTTCAGTGCTTCTTGTATGTCATCGTCGATCTGGAACACCAGAAGTTCCGACTTGTCGAAGGCAAGGTCTGGTCCCTGCGGTAGTCTGGATAAGGCGTCTGCATTGGCATGCCTGGAGGTGGTACGGAAATGCATGGTATATCTGAACTGGGACAGGAATAGTGCCCAACGCTGGATGCGGTGGGATGTTTTGGTAGGCAGACGTGTGGACGGATCAAATAGTGATAGGAGTGGCTTGTGGTCGGTAATGAGATGAAAAGAAATCCCATATAAAAGGGAATAGAATTTGGAGCAGGCAAAAACAATAGCTAGCGCCTCTTTCTCGATTTGAGAATATTTAAGCTGAGCAGCCGATAGGGCTTTGGAGATGTAGCTACGGGGCGTTCCGTGCCATCTGGTAATTTATGAGACAGAACTGCCCCCACACCGTAATCGGATGCATCTGTGGCAAGTATCAAGGGGAGGTTTGGAGTGTATGGCATGAGGCATGCTGCGGACTTGAGCTGCTGTTTAAGGGTGTGGAATGCGGTCTCGCAAGCTGGGGTCCAACGGAACGGGACATTCTTGCGACAGAGGTGGTACAGGGGTGCTGCCACTTGTGCTGCTGAGGGTATAAATTTTCTGTAGTATGAAATCTTGCCTAAAAAATTTCAACTGATGTAGATCCTGAGGCCGAGGTAAGTTGGAAATAGCGTCCACATAGGAAAATGCTGGGGAATGCCTTCCTGAGCGATGATGTGACCCAGGTAGGAAATGGATTGTTGAAAAAATTGACACTTGGAAAGGTTGCATTTCAATCCTGCTGCACGGAGGCGGAGGAAGAGTAGGCGGAGGTTGGTCATGTGTTCGGCAGCGGAGGGTCCCGTGACGACTATGTCGTCGAGATAGTTGATGCATCCCGGAATATCCTGGAGAAGTTGTTCGAGATACCGTTGAAAAATCGCTGGAGCACTGGCCAAGCCGAACATGAGCCGGTTGAGTTGGAAGAGGCCAGAGGGAGTGTTGATGACTGTGTATTGTCGGGACTGGATATCCAAAGGGATTTGAAGGTATGCTTCTGCCAGGTCAATTTTTGTAAAGTAGGTACCTCCTGCTAGTTTACGGAAGAGGTCGTCCGGTCTCGGAAGTGGATAGTCGTCTACCAGCAGATGCGGGTTGACGGTGGTCTTAAAGTCACCACAGAGACGTAAGCGGCGTCCTGGCTTCTGAACTATGACCAACGGCGTGGCCCAGGGGCTGAACCGCACCGGCTGGAGGATCCCTTCGTCTTGGAGACGTTGAAGTTCTTCCTGAAGTGGTTGTTGAAGCGCTACGGGTACCTGGCGTGCCCGGAAGTATCGAGGCCGTACGTCCGGCCGGAGTTGGAGTGATGCTTCGAAGTCCTTTGCACAGCCGACGCCTGGTGAGAACAGGTCCTGAAACTCGGTGCAAAGGGCGTCCACTTCAGGAAAAGGAACATGCTGAGATACGAGGTGTATGTTATCCTCAATTGAAAATCCGAATAAGCGGAAAGCGTCCAGTCCAAATAAGTCTGCTGTGAGAGAACTGTTTACTACTAAAAAGGGGACTGAACGAGGTACAGACTTATACATGCGTTTGCTGTGAATTGTCCCAGGAGTGCTATTTCCTGTTTGTTGTATGTCAGGAGGCGCTTGGGGCCGGCGAGAGGGGGGGCGAGCCAATTTGCACATAAGTAGTATAATTAAGCAATGAGACTGCTGCTCCTGTGTCGACTTGTAGGCGCAGAGGGCTTGCCATTGACCGTAACGTCAATAAAAAGTTTGGATGCATGTGGAAGTGTCCTACCTGATTGATATCCATAGGTGCGCCGCTCAACCTGTCTTGGTAAGACCCTGGGCGGCGAGAGCCGGGATTGGCATTGGTGGTGTTGGTGCGGCAGACGGACGCCAGGTGTCCTTCCTTGCCGCAACGTGAGCATTCAGCCCAACGATCCGGACAATTTTCCCTCTCATGTGCTGAATAACAGGCGGGGCAGGAGGGTAGGCGGAGCGGGCTGCGGCGTCGGCGCTGCGGGATCCGCTGCTGCTGCCGAGACTTGGTGCCCCTGCCGGAACGGGCCGGTTCGATGTCCTTCTGAGGAAGCGGTCCCCGGTTGTGGTGTCGGGAGGAGCGCGACTGGGAGCTCTGAATGGCGGCGACGTCCTGTGTGTCCTCTACGGTCCGGTTCGGATTGCGGCCACATCCGCCCAGGACTCCAGGCGGCGATCTGCGGCCGTAGATATTTCGAATTTGTAGGCAAGTTCGATGACCTGCTCCAGGGATGGGTCCTCTAACTTGAGGGCGTCATGCCGGAGTGCGGCATCTGGTGCAGCCTGTATGATGTGATCACGCACCATGTTCGTCGCGTAGGATTCGTGGGAACAACGAGTTTGAAACTTACATTTTCTGCTAAGGCCTTGGAGTTCGGCCGCCCACTGGCGATACGTCTGATCGGGCCTTCTTCCGGCATTGATAGAATTCGACCGCGGGCCGCGACGACATGGTACCGGCGTCTGTAGTATGCATTCAGTGTCGTACAGATGGTCGTGAAGGTGAGGGTGTCGGGGTCTTGTGGCTGAAGTTTGGTGAGCAAGACATACATCTTCGATTGGTTCCAGGAAAGGAAATATGCACGCTGGTCTTCTTCTTTGGATATGTGATGAATTGCGAAGTGTTTGTCTTATGCGCTTCTCGTAGGTCTCCCATTCCTTCGACGTCGTCGTTGAATGCTGGGAACGGAGGCGGGGCCGTGGGTTGGCGGAGATTCCTGACTTCCGCAATCAGTTGTCTCTGAGATTCGAAGAACTGATGTAGAAGGTCCTTGGAGGAACTGTTGCCATTCCGTAGGTGCTGCTGGCGTAGCCATGATGGTCGAGAGTTCTTATCCCAACCTTGGTCGCCACTGAAGTGAACTACACTTAATGGTTCCTTGAAGTTATTACTCGGTACACAACACATGGTAAACAATAAACAAATGTGGTACAGTTAGCAGAAGACCGTCGAGAAATTTCAGCCTGGTCCTGATCCGGGGTAGAGTAGAACGGCTTCTACTTCTCGCGAACTTCCGGTGGTCTTCTGTAGTTGAAGCTGGTTCAGCGGTCAGGCCTGGAACTGGCGGTGGAGCGGCCGGCTACGCTTATATAGGCGGCCTGGCGCAGGAATTCCGTTGTGTGGTAGTACGGCGACCTCTGTAAGAAATAGTCCCACTTAGCTTCTAGATGATTCTATTTGTTTTCCTGTTTGGTTTGATGCTCTGCGCCTGTTTTGGAGTCGTATATGTATCCCGGCCGTGCAGGCGCGTTGTGTGTGAGGTCTGCCTGGCAGGGGCCTTTACTGGCAGACTGAACAACTTTTATATAGAATCTCACACGTACCAGAAATTTCAACTCCACTGCTTGTAAATGGATCCATGTTCATTTATTGTCCATGCCTTACTTCCACAGATAAGCTAGCAATTGGCATCAAGTATGAACTGAGAATCCCATGGTTATGGTCACTGCAGCGCTTGTAATTTGAAAACTATTCATTTCAAAAGTCTCTGTCCGCAAGTGAGGTCACAGCTTAGATAGCAATAAGGGAGATCTTATTTCTCATTTGTGAGAGGATCTTTAAAATTAATTTCTATGTATTCTGGTAAATATAGTTTTGTAAAATAGTAGCACAGTTGGATATCAGTATTTTACTGAATTCGTTTCGGTTGTTAGCTTTTTATTCTGCCATATGTGGACAACACAGTGTAAGTATACGTTAAAGTGCATAACAGTAGTATGGCTCTGATAACTTCTCTTAAGGTAGTAAGATAGTGTCTGGCGTGCGAAACTGGATTAACTGGCACGAGCTAAGGTTGTAAATGTTCTAAGACTTAGCTACTCAGCTTGGAAAGATAGCAAAGCACCAAACTTAATTATCGTATTACAAACAAAACGCCTAGATTAAACGTCAAAATTCTAGCATCCCAAGGTGATATAACCATTTCAATGATACCACAAATCATTATTTTAAATAAAATACCAGGGTATAAAACCAATAAATCCATCTTCAAATAAAGAATATTTAAAGGCAATCAGTGTAATATTATCAAAACATAATCACGCAAGTATCCAGTAGAAAATCCATATAAACCAGAGAAATATAAACCATGCTGGCTATAAGAATACAGGTATAATGTATAAGCAGCACTAAAAAAAGACAAAATAAACAAGACAGATAATATAACAATAGATCAAGAAATAATCCTATTTATCAAAGAAAATTCACCAAGAAGATTTAAAGAGGGGGGGGGAGAAGCTATATTAGAAGAACTTAATAAAAATCATCATAAACATATTGAAGGTATAAAATTAAGTGTTCCCTGTTTATTAGCAACGACTCTGTTGATGGTGTTTCTACTCTAGGATAGGGTTTCTTCCGGAAGAGTGGGCTATAATGCGGTGATACTGGGTTTTGCACACTACCTTATTTCAAATCTTAACCGTAATGCACAGTACCAGGCAACGCTTCTAACAACACTTACGAACACCATACCCTCTGGGGAAGGAAAGGGGACATCATTCCAGTTAAAATTTGGCGATGAGTTTCCATGTCTCCATGGCAACCGGCACTGGGTACACCAAAAATCTATTTCTGATTTCTCACTCTGACAAAATAAGCAGGTCATTCTATTTATGTGGTTGTTCTTCACTGTACTGTTTAACAGAAACATTCGTGTCTTGACATACTATCTCGGAATCAAAACTCGATGAAAACTAACCACTTATTCACTGTATTGTTGTTGCAGGCTATTTTTTTACCACAGTTGCTGAGTTAATAACTAGTTGAAAACATGACGCCAATGCAACTATTAATTAATTTATTTCTTATTGTGTCGTACGCGTTTCACATCCCATCGAGACATCATCAGCTACGAATCTTCGTTAACGTTTTACATACAGTTTTACAGAAATATTTATTACATGACTGTGAACATGAAATAGTTTTGTGGTTGATTTTTACTTACTATTTAGATTGGTTAGTAACTGTTTGAAGCTTCGCATCTCCACTTTTCACCTAAAGTATGTTCTGATTCCATCATTCACATTTCTCTCTCAAAGAAGAGCAGTATCGTAATATTAGTACCTTTCCTCCTGGAAAATAAGATCTTTGTTATTTAACCTTGCAGTAGATGGATCAAAGGAATATTTTTCTTTTATCCTTTAATTCTAGTTTATGATCAGTTTTTATTATTCAAATATCTCTAAAGCTCAGGGTAGCAAACTTCAATGCGTTAACGACACTACTATTTCAGTTCATTTTTTTCCCATTTACGGTAGACTCATCCTGCTTTCAGAATTGAATCAGTGTCCCACTATGGTGGAGTAAGAGTATTCTACATGATTTTCTTTCCATTAGTTGACTTCATCGAATTTTATTGAGCCAGGGCATTGCTCTCCATCAATTTCTGTTTGATACTCATTTAGAGGGTAGCACTGCGCGGATACTGATTAACAAACTTGTCAATATTATTGGCTGCTGAGATGCCAACAATATACACAAAAACATTTTTCAGGATATAGTTGTACCATCCCATACTAGCCTGATAATTTTATTCGGATTTTAAGCAATAAATTTTGTGGTTTATCCTACAAAAAGAAATACATTGTCATGTTCCAAAATCTGTGTTAGAAAAACATACCAATTAGATATTCTACTAAATCATATTCATTAATAAAATTCTTCGTGATAGTTTTATATCTAAACTTTCTTCAACGCAGTTTCTTTTATTTAACAATTCTCCTATTTTTAAGTAACTGTTTGCTATTTACAACTGCAAAGCGATTCCTCCACATTTTTTAAAGTATTTAAGAAATCCTTCTTATGTTTAAGAAAACATTATTACTAAAGTAGGACACATATTGAGATCAACTATGATGTTTTTCTTTTTTAATGACCCCATTTTCATTTTAAAAATTGTTTTTGATAGATTAGAAAAAACAAGGTGCGAAACATTATAAACTTTTAACGTTTCATTTTTTAATTGGATGTTTTGTTTCTGTTTCTTTGTTCAAGTAATCCATATCATGCTCTTCCTGTGAGCTTGTGTACAGAGCACAGAAAGTGATGGCTTTTTCAAATCAGCTCCCTTAGAAGAATTTGTGAGAATATTCCTCTATACTTTGTCAGTCAACGATATTTGTAATTGTGTAAGTAGGAAATTATATCTTTGAAATCCATCACAACAGTAAATTCATTACCTAACCACTTCTTGCTAGACACATGGCTAGATAGAAGCATGTGCCATTTGAGAATTGATGAATAGCTGAGAGATGTTTTGTGCATGTGGATATTATTGTGTTATTTAATGAACCTTTGATACCGAATTCATATTTTGTTCGAAAAGAGTGCTAAATTATACCTTATGACAAATAACAGCTGTTGTTATGAGGCTTTGAAATTGCGGAATTGCTAATGGGAGTTATAAAAATAAAAGTAACTGAGTTCTTAGTGACTAGCAGTTTCATTTGTCTGTTGATATAAAGTAAACTTTGACCGACTATGCTGGAATTTACAGCCGATACGTAATTTACCAAAAAACTAAAAATACTTCTATGTTTTGTTTAACACTAAAAACATATAAGTAAAAGGGTGATCTAAAAAGATTCCGACCTCAACTTGAAGATGGCAGCACTAGTAAATAAAAGCCAGTGAATTTCGTTGTTTATCTGTTGACAGTTACTCACCAAAGTTTCAGCCATTTTTGACGCGCTGTTCTTATGTAACAGTCGTTTGAGTGAGTTGATGTGAGTGTTTTTGTGAAAATGGACGAAATCGAGTATCGAGCTGTCATTAAATATTTGTTTTTGAAAGGCAATACGCCTACGCAAATCAAAGATGAGTTGGATTCTGTATATGGGGACTCTGCACCATCACTTTCCACAGTGAAATTTTGGGCAGCTGAATTTAAACGTGGCCGTAAGAGCTTGGAAGACGATGAACGTTCCGGACGTCAAAAAACTGCAACTACCGACGAAAACATCGCCAAAGTTCACCAATTGGTGCTAGACTACCGCCGAATTAAAGTGAGAGAGATAGCAGAGATTATGAACATTTCAAAAGAACGTGTTTGTTACATATTAAATCAACATTTAGGTATGAGTAAGCTGTCCGCACGTTACGTGCCGCGTTTGTTCACGTTAGACCAAAAACGTGTTCGAATGAACATTTCCAACGCTCTGTTGGCGCAATTTAGGGGCAATAAATCCGATTTTTGGCGCTGATTAATTACTGTAGATGAAACTTGGATACTTTTTTTTGGCTGGGAAAGTGCTTGTGACTGTTTTTTGCAATAGTCATGGAGTTATTTTAATCGATTACCTTCAAAAAGGAAAAACCATTACATGAACAAACTACGCATTATTACTTGACAAGCTGAAGGCAGAACTTGCGGAAAAAACGGCCACATTTGCAGAAAAAGAAAATCCTGTTTCACCAAGACAACGCAGCGTCTCACACCTCAGCGGTTGCCATGGCGAAAATTCACGAATTACGGTTTGAACTGCTTGACCATCCGCCTTACTCACCAGATCTAGCCCCAAGCGACTTCTTTTTGTTCCCTCATCTAAAAATTGCGCTCGGAGGTCAGAGATTTTCGTCAAATGAAGAGGCAATTACCTTCGTGAACAATTATTTTGCAGAGAAAAACGCCGAGTACTATTTGGACGGGTTATAGAGATGTGAGCATCGCTGGGAGAAGTGTGTACAGTTACAAGGAGACTATGTTGAAGAATAAAAAAAAATCAGAAAATAATTTCTTGTATCTTTGTTAGGTAGGAATTTTTTCAGATCACCCTCGTATGAATGTTAATAAACTAGATTGGAAAATATTATAAAGTTGGTAAGGTAATATATTAATTCAATAAATTCGAATTTAAGAAACAATGGTAAGTCTGTGATATAAAATCAGTACTGTACCAGTTAGGTTATTCAGTTTAAGTTTGTGTAACTGTACTTCTATGAGATATAACAATTGGAAAGTATCATAAATATAATCTAAAATATCAACAGTTTTTAAAGGAATCGATGAGACTAACAAATGTAATAAAAATTATAAACTGAAGCACAAGACAGTGGTCCTACATATCGTGTTGTCGAAACGTGAATATACTTCAATATTCGAAGCTACAATTTTAGATATTATTGGAGTTTATTCACATCATATAGATAAAGTGCCATTCAACGCGTGGAACTGGTGATAAGTAAAAATTCCGCGGACAGTATGAGATATGTAATGATGTTCAGAGACAATAATGAAAATAGAATTTTGATAAATATTAATTTTCTTGATATCTGGTACGTTGATTAACATAACTCCACTCATTAATTAAAAGATACTTTGCAGATTCACAAAACCTCAAACAAGGAGTTTCTGTCGACTACTGTAAAAGTGGTGTCCTAAAAGAGGAAAAGAAACTGCCCTAACTTCAAAGATAACTAAGTCAAAACTCAAAGTGTAACGGGTGATTCAATTTGTGACCTAAGAAAGAATTCTTTATGAAATTCCTCGAGAGTAATATCGAATAGTTATTTACGTACTGGTAATTAAAACTCACAGAAAGATTCATTAATATTAACGTTCGACAAGCTTTGAGCCTGAAATAAATCAGTGCCAAATATTGCTAGCTTTTACTGAATATTCATGTAATAATCTACGCGCAAAGAAGTAAAAAAGAATATATAGTGTTCATAGCCCCTCATGAAATTAGTATGCAAGAACACTTTATCTTATTTTCCTTAATGGATTCCTTGCTTTTGCAGCCGTGTAATTAGCGGGGATTTTTATATGGCGCGATAGATATGTAAATGCGATGTCATAGTCAGTTAAGCTAATGCACGGCTGCCTCGTGTCCGTGCAGGCTAACGCTGCGCCACCTGCTGCCTGCTGCCTCAGCCACGCGGCTAATGAATTCCTTCAAGACGAAATGGAAGTGGGAGTGGAGTTCAGCTCCAAAGAGAACATTTCCTTCAACACTTTTCCTTCAGAAGAGAGTCGACATATGTTAGTCAAAGAGTGCGTCATCTCTAATGTGGATATTATTGTCTTTATGTTGCATAGATATAATTTACATCATCTCTAAAACTTCGAAAATACAGTTCTTTCGACCATTCGAAACATTTATCAAACTAATATTAATTCAAGTCAACATTTTTATGTCTCGTGATTTGTCTTCCTGACTTCTAATACATCAAAGTATTTTTCTTTCAGAAGACATTTAAGCATCTTTTCTTCCTGTCCGTCTAGTAATAAACGCTACAGTACTTTATCAATATTTTAGGACAACCTTTAGGCGTATTGCAACCAGCTATGTAAACAGTGTACATATCACACAGGCAAAAAAAAAAAAGTATCCAAGGTCCTAAACGATAAAAAATTTATCATCACTTTAGTGTTACTTACTCTCTCACACTAAGTGTTCCGTCAATTCAGGTTGTTATAAAAAATTGAAAACTTTTGAAAAAACTCAACAAATTACATTTACATAGATCTTATTATATGTTCTGCAAATTTTCTTTCAAATGCTAGTCTTTTCTATAAATCAAACACTTAAAACTATGAGTTGAAACTAATTATTTTAGGTCTGGAAAACTTCTGAATATATTTTTAAAACTTATTTTCGTGACATATTTATTATCTGATTAATCAATGTTACATTTGTTTTTTTGTCGAAAATGCTATGTCATAAATAAAATTAGTCAAATTTGCTCATTTAGTATTTTGATAAAACCAGAAGCTCCAGAAACAATGCTATAGCTGTCCTGTGAACTTAAGTAGGTTACATTTCACTGTAAATTTTTAAAAATTTTGGTTTAATGGTTTGGAAAATAAAGTAGGGAATGGTATTTTTGTGGTTATTCAGCTTAGTATTACACATATCCTGGAATAAAAATGAAAACAAATATGTTGAGAGTCGGCGGGTTTTCGGGTTTTATTTGATAGCCAGCAAGATTATGTACATGAAATATTTTATTCAGCTTCCCCAATAAACCTTCATAATTATTTTCAACTCCTTGACTTTATGTTGTAGCCGTGTTAAGGTTAGTAATAACTAAAGTAGAGTGCAATTACAATTTTTTTAACTTAAAGGATTCCGCTGTTATGAGGTGTAATAGAAGGATGGATGGACGCTAATGAGTAAATCTATAGTGGTTCTATTTTTCGCTCGAAAGGTACGGAACACTAAAACTGTAGAAAAAGTACGTACTACACACATTAATGTAAGTTTTCTTTGAAAAACGTCCACATATGGCTTTAAGTGTTATTGTGAACTCCACTCAGATTCTTATTCAAGATACTGGTTGAGGAACTTTGCTGAATACATTGTACTTTTTCTTTAAAGAATCAGAAGTACAAAACAGATGCATGGACGAATAACAAACTAAAAATAGTTTGAATTATCCCATGGAACACAGGAAGTAAAAATTTGGTGAAATGTAGAAATTTTGTAAGTTTATTCAATGCATGTATTTGTTTACTATCTGGTATTATATTTACTGTTAAGAATGTTAAATAATGCACAGGTATTACAAGTATAAGGTTATATTTTTACGAAGAAGAGGTGGTAATTCTCAGATAGATTTTCTCGTTACAGAAACCGCATTTATTAGTAACGATGCAGCAGTATCTCCAGAAATTACAACGAGCAGTTATCAAGTACATTAATTGATAGTTGTATTTTATGAAAATTTAATGTTCCTGTAGTTTGTGGTTGGTACGGCATTTAAATAACTTTTACTACAAGTCTGATATTTTATATAACTAACTAGTGGTTACCCTCAACCTTATACGCGTGTACTTAGAATTTTATTGATAGGATTGGCTACAGAAAGCTGTAAGTTAAGTAATATGTGTACCAGAAAAGAAAGAAACAAAACCTGAGTGACCAATACAACATTACAATTATTTACGCTCGCTATCCGTCTGTCTGTCACATTTAGGTTTGTTTTCAAAATTTGATGACAAAATATGTAATTTTTCCCGAAAATATCTTAGATCCCTGCTATTTCCTTATCAAATTTCGTCAAGATCGGTTTAGTAGACTCCTCATGAAAATGACATAGTTATTTTCGCATTTATAATGTTAGCGTAGATATGCATAACTTTTCATTAAGTCAAACCATTACTAATAGTATGTGAACCAGTGGCGTAGCTAGGTCAACAAGGGCCCCGGAGCAAAAAATTTATTTTGGGCCCTCAGGCCAGATGGGCGAACTTTTGCCGTGAAGGCCCGTGGGCCCTCTGAACTGCGCTTGGGGGTCCCCTGAGGTATGCTTGGGGGCTCCTGAGGTATGCTTGGGGGCCCCTTGAGCGTAAGGGCCCCGGTGCACTGCACCGCCTAGCCCCATAGTAGCTACGCCCCTGATGTGAACTAGATATTTCAATTTGTTCGTACAACCGGGAGACATGTTATGCTAAGGTGCGTTGATATCACTCCTAAATCACTGTTAGCAGATTATTTATTAAATGATAAAGACAAAAATGTGGTAATAATTTCTTAACACGTATCTTACATTAGTAGAGTTTTAGGGTTTGAAAACCTATTCTAAAGCAGTTTGTTTATCAGCACTCTAGGATGATTTCGATTTTTAGATGTCATCTGATTCCTGTCTGTTATTTCTCTCTGGCAGAAATAGACAGGTGCATTCAATATTTATGGATTTGGGCTGAACCGTGAAAGTCTTATGAATACGTCCATCCAACACTACTACGGGAAATACGAGCGCAGGATTAGTCCGGCGCGTTACTTGTCGTTTTCAATCGCAGCGCTCGGGCTTTACGGTGAACACCCGCGCCTGCGGATCGGTAGCGGTCTGAACCGCAGATACGTGTAACAAGAGCCTCCGCGGATTATTAGTGTAGCCGCGATAAGGACAACGCACAAGCCTAAATGATGGCCGGGCGGCAGCGAATTACAAGAAGTATGACAATGTGATTTAGCGTGCCGGAGCTAATACGAGGATTACGAAGACGAGGCCACGGGCGGTTGTGCCGATAAAGTTGGCTGCTGGCTGCCCGCCCCGCTAAGCCAGAGCATAAATCGGCCCGCGGCAGCGCTGGCGGTCTATCTCGCAGGAGGGGCCCCTGTGATTTTGCTGGTGAGACTCATTGGAGCCGCTGCGACAGCTAACGTGGTTGGATTAAGTAGTGGCGTCATCGACCCTGCTACAGTTACTACAGAATTTGATTTCTTTTATTTAAGGTAGGACAAAGCAAAGCTATTATGATTGAAAACTATCGTTATTCTCTAAATAATTACTGCAGAATTTTAGGATCCTATTCTCTGTTTAGAACTGCTTCATACTTTTACAAAACAAACAAAAAGAGGGCGATTTTCGTTCTTGCTTGTATCACACAACCTTTGTAATACTAATAAATTCAGTACAACTAATTTTATAAAACACAAATTAATGATCACTAATGTTTAAATATATGTTATCTCTGGGACTAAGGATGGCTTAAATAAAGATGAAATGCGTATAAATCATTTTTATTTTGTTGCAGGATGAAGGAGCTATAAGAAAACTAATTATCATCGAAACCAAACAATACTGGCCATACAATGGCAGTAAGACCTAGTTCTTTGTTGATTTCCTCTGGTGATGGGGTTGCGCTGGCAGTGAACGGTGTATCTTGCAGTACGGGCGTGATTCCTTGACTGTGACATATTTTGG
Organism: Vandiemenella viatica; assembly: GCA_031002005.1. Lineage (NCBI taxonomy): Eukaryota > Metazoa > Arthropoda > Insecta > Orthoptera > Morabidae > Vandiemenella > Vandiemenella viatica. The sequence continues at coordinate 320,887,318 of JARYHS010013630.1, read as the reverse complement.
ACTCGACGCGAAGTTGTCCTGTCCTATGAATCGCCCACTTTGGCATGATGACACTGTAGGATTTTTTTTTATCAAATTGTAAACAAGCAACATTTAATGTTAATTTTTCAACTTAATTTTTGTTCAAGTTAAAACTAGCTAATGATGAATACCAAGCAACACTTATGGAATAACACACCCATTGTAGCTTAGATCTGTGGTCAACTGTGCACTCTGAATCGTTATTTGATAGACTGTTACTTCAGGAGACGAGATCGAGGAGGTAGGAATATTTTGATCACGGCGTCGGATATGAGGTCATTTCGGCTATAGAATCACTCCATACCCTTTGGGTCAATGCTTATAATCGATTAAGTTCTTTCTATACTTAAGTAACGGTGGATTGTCGTGAGGAGACTCCAAACCGAAACTGAAATTCTTTACGAAGGAAACAACATTTAGTAAACTGTTATGTAACTTTGCGAAACAATATGGATTTTATGTATTCATCAGGATAAGGGTTGTGAATTCTAAAACTCATTTTGTTGACTTTTCCTGTCTCATACAATGATTCAACCACACAGATCTCGAGGCCAACGGCGAAGAAGTGGTCCTGGGCACATATTTCCGACTTTCCAGTAACTCAGCAACATGAGCGCCGTAGTGGAATTGGCGCAAAGCGCTCGCTCAGTAGTTTTCACAACAGGTGTCTGCGGGTAGCGCGGAGCACGTTGGTGGCTGGGCTTGCCTGCTCCACTAATGGACGTGTCAATATTTGTTGCCTGCGGTCTCCTAAATAATCCGCCTCCCTTCGATTAGTTTCTCTATTAATTTCTTGATTAACAATGACATTTTAATGGAACCCTTCACCATAACGGAATTATGCTGGAAAGCGCATCCTAGATTTTGCTGTATTCGATTACGCTGCTCACGTATGCAATTTCCACTGCTTGATTCAAATTCGTTTTGATAGCACTGTGAGATCAACAGAATGTTTTGTTAGATCGATAATTTTACAGGTACTGAAGTACTGGTATTTCCCACACATTTTAAACTTCTGCAGTGTATAACAGACTACAGAGTTGAATCTCATATTGATGGTAACGACGCCCTTAGGAAGACTCCAAAAGTAAAATGGCCAGAACGAACAGCAACATGTTGTTAATGCCTTTTTCCTATACGTTGATGTAAGAGTCTGACCTTTGCACAAACTGTGCAATATAATAGCCTCTCCCAACCAAATGTTAATCACTCCTCCACGTGGTGCACCCTGTTTTCCAGGTTTAAGGACTCGCATCCTGCCTGCTAACATTCTCCTGAATTGAGAGCGGAGGAGCGGGAAGTGGTCCAGGGCACGCTCTTTACCTTGAGTTTGGAAACGGAACCTTAGAGGCTGCTCAATCAGAAATCATCAACGCTATTGGAAAAAAAAACAGGAAGCAACTGATTAAAGACAGAAAGGATATCCCGCAGCCACGTGACCTTCTGACATTATACATACGGGTATAATGGTGCATTCATCCTGGGTAAAATCCTACAGAAGCAAAATAGTTCCCCAATCCGATCTTCCAGTATGCTCAGGGTGGGGACATCGCAATGAATATAAACATTCTACAAACTGGGATGCGGAATATTAGATATCCAAAGTTAAGGTTCAATTAGGCAACTTGAAACGTGAGGTAGTGCGATTTAATTTAAAGCTGTCAGGACAAGTGAGATTAAGTAGAAGATGCACAGGATTTCTGGTTTGGGAAACACAGAATAACTAGCACGGAAGCTGTCAGTGTAGTTACTGGTGTGGGAATTGTAATGATGTAGAGTTATGGAAACAGGACAGTTATTATGAGCAGTTCAGTGACTGAATTATTGTGATGAGGTAGAAACAAAAACTATGGCAACCAAATTAGTACATGCCAACGACACAAGAGCATACAGACGAAATGGAGAAAATGTATGACAAAATTGAATAACTAACCCAAGAAGTTGTTGCCGAACACAATATAATAATCATGAGTAATGGAATACAGTAGTGGGAATACTGCAGTGTAATACTGTAGGAAGTTTTGCTCTAGGAGAAAGAAATCAATTATAAACTAGGCTGTTACAATTTGGTAAAAAAAATGAAGTTGAAAACAAACTCATTATTTAACAATAATGTACAATTAAAATACACCTGGAAACAATCAGGGGATAAAGGCATAAATCAGTTAGATTACACCATTGCCAAGCCGAGATTCGGAAACGAAGCTACAGACTGTGAACCATACCCGGTAGCTGATGTAGACTATGACCACAATCATTTAGTTCTCAAATAAAGAAAAAAATTCAAGGCAATAAATGTTCAAAAAAAAGTAGAACAGATTTGAACTAAACAAACAGACAGTATATCACATGAGTGAATTGTTTGGAAAGATGTAGACGTGGGTCTAATAAGTAACTTTGTAACGAATTCAAAAGAAGAAGCTTAGAAACGACTGAAGGGAGAAATAATCGAAGCTGGTAAAAACCAATAGGCATTAGAAAAGTAGCTGATGGAAATCTTAGATCATAGAAGAAACTTTGGAGTTAATGGATCAGAGGAGAAGGCAAAAAAAAAAACGAAGAGAATGAAATAAATGGGAATGGAAGAAAGTAAAAGAAAATTGTTACTAGAATGTATCAATAAGTAGAAAAGGAAATTTTCGCAGATAAACTAGTGCCGCCTGTATAAGGATAAAACAGATTGTTTGCGGAAATGAAAAAAAAGTGTAATTATTAAAGGTGCTAATGGGAAACCCAATTAACATCAGCTCATAGAGATAACGAATGGAAGAAATGCATAGAGAAACTGTATGATGCCGAAAAAAATACGACAGAAACATTAAAATGGTTTAGAATATTCTGTTTTAAGGACAAAATTCGACGGAGTTTAGAAAAAATTAAATTCAATCAAGGCAATAGGAAATAATGAGATTCCGGTAGAAATTCTAAAATGTATACGAAAAGAAGGGCTCTAAAGGTTGTTCCAACAAATATCAAAAAGATACAAAACAGGACAGATTCATAGTGATTGTAATAAAAACATATTCTTCAGACCCCCAAAGAGAGCTGAACCACACAAATAGGATGGATAGAGTAGTAAAAAAGATATTTGGTGAAAATTAGTTTAGGAAAAAAAAAAACCTGAAACAAGAGATGCAAAATTTAATAGAAGTCCTGTCCAAAATATCGAAATAAAAGAATAATTTATGATATATATAAGACTAAGATGTCTGTGGGATATGTAGAGAATCATGAGAGCGAAGCGTCAGTTAAAAATAATGTGAGACAAGATTGTAGTCTATATCCCTTAATATTCAATTTGTATGTTGAAGAAGCAATGAAGAAGTAAAAGAAAATTTCGAGTGTGGTATAAGTGTTCAAGAAGTATGTAGCGATTAGATGATAGTATTGTTCTGCTAACAGGACATAGTGAGGATTTATTTTGTTTCAGAAACATATTATTACACAATTACAAACATCATATTGTACTAGACCAAAACTTGGCCACTTCCAGGGCACTTTCTGAGGCCTCATATAGAGCATTTTCCGAGCTTGAGGCTGCACACAGTCGGCACTGCAGCAGGTGCTGAACAGTCTGATCTTCTAATCTTGATGTCATCGACCTCAGAATAGCTCCATCTTGTTACGTTAACTTTGGGTCTACTCACTTCTGATCTCAGCATATGCAGAGATTTCCACATCAACCATCCCTTGTAATAGCCAGGTGGTAAAGATTCAGACAATCTTCAATAGTGAGGATATTGGTAAACTACTGAATGGCATGATCGAAATAGTGGAAGAGGAATTTGGGCTAAATATTAATTAAAGCAAATCATAAATTATGAATATATTGTACAACATCGACTGCAGATGATTTACGGTTTAGTAGAGATTAAATGAGGTTTCCAGAAACATTGTATCATTTCAAGTAACTCATAGCTGTCCGCTCCCTCTCCTAGATACAAGTTACTCTCGATGCTCATGTTTATTAGGCAGTGCAAGAGAAGAAGAGGATAGGAAAGAAGAGCAAGATTCCAAGAGCAGAAGGTACATGAAGAAAGTCTGCGCAAGTCATGGGGCATCGTAGGGATATCCCCATAGAACTCACGTGTCAGTCATCCTGGCATACGCAATCACTAATATAACACGATCCTACAGTTAGGGTCAGCGGCATATTTATTAATAAGTAATGTATTATTAGTTTTTTAATAAGATCATAATTTCCAATTCATCTGAAATATTTGACATTTACATTGTTAAAAAATTGGTTTCTCTATGGTTCCCAACGGTTAATGAGCCACACTGCTGAAAAAATTTATAAATCAATTTCGTGATCTCATGGAGAATCACTGTTCGGAATACAGGCATCCAAGAAAAATGGCGTCAGTTCGTTAATGCTATTAGGAAGAGGATACTGAAGCATCAATAACATCACTGTTGAGAGAATATTTTTTTTATCTATTATCCGTCTCTCGACTGGCTTGATGGAATCCTCCATCTATTCTATTTTGCGCTAATCTCTTCATCTCAGCATACCGCTTACAACTTACATCCTCAGTTATCTGCTTCAGTTATTCCAATCTTCGTCTTTCTCTATAGTTTTTATCTTCAGCTGTTTTCACTACTAACAAATTAACCAATCCCACATGTCTTAAAATAAGACCCACGATTGTATCACTTCTTTCTATAATACTCTTCCACAAACTTCTTTGCTCACCCATCATTTCAAAAACTTATTCATATCGCGCTTTATATGTCCCAATTACTTTTCATTATCCTTCTATAGCAGTACATTTCAAATTATTTCACTTTTATTCTTTCCGATATTCCTAAACTCCATGATTCGCTACCATAAAGTGCTGTTATACACACATAAAGTTATAAAAAGTTCATTCTGAGACCCAGATCAATATTTAAAACTAAAAAAATTCTCTATTTCATGAAAGCTCATTTTGCTAGTGGAATTCTGCTTTTAACATCATTCCTATTTCGGCCATCAGTTTTAATTTTACTCCCTAATAGAATCAACTTACATTACCTATTGCGTCCTTTCCTATTTTTATATTTAATCTACTATTATTGCTATTATTCCTGCTACATTTCATCACTTTTGTCTAGTTTTGGTTTATATTTAGTTCCTCTAACAGAACAATGTCATCAGCAAATCCTAACGTGCAGATTTTTTCTCCTGTAACACTTATGCCACAATAATTTTTTTCTTGTCTCACACTAACGCATGTCTCTCATAATGCTCTACTTATATTATATTCACTTGATTCTTATAAAGATTATAAAGTATTTTTGTCTAGGTATTTCAGACCTGATTTCTTTAAAACTTTCAACATCTTGTCTCTCCTAACATTATCAAAAGCTTTTTCTAAATCAACAAATGGCACAAAAGTATCTTTGTTTTTCTAGATCCGTCCTGTAACTATTAATCTTAGTTCCAGAATAACTGCTCTTGTACCAAGCATTTTCCTAAACCCAAACCGAGCTTCACCTATTCAGTCTTCTTCTATCCTTTTTATTCTTTTGTATATTATCCTGGTCAGTAATTCTGAAGCATGTGATATTAAACTTATAGTGCCACAATTCTCACATTTGTCAGCTTGTGATTTCTTCGGAAGTGTGGAGCTGTAACTTTTATTAAAATCAGTTGGGATCTCTTCTGCTGTATAAAAGTTTGATATTATTTTAAATAATGTTTGAATTCCTAGAAAAATTTTTTGGATTCCTTACTCTCCTGCAAATTTCGGGTGTTCTGCTCGAGTCTCATCAATTCTAACGGCCTCATATGCTTTCAAATGCTTCAAAGATCTATCAAATTCCGTCCTTAAAACAGGATCCCTTAATTCATCATTGTCGACATCGCTTCCTTTTCCAGGTACACTTTTGTTCAACTCATCCTCATGACACAGTTTCTCAGTATTCGTTCCATTCGTCAGCTGTGAGCTTAAAGAGGGTATCTATCCCCTTCAGAAGCTTTTCCATTTGTCAAAAATCTTGTTTGATGCTCCTGTAGGCCACATTTACTTTACCTAAGACCATTTCCTCTTCTACTTCTGCCTATGCTTCGCGCAGGGCCTTTTCTTTTGCATTCTTAAATTTGCTATTTATTTTTATTTTTTTCTAAAATATCTGTACTGCTCTCTTCCCGAATCATCCTGAGTATTTTTGTACCTTCTCCTCTGAACCCCGTTTCTTTCCAATCACAATCCTTTTCCTACGGCTGATAAAATAGAATCTATCACCCTAATAACTTGACTACGGTGAACATCAACAGTGGAGTCTTGCCTACAGCTAGTGTTTTCCTTAGTCTTGTTATTAGGCTTATAGGTTATATTTAATTTTTTTATCAGTTACAGAAAATGTATTTGGAATGGAATGAACAATGATACGAAAAATCAGTTGAGATGTACTTAATAAGTGTATCCTGTTCTTTGCAATGTTGCAGTGAGAATATATTCTACTCTCATTTTACTGGCAAATCTGAGACGTAATACATTTTTATTCAATTTAGTACCGAACTTATAACTAAAACGTAATTAAATAAACCGCACTAACTTTGTATTGCGGAATTATAACCTTGCACTAGGTTGGTACCTTAAAATAAAATGATCTAACTTAATCAAAAACGTGATGCAGATATGAGACTACACTAAATCTACATCTACATATATACTCTGCAATTCCCAAAATTAGGGGTAGCAGAAGGTGCTCAGCACCAAAGCTAATCTCTTTGTTGTGCATTCCAATCCCTAATGGTACGAGGGAAAAATGAATTCATATAGGAATCAGTGCGGCACCTTATTTCTCTAATTTTGTCTTTCCTGTTAATCCGATTCAAATAGTTTGGTGGACGAAGTATTTCACTACACTCATAAGTGAAAGTGGGAGTACACATGTTTACCAATAAGAATATACGAAACGTGCGTCGTCTATCTACCAGAGACTCCCAGCCTAGTCTACTAATCAGTTCTGTGACGCTTTTATTAGGACTGTAGCAAGCGGTCACGAATCGAGCTGCTCTTCTCTGTACTTTCTCTATACTGTCGATCAACCCCTTACGAAACGGATCCCAGATGGCACAACAGTAGTCCAAATGTGGACTCACAAGAGATATCACCTTTGTTTGTTCATTACAATTATTCAAGATCCGATCTAGGAATCGCAGCCTAGAATTAGTTCTACCTACTAATGAATTAATATGTAAGTCCCATTTCATGTTCCTTTGCACTGTTACTCCCAAATATTTTATTGAATCTACCATATCAATAACTGAACTATTTACCTCGTATTTCTGAACAGTGGAATTCTTTTTGTTAGTTATTGTCTTACACTTTTTACAATTTAGTGTGAGTTGCCACTCAGCGCACCATGCCAAAATAACATACAGATCACGATGAATTTCTAAGCAATCGCCCAATTTCCTTACTTCCCTATAAATAACCGCATCATTAGCAAACAATCTAAAGATACTTTTCTCTTTATCTCCGAGATCGTTTATAAAAATTAAGAAAAGAAGTGGCCATATTACACTTCCTTGAGTTACACCCGATGTAACATCTATTTTAAAAGAACTTTCTCCTTTGACGACGACATACTGAGACGGACCAGTTAGAAAATCCTTTATCCATTCACAAAGCTGATCCGATATACCGTACGCTCGAAGTTTCACTAAAAGGCGGTTGTGTGGCACAGAGTCAAAGGCTTTCTGAAAATCTAAAAAAATTGCATCTACTTGTAAACCTGCATCAATAACTTTCATTACGTCGTGTGTAAATAGGGCCAACTGTGTTTCACATGACATTTTCTTCCGAAATCCGTGTTGATTTGTTGTAAGCAAATTATTTTCATCTAGAAACTTCATAATGTTCGAGCATATAATATGCTCCATAACTCTACTATAAACAGATGTTATAGATATGGAACGGTAGATTCCAGGATCACTTCGATCACCTTTCATGAAAATTGGGGTTATTTGCGCCATTTTCCAGTCGGAATACTCCTTTGAGGCTTTACTGAATCTGTATACAATCCGTCCTTTCCCCTTTTTCGCTTGGTCATTAATTTCATAGTCGCAATTACCGCTTTGTGATCGCTTATTTCTGTGGTCGTTGAAATGTCGATGAATAATCCTGGCCTGTTGGTAACCAGAAAATCTAAAAAGTTTTCGCTACCGTTATTATACTGCATAGGTTCATTAACTAGCTGCTCGAGATGATTATCTGACAACAAATCGAGAATTACTTCAGAAACTGCCTTATCCCTGCTACCAGTAATGTGAACGTAATTACGCCAGTATATATAGGGCAGGTTGAAGTCGCCTCCCAGAATCATAGCATGATCCTAAAAACGGCTAGCTATACTATTTACATTATTTCTTAACTCCTCGGCGATACTTATATCAGAGCCGGGTGGACAGTAGAAGGCACCTATGACGAGTTTTGACCCTGCAACATTGAGTTTGATCCATATGATTTCACAGATCGTATCGACGTCTATTTCATTACATGGGAGGAATTTACTCACAGCTATAAATACCCCACCTCTATGAGAATGTAATCTGTCTTTACGAAAACGTTCGTGCTATCATTAAAAGTTTCGTCGGAACTTATTTCCGGTTTTAGCCAACTTTCTGTACCGATAACGATATCGCTTCTGTGCTATAAATAATACTTTCAAGTTCCGGTTGTTTGCTAGAAATGCTTCTACAGTTAATTACGAGAATTTTAAGCTGTCGATATTATTTTACGTTCCTTATACATTCCGTTGTTGCATCTGATTGGGTTGCCAGCAAGTGTATTTTGTGTTTCGGGTGTTCCTCCGTCAGCCTAAAAAACCACCCAGTGCATTCCACACGGCCCCTGCCACCCGTGTAGCCGATTCACGTGTGTAGTGCACACCTGACCTATTCAGGGGAACCGTACATGATTCAACCCTATGGCGAAGATAGAGAAATCTTCAGATCATCACAGAAACGTCGTAGTCTCTGATTCAGCCCCTCAATACGGCTCTGAACTAGAGGTCCACAATCCACAAATCAGAACAATGAAAACCATTACAGATGACTCCAACTTCATTCTGAAAGTTGTTTTCTGTTACTGTTATGCAAGTGTTACTTATTTACGGTAAGGATACATATTTGCTGAAATAATGCAGATTCATCAATTTTCAGAACTGAGCCTGATTATCGTTTAACGTTTGAGACAGAACGTAGGTTCGATCCCCTGTACAGCCATAAACATTTTAGTTTTCCATGATTTCCCGACATCTTTCTAGCCAAATGCTGTGATGATTCCTTGAAAAGTATTTGACGGAATTCGTTCCTACTCGTTGTATCCTCACCCTCCCACCTTCAGTTATCTCAACGCCAACGTGGCGTAAAACCTTTAGTGAGAAATACACAGCGAAACTAGTAAAATGAAGAAAGACAAACAGACAAATTGGAAGAAAAATATTGTGATAACAGTAAAATAATCAACTTCAGTTTATCTAAGAATGTAAAGATAAGCTGAAAGATTGATAGTAAGTTCAATCTTCCTTTTTCTTTGGCTAGGATCTTTTCGTTTCCCTAGTCAATATCTTGATTTCAACTTACCTATTACAACATACGTTGTAAAACATTAGCTTTATACGTCACCGTATTTGATATCCTCTATAATTTTTAAATTTTATTATTCCTTACACTAACAAATCAACCAGTCCTACACTTCTTAAATGCGAACTATCGTATTGCCTATTCTCCCCAACTTCCTCCTTCGTGCATCAATTACAACATTGAACATTTCTTTACAAGCAACATATTTCAAACGCTACAATTTCTACCCTTCGTGATATTACTTCCTCATACTTACCTCATTTATAACGAATGAGAATATGGGTAACAGACTGGAAATACAGCAAATAATGGAAGAAATACTTCCTTGCGGGTTCGGTGGTTATTTTAATTGTGGTCGTGAGAAGTGGCGTGTTCATTACACAGCATCCCAATTACTGCTCCAGACAAGTCAATTACCTGCCAGTTGTGGATTTTCCAGGTGCGCCGCTCGCCCCCAAATTGACTTTCCTGGCGAGCAAGACGGTCGGGGGCAGTCGGCGCCCCAGCTAAGTACGTTTACTCTCGCAGAGCAAACACCTCCTCGGGATACCGCCAGTCCACGCCAAATTGTGCCCACAGCGCTGATAAACTTTCACCAGATTCCTTTCCCCATGCAAATAAAGTTGTCGACTCTGTTAAGACAAACACTGCTAAATCCCAATTGCGCTTTCGGTGATACTTGGTTCCTCGTAGAGCAGACAAAAAAGTTTGGAGATAAAATGTTCAAGGAGTTTCTTACAACTTTTTTGCTCGTTTCTACACTGACTTACTTTTTCTCAGTGCTGCAAAAAGTTTTCCTGTGTAATTAGTCATAGTAAAGCCTGATGGTGAAGTTTTCTGGGATTGTTCATTCCATGAGATGGGTAACGGAGATATGCACACAATGTTGTTTAAGGATCCAAGTTCTTTATTTCTATTTTTTCTTGACTAGATATATTAAGTATCAAATCAAAGAATTACTTACATTTACTGGCACTTTTTAATGGTAACTTGCTTATCGTCTGTTGACTAAAACATAGTTATCATGTAAGAACTGTAAGAAATTGAATTTATTAGTCCTGTTAAAATGCCTCAGTGAATGCAGGTGGAAGGGAATTACGAAATACGAGGGTGAGTCAAATGAAAACCTTAAATATTTTTTTAAATATTATTTATTGTGCAGAAGTGGTACAAAGCTGTATCGCTTTTCAACATAATCTCCCCCACGCTCAATGCAAGTCCTCCAGCGCTTACAAAGTGCATAAATTTCTTTAGAAAAAAATTCTTTTGGTAGTCCGCGCAACCACTCATGCACCGCGTGGCGTACCTCTTCATCAGAACGGAACTTCTTTCCTCCCATTGCTTCTTGGAGTGGTCCAAACATATGGAAATCACTTGGGGCAAGATCTGGTGAGTATGGTGGATGAGGAAGACACTCAAAATGCAGGTCTGTGATTGTTGCAACTGTTGTACGGGCAGTGTGGGGCCTTGGATTGTCATGTTGCACAAGGACACCTGATGACAGCAATCCACGTCGCTTTTATTTGATTGCAGGCCGAAGATGATTTTTTAGAAGATCTGTGTATGATGCACTGGTGAAAGTGGTCCCTCTAGGCACCCATCTTGCAGACATTTTGTGAAACTGGAGCACATCATACACAATGTGGTGTGCTGAACCAAGACTAATCTTTAAACATGCTGCAATGTCATTCAGTGTTATTCGGTGGTTTTCCATCACTATGGCTTCAACTGCTGCAATGTTCTGTGGAGTCACAACTCGTTGTGCCTGACCTGGACGAGTAGCATTTTCCACTGAAGTCACACCATTTGCGAACTTCCTACTTCATTCGTAGACTTGCTGCTGCGAAAAACATGCATCACCGTACTGAACATTCATTCTACGATGAATTTCAATAGGTTTCACACCTTCACTACTCAAAAACCGAATAACAGAACGCTGTTCTTCCCTGGTGCAAGTCTAAAGTGGGGCAGCCATCTTTATACTGATACTGCGACGGTATTTGTGCATCTGCACTAAGCTGCCACCTACAGGCCATTCTGCACGCTGCTTGTAGCACGCTTACCAACTTAGAGGATAACGGCGCGAAATTTAGATTTTTTATTACAAATTTAAGGTTTTCATTTGACTCACCCTCGTACAAATCCATTACATATCAACGATACGTGTTAACACAGCACAATTTGCTTTGATTGTTTCTTCGACATTTTTATAGAATAAAATTAAGGTTTTCCCTAATGGTACGAGTTAATATGTTATATTTTATTGTTTCTCAGTTTTACAATAAATGACCTTCGCTCATCTGACAGATTCGACAGTGTAACTTCCTAATATCACTGGACAAATGTGAGAGGATATGTTTCATGAATTCAATTCAGTCTTTCCTGTATTTTGAATTTGCTGAAAATAAGAACAGTTTCAAGTAGTAGGAAAATTATGACCTAATACTTATTACTTAAGAACAGAAATGATAAATGACTTACGTCGTTTTTTGAAAGCAGCAGTTAAGATAAGGCTTCCACAACAATGTACATTATTTGAGAATATAAAAATTTCAACATTTTATATCCATTTCAGCTATATTCTACGGGATAGCACATCATCCAAAAACAACAGCAACAGCTCGATTAATATTAAAATAAAACCATTATACTATCAAGATTTCGAGTCGTCTTAGTCACCTCGTAGCAGAGACTTTCCGATTGCGCAATACCCTTCTGTTATAGCCTCCTAACCTAACCCGACAATACTGCCTCGTATTCGTAACCTTCATTTTTACGTGGAATCCGAACTATGGAGTGTCCGGGCGTACTACACATTACTAACCAAAGCTTGCCTGAAGTGAAGGTCAGTTTTAAGATCCGTAAAATCAGGCTGAAACCAGGCTTGGAACTGGGAATCTCTCGTTCCCTACTCACTTGCCTTAACAAAGTGAGCCGCGAGACCCCCCCTTAAGAATGTAAATACAGTACTACTTTTAAAAGTATTACCATTTACTTTAATTTATAATAGTATAAATGAGCCTTTACTACATACATACTAAAACCACTCATCAGAATTATCATTTGGAGACTAATATACAGTTTGAGGAATATTTCATCGAAGTAGAAATACTTTAAGTTAAAATTGAGCAAATATTATTTATCCGTTTGCAGGTACTCTTCAAAATGTAATCGAGGAATTAAGCGTTTTGTTGACACATATTTTAGTTTGCTTTGTAAGAAGGGTCTTGTTAAGATAGTAGAGTGATGTATGAAGCATGCTCCATGGCCTCCGAGGAGAGCGCTTGTAATCTCCAGCCGGATGCCTTAGCAGCACACGCTTACAACATTAAGCGGAGCGAGGGCTTTGTCACCAGATGGCAATTTCCATCAGTGCTTCAACTGATGTAAGTTGCCTCCAGGAACATGCAGTCACCACTGCAACAAGCACACTGAAATTGCTTGCAACGAGATTGATTGAACTTCACAACTAAAAAAGAAAAATATTTCAGCATGATCTGCTCTCATAGATCACTGAAAAATACGTATATCCAATTCTGGCAATGAAATTCTAAGTCCACATGTACGAAGTTTCGGGTATCGGCTAGTTCAGAAACAAAGAGACGGCAAGTAATTAATCTTAATGCCAAATGAATTTTGTTCCCCATTAAAAACGATTAGTATTATCAAATTAAGTACAAGTACCTAGAGGGAAACAGCTACAGGATACACTGAATTTTATTTAAATATTTTTATTACATAATGTAGTCATAAAAAGAAAGATAGATAAAACCACAGCAATTAATATAACAAACTCCAATAGTTTGACATTATGATTGTAATAAAAAGTTTAATCAAGACACAAAATATTATTAATCTTATGGCTCATGATACATTTCTTGATTTGTGTGAATTATTATCTGGTTTTAAATTACTACTAGTGTTATGGTCATTATTGCATTAGGTTCTAATAGATAGTGAGGTGTCATGGTAGCTTCAACTAGATGAAAATACGAACAACCTATTGCAATGTGGAAACAGGAAAAGTAACTAATTGATCGAGGGTTACAGTTTTAGAAATAAGAAACTAAAGCAGCCTTGCAGAGTGATAGAGAATGCGACGGGTATTTTCCGGACAAAATAGTACACTACATTTTAAGCACCATAATTGAAATAACTCCAATAAAGTACACAAAAAAAAAGGTGGGAGTTAAATACTGTATATAACATTGTAAAATATCTCATAAATATAATACATGGACGTGGTAACCACATGAACGGGGCACTGGTCCTAGAACCTGTAAAACACGTTTAGAATTGTTATTTTTTTTAATCTGCTTAACGTCTCTTAACAGCGAGGTCTTTATAGACGGGAAAGGATGGGGGGGGGGGGGCAAGGAATGGGAAGGAATTCGGCCATGGCCTTTTGAAAGAAGCATCCCGGCATTTGCCTGGAGTGATTTGCGAAACCATGGAAAGCCCAATTCAGGACACCCGGACGTGAATTCCAACTGTCGTCCTCCAGAATGCGAGGCCAGAACGCTAACCGTTACACCACCACGCTCCGTCCTATACAGGAGACTATTCCGAGTGGGCTTCTGTATATTCACAATGTCAGTCTGCACTATTGTAGAACTGGCTATACAAAAGAGGAAATCTATGAATATATTAATTTCTGAATATACAGGGCACATAAAATTCAGTGAAAACAAAAAATGTAGGCTATGCGAGAAGCAGTAACGACACAATATTGTAAGTGGTAATGAGGCAGAAGTACATATTTTCTGCGACAGCAGAAAGTTAACACCGGGTGTGCATCTGGTATTTTGAGAGAGAACAAAGTGTGACATAGCGGTTTCGGGAGCTAAAAATAAATGCCGTCCCGCATAAAGGATGAACATTTGAAGAAAGTCTGCGTTGATTATTCTCGCATATTTACGGCCGAGTGAGCGCGACTCATTAAAGCCATCTGAAGTAGCAAAGTTTCACCATATCCGTTAAAATAATGCTCGCCACATCTCTCGCGGAAAAATTCCTAGCACTTCATTATTAATAACTTTTTTTGGTGCAGTGGGCATGCAATTAAATAAAAGACTCAACGGCGCATGGGACTGACTAAAAACATCGCCTTGTTTCAGCAATAAGAATAGAATATGTATTTTAAGTCGGAGACGGAGCCCATTTAAATTCAAATTACGTAACTGCGTCCCAAGTATGCATTATTCAAATGTTTAGGGAGGGCGCAGGAGGCGCGAAGGAATCTCGGCAGCGAGTATGACCACCCCCCGCCCTAATATGAGATTCTTGCGTCCGCCTGGCTCGCCACGCATTCTATTGTTATTCGTTGGCCCGTGAGCGAGGCGTCAGGACTCCGGCCTGAAACTCGCGTCGCTTCACACCGGGCCCAAACGCCGGACAACTTCGTTGAATGGCTGCGTACTACAGGTTTCACTTTGAAGTGGACTGCTGAATTTCTAGAGTTGGCAATGAATATTCACCTAGCATTCCGAGACTGAAAACTGTTTAGTATTACGTTCCGCATGCCGCCGGATCGAGCGTTGGATAACTTGTGTTTCGTCTCTCATTCCGTTGGTTTTTTGAGATGGAAATGGCCACTTTTCTTAACCAGCACGACCCAGCCAGCGATGTGGTTATATACCTGTCAAATGGTTTTCATAACCAATATAGTACCTATCATATCACCATAGCATTGTTTACACTATTAAATTTTCAAGGCAACCTGAATGTTTGTAGCATCTCTTTACTCTATGACTATTATCTGACCTTCCTCTCAGGTATTTGCAAGTTTCAACTGAATAACAAACGTTACTTAGTGCAACAAGAGATCGTTGTGCAGGTAAAATAATTAGTATATAAGATGTCGCGTTAAAAAGTATCATTACGTGTAATAAAGCGTACTGCTGTAAACTGCTCTCTGTTCTCTCCGCTTTCAGATTCGTCATATTTCAATAGATTTATTCCGTAGTCCCTTTGGCAATATGTAGGATGTTAATCATTGCAGGAAGTCGTTGGAAATTCAGCTTTCCTTCTTTCAGTTATAATTCATAAATCTGCCTAAAACTTTAAAAATTCTGACAGGTGTGTTGGAAAATGTTTAGTGAATCTAGGTTTGGTAAGTATGTTTAAAACTTTCGTATAATTTTCGTATCTAAATTGCAAACAATCTTAAGCTACCTTCAGGTATTAGAACCCTGAGCTCAGCTAACCGGCAACTATGATTACAGTTTTTAGGTGATTTACGGTAATCATTTAGACGAATGCTGGAGACGGGACCAAGTTTCACATTACGCGAAGTACAACACTGTGAAAATCGCAACCCCATGGCAAGTGATTGTAGGATAAGTGCAGTGTCCGGGCATTTCAGTGTTATGCTGCGCCGTCAGTGCACAGCTGTCAAACGAGGTGGATACGTTCTAGGAGGTGGCGGTGGTATGCCTCGTCGACGTCATATGATTACGTGTGTGATGCCTGGCTCGGGGAAACAGGTTTGTCGTCGCCCGACATCGCATTTCGTATAGAGCAGTGCAGCTAGTATGAAGCACGCTTAATGGTGTCCCGAGTTGCAAAATGTTGTGTCTTCGGAAGAGTCCCGCTCCAGCGTGTCCTACCGTGATGACGCTACCGTGGCGAACGCAGTCGCGTAGAATGTACTTTTGAGCAGCATAGCGGATAAACGCAAAGTGTGATGGTTTCATTTTGCCTCATATGTATTGAGAGTAGCCTGAACAGCTATCACTGCATCAGGGAGGTTTAAGAGCCCAAGATGTAGCCCCACCTATAGGCGGCTCCACGTGCCATATTTGCTAGTACTACAATGACCGGTCACATGTGGCGAGGAATGTGCAAACTTCGAAGAAGCAGTGATACCACTTCCCTGGTCTGCACGAACTTGTTAGTTCAGTCCTCCGAAATCACTGCCGATGCTTTGTGGACGCCCCTTCAAACCGCGAGGCAGTGTGTTCACCAGCAGTATATACAGGCTCTCTTTGATTCCATGATACGAAGTCTACAGGTTTTGATTGGAGCACACGGTGACCTCATACCGTACTCAGTTTTTGAAATATCGATTTAAGAACTTTGTAATTGGTGAATTCAGAATCAAATCTATCAGACGTTCCGCAAACAAGTCATTAAATTTATTATACATATGTTACTTTGGCGTAATTGTATTGTTTTCATCTAAAATTTCGAAACTACTCTTGGTTTAGTGAGCTATTCACTGCTTGTTTTATATAAATTTTAGAGTAAATTAACTTTTGTCGGTAATCTAGCCAAGGGAGTCTAATTTATTTTCCGATAACATTTTTGTTCATATTCGACACCGAGAAAGACTTAACTCTTACATAGGTTTTAAAGAAGCGTGCAGCATCCGATTTTGTTCCTTTTTAGCGCTATAAGAATTTATGATTACTAAGGAACAACTAGGGTGTCTAATCTTACCTGAATGCGATTTGAACCTGTTTGGTTGGTGCGTTTGCAATCTAATGCATCTCAGGTACCTTTTTTCTTCGACACTTTTCCCAACATTTTGGGGTCGGATGCGATTGATGAGTTTACTGATCGATGGCGCCTCAAATTTGGAGCTATGGCTTTACGGCCCCACGCTCATGCTGACGCCAAGTATTTTATACCCACTGCCAGGTCGTACTAAGTACTAATGGGAAGGGGGAGGGGGAGGAAATTTTGTTGTCGGTATGCGAAACGTCTAACTATGTTCAGCGCGTGGTAAGTGTATTTTTTGTGAAATGTGTTGTTACTTCCCGCCATTTGCCTTGATGAACGCAGAAAATCACCTAAAAACCACAATGAGGGCGGCCCGTACGCAGGGCCCGGACTCGTGCCCAGTCCGCTGTACGTACATCGCCATACAGCGTCCGGCGCAGCATTGCATTGAGACACAATGGCGGGTCTCATGCGTCTTATGTGTACTAGAATATAATTTTTTTAATTAATTTTTCAAGATACATTTAAAAATGACAGGATACCAGATTCAAAGTGGCGTGGTACGAGATTCAAAGTTGCATGATACATGCTTCTTATATGCAAGATACGAGATACAAGCTGCTTATAGACTAACAAGGTAATCTTCCTTGTATGTTATCGCAGTAACGTTCGGTGAGTAGTGTTAACATCGGAAGATATGGTGAAAGATGTCTTCCCCTGCGGTTCTCTTCCGGATTGGTGCCCCTGCATGTGTTGCCACGGGGTGCTTGGATATCCGCCCATTACGAGGGACTGCAGTATGTTGCCGTATGAGCTGACGTAACGGGGAGAAGTGGTCGCCTTAATGAACTCTCTCTCCATGAAGGAAATGTAATCGGTGTATCCTTTATCGTCCTGTTGACAAACGTATAGTACTGTATAGCCTACCAACCATGTCGCGGAACTTTTTTTGCGGATCTTATCAGTCGCAATGAACGGGCCTGCAATTTGAAACTAAAAGATTAAACTTGCTAACTTTCTGTTTATGTCATATTTGCGGCCAATCAAAGCATATCGTAAAAGAAATTTAGCGACTACCTCTGTTCATTTTACATATTAGATCCTACGTCAATTTTATTATTCCTGAAGTCATTTTAATTATAGTACTGTCTTCAAAGATATGAATTTTAACTAGTTCTTTGATATTATTTTAAAACTGCCATTCTACTTTTTCTTTACAGTTTAATTGCTTAGTCAATTTATGTGATCTCCACTACATGGTAGGCTATTTGTATGGTCGATGAAAGATTAAATCTACCGGCCTGTATTGCAACATAAGACTCATGGTATTAACGGTACATTAAGATCCCATTTCGCTCAAAAATAAAACCTATTTCACAACTAGTTTTGCTTCTTCTAAATGAAATTGCTACGTAAAATTGGTCATAAATCAAGAATATGGTAGCTTTTATTAATTACATTAATTATAAATGTTAAACACTTCACGACACATTTCATATACGACAAAAGTGAGCCATTATGGACTCTCCTACCCAGGTACTTTTAAATTAAGCCATTGTATTTTAGAAAATTGAAAGAGTGCTTGGTAAAACGGTGGCAGCCTTTTAGTAGTGCCAACGTATCACACCTTGAACATTCCAACATTCGTCTCACTCAAGCCTGGGATGTTTCTCAAAGCATTTCAGGATCCTGCAATGCTTTAAGCCAAAATACGGTAAAACTAAAAAAATTACTAACGTACACAAACCGAGCGTGTGGGTGATTGGTATCGCTCTGACCTCCCATTCGGGAGGACGATCGTTCGAATTCCAGTTCGAGCATCATGGTATGGTTTTCCCATGGTTTCCCAAAATCACCCTAGGCGAACGCCGGGATGCTTCCATCAAAAGGCCATGGCCAAATTCTTTCCCGTCACTTTTCCCTAGTTCTTACCTGCCTCTAGTGACCTCGACGACAACGAGGCGTAAAGCCATAAACAAAAAAAACACACACTAAGTTACACCACGTTGAAACTTACCCATTTTACACGAAAACTGTTTAATAATCTACCACAAATGGATATTAATCTGCCATGAAAACGTTTCTATTCAAACTTAATCAGAAGTTGTTACAGAAATACCGTTCAACGTCAGCCCAGCGTAGCATCTAGTTGGTAGAATTCAGAGCCGGTTATTTTCTTTTGATTCTTCCGACGATGATGAGGAGCACAGGATTTTGCTGTCTTTCATATGTTGGAGAAGACTCAACAGTGTTGCTTGGCCCAACTCCACACGGACTGAGATAAGGATTTTGATTTAACTAAGGACTTTGGTACACAATCTACTGATTAAAAATCGTACACTATCACTTCCATATCCTACTGAGGATGTAACAAATGTTGAAAATTTCTTCAACCACGCGGGTCGAAAACACAGTCCAGCATCGAGTACCAGATACTGGTACAGAGCTTAGCAACCAAAAGCACAAGGCAAGCTTTTTAGTTTAGGGAAATATCGAAACACAACACACTTTCGCGTCACTGTCACCCATTCAGGGTAACCCTAAAGATTATGAAGGTATTTTGATCTGTCACCAGTAAGAGCGATTTTAAAGATATTAGCGGTCATTTTAAGTTGTTTTTTTTTTTTTTTTTTTTAAAAAAAAATACAAGAAAAGATTTACTAAGGCACTCTGTCAGGTGATTGTCATGCTGTTATGGAAATGATGTTACATACAACATAATCTGCTTTACTGACATCTCGTGAGTTAAAGGTTTCAGAAGTAATCCTCTTTGTTAAACGTTTAAAGAATGGTAATGATGTAATAAACAATAAACCAGAGCTTTGATAAATTACTATAAGCAGCCGATAGCACCCCAGTATCTGACTGGCTTCCGTTAGCCTTTCTGAAAGCAAGGTTGCGGAATATACGCAATGCCATGCTGGATTTTTTTTCCCCTACATGTGCACCCAATTTCTCCTAAAGGCTCTCTTCATTCACTTAACATTATGGCTCTTAACTGATAAGTGCAACTTGTTATATTATTTTGGTTCTTTAAAGAATGCTATCAAATGCTAAACAGCTTTAAACACATCTGTTGACTTATTAGCGTCTGATAAATAGCTATTTAGATGAGTATTTGATGCAATAGATCGTTTTTAACTGTTGTGATACAAGAACACGCAAAAAAAATATCGTAATCTATGTTCCTTAACACGGCCACCATAAATTATTAACAGGAAATTTCTTTAAATCAAGCAGCATCATCATAATCATCGTAATTTCCTTCCTTTCAAGTACTTGTTACAGTCTCCTTCCATCTTTTGGATGGTGTTACAGGCATTAGTTTTCCTCTTGGGATGTAATGTAGTACTCTGGTTTTGTTCATACTGTTCACATGTCGAAATCTCTTCTCCCAATATGTTATTTTATTTGCTATTTATTATTATTCTTGACATGATGTAGCAGCGCTTATCCTGCAGTTCTTCTCAGGAGTTTCATTTTTACCGCAGTGAGTCGTCGCTCATCTTACGCCTTTATTGTCCAGGTATCAGAGCCGCAAGAAAGAATCCACTTTGCCGTTATTTTATACATCGTAATTCCGGAATGCCTTTAAATTCTATCCTGGTTAAAGACTTAATTGATTATCCTTAGTGTCCTGTTGTAATTTAATATTTTAAAAGGTAAGTACATCTTGTTGTTAGAGGGTGTTTAAAATATTTAAATGTTTTAACTTGACCTAAAATTTCATTTTTCAGGACTATTATCTTTGCATTTGATCTTTTCCTTCAAAAGTCGTTTTTTTATTCTTAGTTGTAATTTCTATGTTAAAATTGTAAGTTGTAGAGTTGAAGTGATGTACGAAAAATGTATACAATAACCTCATTGTCAGCTATTATTACATGAGCATCGGCATTAAGTATTGTATCGAGGTAATTATTTTTCTGTAGCATTATACTTCCATTTATGGTCAATCTCCAGTGCCTGATCAACCAATTCATATAGACATTAAATAATAATGAAGATAAAGAACTACCTTGTGTGACGCCATATTTTCAAGGCTTCCAGTTTGTTATATCAATTACCAATTCAATAATAATTAATTTCCATTTATTAAGATTATACATAGCTAGTATTACCTGATTAAGTGTACCAACAGTGGCTAGATTTTCTAAGAGTTTTCTTCTATTTAATCTGTCAAAAGATTTTTAGTAATCTATGAATGCAAAGTGTGTTTGTATATTAAATTTCCAACCCATTTACATTAATAATTTCAGAATAAAATAATCTTCGGCGCAAGACCTTCCTTTGCGGAAACCGTACTGTTCATCACCAATTTTATTAATATAATATTTCTCCAATTTCTTTATTTACAAATTTTGCAAAAAAAATTACTCACTATTCGCAAGAGTAATACCTCGGTGATTTTGACTGTCTTTACGGTTTCCTTTCTTAAAAATGGGTAAAATTCGTAATATTGGGTAAAATTACGATAATGTTACATTATTTAATTATTATGGATACAGGATGAGCAGTGCGATAAATATAACAATTTGTGCGTATGTGAATTGCCAGAGACGCTGAAAGTCCAGACAGTCATTCGTGGAAATGCACTCCACTGGGCGTATGGTTCCGCTAAGGACAGCTCAAGAGGGCAGCTGACCCTCGACACCTGTCAGCCAGCCAAACATGAATAGACGATTTTCCTAAATGGCATATTTATATGTCTGCAGAGCCCACCGTGAGAATTCTGGATTCGTGAGATTTTCAAAGTTACACAGATTTACGGAAACACAGGGACAAGACTCAAGTGACTGAAGTGATCAAGAGGTATTTATACAATTATGCGCCAGAATAGTTTTTTCAGACGAAAACACACGTTTTTTTTTAACTGCTTAACGTCTCTTAACAGCGAGGTCTTTAGAGGCTGAAAAGGATGGGGGGGGGCAAAGAATGGGAAGGAATTCGGCCAAGGCCTTTTGAAGTAAGCATCCCGTCATTTGCCTGGAGTGATTTGTGAAACCATGGAAAACCCAAATCTGGATGCCAGGACGGGGATTCGAACCACCGTCCTCCCAAATGCGAGGCCAGAACGCTATCCGTTACACCACCACTCTCGGTGAAAACACACGAGACAAGGACCAACTATCTGTTAGAAATAGAAATTCGATATACGAAATTCTCTGAGATGGTATCAGGGAAGGCAAGTTTCACCCAATCAAAACGAAGCTAAATAAAGAGGTGTGGTCTAAAAAGGACGAGTGTGTGTGACTATCAAAAAAGAGAATTGTTAATTTGAAGTTACTATGTATTTACAATAATGTTACATGTACATGTCTGGACGTATCGGTAGATCGAAGAAAGGACATCGGTATGTGGAGGGAGAAAAAACGCCTCCTGAAACGTCGAGGCGAGCGCCGAGCATCGCAAATGGGACTGATCCAGCGACGGCGATCGAGAACACAGTTCTGATCAGCTAGCAACAATGACCAGATACAGTTTATTAGTGTTTCACTAGTTGAGGTGGAACTTAGGTTTTTGATGGAAGATCGTTTGGGTGTGTTGCTCTACGCGCAGTGCGGTATTATACGGTAAAAAAACACCATATACGAACTTTGAACTGTGCACTAAAATTCAGATAAGCTTTCTTTCCTATATAACGGCCCTGGCAAGGAGACCTGCTGATAAGAATTTCAATCTACCGAACAGACGAGTTTTAGCATGAGCATATGTTTTAATGACATTTGTTTGTACGACAAACGCCGTGGCTTTATTTCATTTTAATTTTTTGTTTAATTAATTTTGTTCGTAAATTGTTAAAGTCACATAGTAACTTTATACGAGTGCTAGCCAAAGTGACAGGTTGATTTGTATGTCTGTATTTACAGTTTGCTGATGTTCGTGTGTAGCATAAACAAAGGTGTCGTCTTTCATTGCTATTGTTATTAACATAGCTGGAAGCTCCCTTGTACAAGAATAAATTGTCAGTTAATGGCAATGTTAGATTAATCTGTGACGTTATGCTGTTTCATGAAAGAAAGGTTTTCATTTCAATTAATTCAGTTAACTAATTTTTTATATTTACCTGAGATAATCAGTTTTAAATTGATATGCATAGATTGAGGTATCCAGTAGCCTGTTTATTACAAACTTTAGCTTTCTGTCAGGATCCAAAAGGTTTGAAATTTACAAACAAGTTTTAGTGAAAAAATTTTGTGCAAAGAGTCGCCAAACCGAAATTTATACATAAAGAAATAATCATTCAAAGTCTGTATAGTTCCCAAAATACACCATTCACTGAAATTATGGAACAATTTAGTGAATGTAACTTAACGTGAAGGAAACAATGTGAACTTCGCGGGTATGTTGCACTTACTTAGCTTGGTTTGAAATTAATATCGTGTCAAAGCAATTAAATTCAACATTAACAATTTTGTTCTGCTTCAACATAGTTAAAAAAGAGTTCCTTGATTTGTTCTCGATAGTTACGTGTTTGAAGGCATATTTCTTGGACACAGATCATTTTGCTGGCTCAACGGAATCAACTGAATTATTCTTCCTTACTGTTTGAACGCTGTCCATGTTCCTGGAAACGACGCGATGGTAACATACGTAAAACGCACCACAGTAACTGCACTACGAAGAGTAAGAGACCTGTTTGGATCAGGAGAGCAATCAGGAGAATATCGTCGTTAATAACTAATTTGAGTTGACTCTCACTAGAGTGAATCATAAATTTGGTATTAAGGGACTTGCAAAACTGAGATAAAAGTGGATGAATATTTTAAAGCCTGAGGAAATATAAAGCCCTTAAGGGAGAGCAAATAAACGAAGCTTGTCAAAGGACTTGGTGCTTACGTGGACTCACGTATTGAACCAACAGCGAAATATGGAATTGTAAGGATTCACAAACTCACATGGTAAGTCATTTTTCTTGTCCTCACCAGGCAATGGTGTTGAGCGTAAAGTACACTAATTACGTTAAATAAACGGAATCGGCAAGTAACTACTATAACTGATTACTTTAAAATTTACAATACTACTATAGATTGTATTGAACGCAGATATAAAAAAATATAGGGGATAATTGGTGGAACTGTTTCAAGTTTCAGTTTTAATTAAAATTTCAGAATTTCTGCGTACAGTCGAGATACAGATACAATGTTAATTCTCTTTTTTAGCTGTGAAGAAAACAATTCAGTGTTAATGGAAAACGCCATGGATCACTTGAGTCACTGCTCTTCACACATAAATCTACTCCATGTCTTCATAACAACCTTCTATACCTAAGCTTCCATCAACGAAGATAGCGTTTAAGCCCTGGTGCTATCGTCCCGATTTCTTATTACAAAGAACTAATTGGACTTCATAAAAGGAGATCTACTAAAACCTGGGAACGATGACGAAATAAAGGAGCATGCGAAAACCAAAAATTGTGTATTATGTATTTTAAATAAAAGTTATGGCGGCAAATTGACTTGAAATCAAAAAGAAGTAACTACACACAATCTAATTGGAGTAAAAGACTTGAAGAAATAGTTTAATTATATGCTGCCTAACGAACAACAGTAAAAGACTTTACAAATGGGCAACTGACCATCCGACATCGATCTTCTAAGACTCAGTTTTATTTTGGTCTATTTCCCACTCTGTTGCTAAGTTCATAACAAAATGTAATCCATGTAAGATTTAAACACCGGCCTCCCTTGTTTCTATAAAACACGGACATAGCAACGTGGATTTCAAACCACTAATATGCGAAGTCCCAGTTACAGGTCTCTGAGGCGAAAAAAAGTAAAATATGCCGAAATATAGCGCTGTTGGGAATATTGATGACTGGTTTCTAATACTAAGCTAACAATGCTTCTACTCACAGGTTTAAATTTCTAATTTCATTTATTTCAATTGTTGAATAGTGACTACTGCAGACGTTCGTTTATTAACGGTACTAATTTGAGAAGAGATCGTAATGGAGAAAAGTCAGATAAATATGGTAGTGGTAATTCAATAATTCTAGCAGTAGATACATTCACGAATTCAACAGTCAAATGGAGATAATTGAAAGGAGTTTCGAAGTGCTTCAGGAAAATATCTGAGCAATTCATTATGTGAATTTGTAGGAATCACACCACCCCCAGTAATTATGAAGTTTTCTTACTTGTCATGTCTTCAGCCGGCATCATTGTCCCACGGAATAATGTGACCAGGATGGCGCGGCGGTGAGAATACGTGCGGTTCGGAAGCAAGCCTCTTTGACATTCAGGTAGTTGTTGAAATTTTTATCGTTATTGTCTTCCGCTACATCGGCGCATTGTGGGGAGAGCAGCCGTAAAGGAAGCCAGGCCGGCTCCATTACGGCGGGTTAGTGGCAGGAAGAGTGGCGGCCCACGCGCATCTCAATAGGGGCACGCCGCGTGTGAGGTAGTGCTGGAGCACGGCTTCACGATTATTCCAAGGAAATTGACTTCAAACATCTTCAGACCCACTCAGTCTACTAGCAAATCCGTAACTGAATATCACTGGAGGTACAGGGTCCTCAGCATGGTGAAGACCAAATTAGCAGATGACCGTTGCTTACTTATGTTACATTTTCTCACGAAAATGAGTCTGAATTATTCCAGGTAATACTGAGCAATTATTTCCGGTCTGGATGTCAGCGGAGAGCCCACTGTGAATTAGCTTAGTAATCTTACAACAGATGTTTTCATGTAGCTGTATTTAGAAAAAATTCGCATACACTAAAAAGGGTTTACACAGGAAGCAAGTGTACCTCATAATAGCAGTGGGAGAAAGACGTATGAACTACTCAAATTAGAATCGGATTTGGGAGAACCGGAACATTTAATCTCCAGGAGTCTGTCTGCGAAACATGTTACTTTGTGTTCTGTATGATTATTGTATTTTTGTTTGTGAAGTGTGCAGGTTATGAGGCGGAGATTGGGGACAGTTTCAGCACCCACCTTGATAACTGCGAGAAACCTTCTAAAAACAGCACTCAGTGACTCGAATCCGACCCGTTGTACCTCCACTATCCATAACGCGCGCAGCCACATTGGCCGGTAATACAAGATTTATTTTTTCAAAAAGATTATTTCTAACTAGCTTCGAGCCCGTCAAAAATGACGGTTTGAACGCCATATTCTGGCAGTTCCTTTTTTTGCAGTGGGTTAATTATACGGAATTGTTATTACGTAATGATAAGTTCTTTGATTTTGTACTGTTCTAAATATTTGATTTGCTGTTCACATAGCAATATTGCAGTAACTTCTACTGAATTAATGACGACGGAAGTATAGAACCAATAAAATTAAAAACCATTTAGGATTCCCGAAAACTTTTGCTGTCCATGTAATATCAGTTTTATTCCTGGTCCAGGCACAATTCAGCACGATAGGTATGGAACTACTTTCACCCGCATTAATTAATACGTTAAGCAGCATGGCGCTTATGAAAGCAGTTTAAATGGTTTGTAAAACTGATTTCAGAGCGAATTATGCTGCAACAAAATGTTTCAGTTACGAATCTGGTCTACTTAGCCACAACCTCCACAACGTTGCATTCGAAAAATAGCTTTTATTACCCTCATATGAATAACGACAGGCAGCACCTATGGCGGTAGTATGGATTTATTCTGGAAAAACTTGTATGGAAAAGCAAATATCAACCATTTTTAATGATATTTTCGTGATAAGGGTACCATACTGTGGTTAGATTATCGGGGTATTGTACTATGATTTATTTAAATAAATTCATTTTACTTTAATTTTACTATAATATCAAAAACAAATAACGGTCATTTATCTGGGTGGATATATTTCGCGATGCGTACATTTCTCTGAGTTTTGAATTAACTTCATTGTTTCTCATCATCTAACTGATACAGGTAATATAATGTAAACATAGAATAAATACCCTTCTCCTTACATTTACATGAATAAAAAGCAATATGTAAATTTAAAGGAATGTACTAATTGTAACTTTGTGACATATAATTGCCTTGCATTAATTTTTTTCACCTGCTCTCCGTATTTCTAATATCTCCGCTCACTGCTAGTTTTGCGGCAGTAATATCGTTGTTGAATTGCGAGTGTCACATGGCTTATACAGTTGATGATTTAAATCTAATAAAAAGGTTATCTTAAATCGCATTTAATAGCTAACACATGTATCAAATATTAAGGGTATCATCTATAATGGTAGTAGGAATTTATTCAGAAAAAAACAATTATTTTTAATTATATCTTTCGTTATATGAATACGTTACTCTGGTTAGATTATCAGAGTATTTGGTTAATATTTTAAAATAAATAAATGCATTTCACTTCATATGACGGGGACTATAATTTCGAAAACGGATAACTGTTATTTATTTGACTAATACATTTCGCATTACGTACGTTACTCCTAGTTTTTAATAAACTTCTTTGTTTCTTACCTTCTGCCTAAAAAATTCTTAGGTTATGGTCCTTATCACTGATGCAGATAAAATAGCGTAAATATTGAATCCTCTTCTCCTTACATGAAATCTGCGTCTAACTGATACAGGTAAAATAGCTTAAATATTGAATCTTCTTCTTCTTATATGAGTTTCTGCATCTAACTGTAGTAAATAAACAAAACGCGACATGAATGAAGGAATACAATATGGTGGCTGTTGATTGGCGAGTGACGTCTGTCACGTGACCATTCTGTAGCCAATCCGTGAAGTAGCTATAGACGACGCACGCAGACCACACGTTAGCTTTTTATATAATAGGATTGTGGATTATTGAATAAAAACAAAAATTCAAATACCTATTTTAACCTCAGCATTTATAATTCGATTCTAAGCTTATAATACGATTTTACGCCAAGTGTTTCAACAATATGAGCTATAATTTCATGCCTTTTTTTCCTGAATTGTCATATTATAGAGATGCGGAACAATCTGCATGTGCCTTGGCTCAGATCAATCTGGCTGCTACTTACAAAGTAACAGTTTCGCAGTATCAAATCAGAGGTGAACATCATCAATTCTCATTCTGATAGTTTATATCATATAACACCGAACCGCTCATCAGTCTTAAACGTCAAGAAATTTTAGCAGAGATTTATTTTTTCGCAACATACTGGAACGAAGATGATATTAAACGCAATTTTTGGTTCTTTATTTTCTTAAGTGATGTGTTTTACATGTTAATTTCAAAACTTTATTTATTATGTTAGTAGCTTCACAAGTATCAGTAGCAGTTACTAATGCGATATAGGAACCTAAAATTCCATCAAGTAAAATTCAAATTTGCTCTGGTTTTACATAACCACGAAACAACGATGGGATTAAATAGCAGTTCTTTTGGAAACGTAAATTTTTTATAAAAATTCTTACTGTTTCCAAAATTCATGTGTAATGTGCAAAAATTACTATCATCCTTCTCCTACCTGCTGCATCATGTAAAGGTTTCGTGCACGTGGAACAAGAGACTCAACCTTCAACTGACTTTGAGTAAAATTAACCACAAAATAAACAACCACAGTCAGAACAATTCCCTCGTTAGTTTTTGGTCCTCTCTTCTGCTCCTTCTTTCTCCCATTTATCTGGCAATTTTCTCTGTTTTTTAACCCACTGCTAATATTATTATCTTTTTAAATAGTCTTATCCTTGCCTTTTTCTTCTGTGGCAAAGTTCTTTTCCTCTCTTTCCTTAATAGCGGCTTCTGTCTTTTTTGTATTTTTTTTGTATGAGGAATCTGTTAACACAGTGATCTTCCGCCTGTTTTGATTCATCCTTTTCGTGTTTTCTTTAACTTTTGAAATAGGTGTTACAATTTCAAATGAACCATAAAAAGCTTGTCCTATTCATGCTTTCTTTAACTATTAGGAACAGGCATTAGAATTTCAGGTCAAACACAAAAAGAGGATATCTTTTTGTCAGTTGTCATGTAAGAGCAACAGAAGGGAGGGGCAGATCTGGTTCTGCTTATTTCCGCTCCCTCACAATACCTCCTTGACATCGAAAATCGTCGAACTTCATTCCGCCTTGGTATCCCGTTGTGCCCCGGATTCCCCTACCTATAATTCGCAAGAAAAAGGAAAACAATTAACAGTTTAATGCAACTCATCAGATAAAATAAGGGAAAAATAAATGTTTTTCGAAAACATTTACGTTTTGAATGTTACTGCATTAGTTTTGAGTATTCTACGTATTTAACTTCTCTAAAATGAAATCCCTCAAAACAAAGTTGCTTTTACATAAAACATATCCGTGATAAGAATAATTTTAAACGAGAAATTATTTTCTTTATAAGATATTATACATAGATTTTTTAAACGATGATATTAACTTAGTTTAGTTGCAATCTATGAATTTTAAGTTTTTTTTCAGTTAAATATTCGGTTCACGGAGAAAATCGTTACAGCGGGAAATCCTTTGGCAGTCCAAATAATGAAGTCTGGTTGCTGTGTGAATATGAAATGAGCTCACCTCATCTTTATAGGTAGAAAAATAAGTGAATCGGGCTGTACAACAAGATCGACTGACGGATTTGGTAGAACGTGTTCTGGAAAATGTAGCTCCAAACATTTCAAATTAACCCATATATCAGGCTGAAGAGGTTTCTGCTTGGAAGGATAAAGAGGTTAAATGGAATTTTTGGTGTGTTTGGTATGAATTCCAAAATTACGAATCATCGTTCTTTACGAAATTACCATAAAATTTAGACAGTTAAGTCGTAAAAGAAGCATTAAAATGATAAATTTCTCACTTGTTCATATGTAAAAGAAAAACATTAATTCTTATGTACTTATTTATTTTGATTGCTTTATAATTTGTGGTATACTGATACGAGTACTACAGTATTGTTAACTAAGAAAGCCTCAGTTTACCATTTCTTTCTTCAATTTATCATATAAAATTAGGTAAACCATAAGACTAATAGTCATCTCCGTCTCGGGGATAGTAATGTGGCATAATAAAGGTTGACGCGTTTAGTTAACAAGGGGCAGAGCAAAAGAACTTATATAGAACTCTGCTTTAGAACCTCTAATCCTGCGAGCTGTTTGGAACCTGCCCCGGCTGCTTTTCCTCAAGTTTAAGTGCTCAGTTGTAGGTCCTTGCAGCCGTTATAATTACCTTTGACGGATGAAGCATACATGGTAGGGTTACAACTTCCATTACACTCTCCCATGGTATAGTGATAGTTCTCATCCATTGGTTGAATGACGTCAATTTTTGAGTTATTCGCCATCTGAAGAACACACTGATGGTTTCGTCGAAGGTTTTTTGTCAACTTGTGGCGTTATAGTCTTAAAAATACCCTAAGTCTGCAGCCAAGTTACAGCGTCGTTTAGCCCAATAGGGAAAATGAATGTCACCATCTATGTGTGAACCGAGTATGTACGGTTTTATATTTTAAATTTAAATTTTTCTGTGTGAAATGTGTAGTTCATCAGACGGAAATTATCGCGCGGGTCGGTGCATTCACCTCGATTAGCGTTTCTCGTCATTTTTTAAACCGGATTAGCAGTAAAATTACAAAAATATTTCTACTAACCTCTAACTTATTTGGGCGTGATTTTTTACCTCTATATTATTATCAGCACATACCACAGAACCTTGAGATCTGTAATTGCATTAAGCCTTAAGGTCATTAACTTAATCATCGAAGTAACATCCTCTCTTGGATGTCGACTAGAAACGTATTTAGTGAATATACTGTTATAGTAACAAAGCGGTCTTATACTCAAATCCTGGAAAAACTGGTAGTTGAAATATTCATGACTGACTTTCGGAACGTTTTGCTTACTGCTTATATTTGCTTATAGCATTATACGGTACGATTTCGGTATCTATTTTATGTGAACAATTTTTTAGTATTTTTTTTTTTTTGTTACCTAATCTAGAACGGACTAAAAAAACATGAGCAACGAGAAACCATTTACAAGAACCGGTATGCCACTAGATAATTTATTAGGATCATTGTTAGTCATTATTCCAATGAACTATCCTGTTGTTGGAACCCAGTCATAAGAAAGCATGTTTGTGGACGATATAATGTGGTGTAATAGGATTAAAAACGAAGAAAACTGTGAACAGTTACAGACGAGTCAGGATAGGATATCTATTAGCAATGAATGAAGATATTTGTTAAAAACATTCATCTTATTTGGTAGACTCATAAAAAAATAAAGGTTTTGTTTAATAATAAGGTGGAGGGATATTAACTTGTTGAGAGGGACAAAGTGTAAATGACTAGACATATAATTTTATGATAAACGCATTTGGGAGGGTTACATCGGGAGGTGGTAGGAACATATATCCATTGGAGAGTATGATGACAGTATGTACCAAGCAATTTAAGAAAACTGTACCCTTCAGATTTAATCCCACATTATGGATATTAATCACTGGAGCGAGTTTATAGGAGGAAAAGATTAATAAGCAGAAATTACAAAGAACTCAATCAATAACTAATATAATAAGACATACATGGATAAATATTGGGAGGAAAAGATGTAGCAGCCCTTTTTACCTCTTTCTTGAATCTCCTTTTTTTTAAATTTAGATTGTATGTAAATGTTTTAAGCATGTTTTCATGCAAATTGTTTTACTCCCCTGAAATTGCTAATAATTCCGGGTATTTTAAGATTGTGTGTGACGGACAAGCACATTACAGAATTATTCACAAATCTTCACTGTAAGCAATATCTGAAATGGTATGTGTAGGAATAGATTTTTTTATTTGTATGTGCGTAAAATGTGATATAAAATCTCTAATTCGTTTGTAAAGTTAATCTGTTGTAGCTTGGGGATGTAAACACACCGTCACCAAGTATAAAATGCTAGTGTGGCCATTGGGTGGCCAGCAAGTGAACTTTGAAACTTACAGCAATTAAACGTACTCTGAATATTAACTGTAATTTTCTTTTACTATGTTTAGTTTCTTTTGAATCTGTTGATTACTTATTGCACGATGAGCGCACAGGTAGGAAAAAATTTCTAAATTTATTGTATTGGCCCGTTTACGACGCGAAACCAAATTATGAAGCTGAATTGAAAGTATTTTGTATGTTAAGATGTAACATAAGATATAACTATCTGCAGTTTTCGTTAAAATTCGTCCATTAGTTCCTACAGACAGACAAAAATTTTAAAATTCACATATTTCTCCTCTATATTATCAAGAACGATGTTACTAATCTAGATAAAATATTTCCTATACTACGTCCTATGTCATTATCTATCCCTAGTAGCTGTTTTGTTAACATACGTTGGCTTTTTGAGTAATGCGCGAACAGTCAGAAGTTAGAAAATTCAAAATTTTATCGTTGTGTTATCTCTATCGTCAGCAGTGTACATTGGAATTTCTCTTTTCGAAATACATTTTATTACACAGTATATAGTTTACCTAGACACTGAGGCAAAAATTGTACTAACCCGATGTGTGATGTGAGTGAGTCTTTGTAACCCAGCAATTACTTTTAGTGAAACGCCATTTCTAAACTTATATTTCTGGCTGCTGTGTTTTGAATGAAAGTACTCGTATCCTTTGGACTTAAGAAGTTCAATGTAGAAATTTTTCGTATTGCATTGTTATCAAATACAGTTAAAACTATTGTACAATCATGAAATCTTCCTTTTATTTGTTTAATTTTTTTCTCTCATAATATGCAATAACTATTTTTTTAATAAATATCCAGTAGTGACTTATTCGTTAAATTTACCTAGTGTTACTATATTGAGATCGCAAAAGAGGATATTTGTTTATAAATTAACATATAATTTCAAATAGCCAACACGACAAAGATGGTTACTTCTTGACGTTTAGGTAAACCGCATCAACAACAACTAAGAAACAATGCGTATATTTTATTTTGCTGTCGTCAGTCTTTAGACTAGTTTGATGCAATCCTCCATCCCTTCCTATCCTGTGCTAACCTCTTCATTTCTACATACCCCTTACAACCCACGTCCTCAATTTTCCGCTTCATATATTCTAATCTCTGTCTTCCTCTACAGTTCTTACCTTCGACTGTTCCCTCCACTAACAAATTAACCAATCCAGCATGTCTCAAAATATGACCTACCACCCTGTAAATATATTTTGATACAGTCTTTAACGCTGAAGTGTTTCGTGATTCCAGGATGTTTTATGGAGAATTTGGTTGATATGGAGATTCTGTTGGGTCCGGGAGAGGTATGTGAGCTATAATATTACACATTCTACTGAAATGTAATAAATATTCTTCTTATTCTTCTGTATTTTTTGTAAATATGAAACAGCCAAGTAGATAGTACTTTCGAAAATTCATCTGATTCCTCACATGCTCCGCTTAGAAATGGGGAGATTCGCATTTCCTTAGTACGAAACTCTTTATACGCTCTGAGACTTCAAAATTGATCGTGGTCTTGTATCGTTTATAAGTAGCAGCATATAACTATTATTGTCACACGTAGTCCACTTGCTGTATGACGTCGTCAAGTAAGAGCTAGTTCGTTAGTGGCTGTGTGCAGCGCTGCTTAGGTTTACGACTGTTGTAGTGAAGATCAACACTAATTTCAGGAGCTCTTTTCGGGATGACGCCCTGGTTTGCGTTTGAAAAATGTGTTTAACAAATAAAATCGTAAAAGTTGAAAACAGTTCGTAACCACACAAGAAGAAAGATTCTTCAGATGAAGTTTCCTGTTTTTCTTGGCAACTTTTAGTTCAAATCACAAACAACGAGATGAATCAAATGGTAACTTCTTCTTTTTATCGCTACATTGTATTTCAATTTTAAAAAATCTATTGATTTTTACAATGTGCCACACCGTCTTAGATTTTTCCCTCCAGTGTGGAGACGTATGCTAAAACTCAACACTACTCCTTAAATCTATCTTGTAGTATCTGATGGTCCACTCCAGGATATCGTTCCACTAAGGCTGAGGCTGTTTGTGACAGCACTCCGGATTGCATAGTGCTGCGCCAAGTTTAGATGTTACTTGAAGCGAGAATGTTTCCTTAGCTGTCGCGACAGCATTATAGATCGTAGAAACTTTCTGCAAAGTAAATGTTGATGTTGCTGTTTCCAATGCAACTGGGTCGTGACAAGGGTATTCACTTAACAACCAGCTCGTCCCCGTCGCAAGTTAGAGAAAACAGTTCATCTTCTTTATAACGGCGGTACGGACCTAAATGGTTTTCACAGGTGACACTTTCGTCGATCTGAATAAATAAATAATCACTATTCTACATAATTATAGGAATTTAT
This sequence comes from Vandiemenella viatica, assembly GCA_031002005.1. Lineage (NCBI taxonomy): Eukaryota > Metazoa > Arthropoda > Insecta > Orthoptera > Morabidae > Vandiemenella > Vandiemenella viatica. Next base: position 320,853,069 of record JARYHS010013630.1, on the reverse strand, counting down.
TTTCTTTTAAAGTTATTGCATACCAGCGATTTAGTAAAACTGAAAAATTACATAAAAATAAACTCTGTTGTAGATAGTAATTTAAAAAAATTACGAACTACGCTAGAGAATAAGGAATTAAAGTTAAAATTAGTGTCATGAAACAGTGAGCATACACTGCCTCGTTAAGATCATTATTTCTTCAAGAATTTTCCATCAGGCTCTCCAATGATAATTACTAGAGAGATGATTTGCAACGAACAGTTAGTGCTGTTTTTACGTAGCGTTCTCATTATTAAGGGCACACATAAAAAAGGTTAACGTTAAATCCTGATATTCAAATTACTCAGAGAAAATGAACGCACACAACATTACATAGTAAATAGTCCCTGTCCAACTAGTTTCTTATTCGCCAGAGAACTGTTTCCAAAATACAAAGACAAAAATTTAAAGTTTCACTGTGAATAAAGTATGTTGTTCAGATAACTCATACTGTATCTCACATCAAACAGAAATATTCAGTATTGCTTCATACCAACCAGCTATAAGTCTAAGAGGAGTCTGTCAATTAAATGAATGATTCCTAATAAGTTATAATAACGCTTGCATTAATACAGTATTCCGCACAAGTATATGTGTTAATACTAGAGGTGTAAATGACCAGTGATATCATCACTAATATACAAGACATTAAAACAGACGAATTAACGTCAGAATTTGTGGCGGTGGAAATCTCTTATTTACGAAATATGTTTAATAACCACTTTAATTGTTATAAATACTGTTAATCATAGGTAAATGCACAAGTTATTGTTAGTGTGGTGTTTGATTTATCAAAATTCAACCCCTATATCATAAAGCATTTGTCGGAAAATAAACTCCAATTTATGATGAAGAGAAAGTGTGATCGGATATCGATTAGTTATACGAAACTGGTATCTTTGAAAATGACTTCATAATTAATAATTCGGAATACCTGATTATAAAAAACTAAAAGCTGTGTATTTAAATTATTATAAAATAATAGAAACATCTTCAGGCTGCATAATTAGTGAATATTAATTATATTATCTAAACTGAAATTTTGAAAGATTACATTCGTCTATCAATGACCTTATAAAAATCAACTTTTGAATATGTAATGAGGTTCAGTATATAGATTTTCTTTTCTGGTATTTTGTACGTATTAAACAAAATACTTGTTTTCAGTTATAAGCTTATATTCTTCCGTGGGGCATTATTTATTTTGCTAATAGATAATTGATACAGAAGAATTTTTTTCATTTTCGGGTAACTGGGGAGAATACCTGCGAGATAAAATTAAAAACGTTGGAGGTCACCTCACATGTTGTTCTTCAGGCCAAAACAGAACTGATATATTGTAATTGATTCTCAAGCGACTTCTCTGAATCTTTAGTTCCGAACATTTTGTTTCTTTGTTATGTCAGTCAGTTTTATTATAAGTTATTTTCTTGATCATCTATTCAAAAATTTAGATGGATTTCAGGAGGAAAAAATCAGAATTTACTCAGTAACATGATAAGCTTAACTAAAAGAAATGTTTCTTTATCGTTTCTACATTCATCTAACTAATCGTTGGTGTAAACACTTTTAAATTAAATAAAGTTTTTCCCGGTGTTGAGAATAATATAATGTTCTCGGATGATTAACCGAGTTAACGAAGTATTTTCACACGATATTTTGGCGATAAAATTCACTGTCACCTTCTTATGGTGAAGATGGCGACAGTGTTTGATCGCCTAAATATCGTGTGAAAACACTTCGTTAAGATGACTAGTCTCTCGAGAACATTACGCTTTTAAGTTGCTTCAAATAACAATCAGTATTTTTCTGGTAAACACAATCTTTTTTTATTTAGTTTTTTTTAAATTGGGCATTTGGATATGTCAGCTACACAGCCAGCTGCAATTATACAGGGTGATTATGATTAAAGTTTAAGTTTCAAACGCTATAAAAAACGATTAGACTGACGTCAAAATTGAACGGCGTATTATTGAAGAAGGGGGAAAGATCATGAACCAAAAAATAATAATTTTAGCGACAGATGGCGCTGTAAGCATCAGAATTTCGTCTACAAATGACAAATCGTAAAACATATCCCGTCAGATGGAAATGGGCTTCGTCTGTCCACAGAATTTTCCACGGCCAATCATTGCCCAGTTCCAAGAAATTCCAAAGCAAAACCCTCTCTTGCTCGCAGGTCAGAAGGAAACAACTGCTGCACATGGCCAATTTTGTACGGATAGCATTGCAGGATGTTTCGTAGAATGTTATGAACAGTGCTCACAGGCCTGTCCAATGTTCGGGCAATTCTCCGTGCACTGCATGGTTGCACACCACCGATCGACGCCTCCTGAACTGCTGTGGCCACTTCTTCAACTACCGCCGAATCACATCTTTTCCTTCCTCTCCCAGACTGCACATCAAACGAACCTGAATTTTCAAATTTTTTCATCATTTTCACCAGACACATGACAGTAATCGGTCCAACGCCTTTTTTCATACCCTTGAGGGTCGTGAACTTCTGCAGAGCTACTGGTGCAGAATTACCGTTCATGTTCTTTCCCCCTTCTTCAATAATACGCCGTTCAATTTTAACGTCATTCTAATCAGTGGTTCGTTTTTTAGAGCGTTTTGAAACTAAAAATTTAATTATAATCACCCTGTATTTTTAATTCTTCTAGCATATAGTTACCTTCATTAGCATTCTTTACGTTGAGTTGTACGTAGAACAACTCTGGAGTTAGGCGACAATTCATTAAAATCACCAACACCCCAGCACAATTCGAACCGGCGACCCTTGCAACTGTTTGATTTTGAAATCATCGTAACCAATAATGTCTACATAGTTATACTGAAACATTATATGGTCGCGTTTTGTAATGCGTTATTATATTCCGGTTACAGTAATTTTTTACATTATAAATAAACGTTTCTGTTGCTGTTTCTATCTGTGTCACATAAACGTCAGTTTTGTAATTTATAGCGCGACTAAACCTGGTTCAGCTGGTTTACAATAATGTACGTAACTTATAGGTTCGACTTTCCTCACCGATTGTAAACGGAGGAAGCCGCTGCCTGCGATATTCGCCGTCGCGCTAGACCTGACCACAGCTTCCCAGTGCACACAGAGTCCCGTGACTCGAGGTACGGTTGAGCGCAGCTGTTTCCAATCCCACGAACGTCCCGAGCCGAAGAGCCATCCAGCAACAAACAGGGGGCTCCGAGTAATGAGGGGCGAGCGAAGAGTAGCTGCTACGGTTATTTGCCATACACAAACACGTCATCAGCGATATGTATCTATTGTGCCGGACGGCCGTCTACGGACCCAGTACACAATGTACACGGCGCAGAAACAGCTGTCCGTCCGGCAAACACAGGGACGCGTAGTTTTGCTGCCTACGAGCGTGCGACAACTGCAGTAGTGGATACCCGGACCCCGTCTGGCTTGAGGCGAAACCCACATAGAACGATACTACTGCGCTAACCAGAAATATGGTGATTCACGATTTCCGTGAAGTGTAACAGTCTTCCTCAACTGTAAGTTTTCGGTTACTCAAAGTTTTCGGTTACCGAAATGTGTTTCTAAATCAATGTATGTTCTGTGGCCAACCAGAACTACCTTGTATGTCTGAATGCATCTTGCCTTCAACCAAGCTCTCGGCCCTATTTGTTTCTGGGTTAGTTTCTCTATCACAAGCATACATATACCTGCCAGTTTTGCCTTAAATTCTTTTAGTCGGTTTTCATAATAATCTAGCTGAATACTAGGATTTTTCCCAATTTGAACCTATAAATTGCATATTTAACACAAACAGTGTAGCCATTGTTACTAGCCGGTACAAATGGAAATGATATCAGAGTAATACCTTTTAGGGCGACTTGCCAGTGTACGGAAGAGACTTCAATGTATGATGTGGGGGAGGAGATAACGTTCGGAAAAATGCAAACGACGAAAGAAATTATAGCAATTGTTTTGTGTAAAAATTTGACCCAAGACCTCAGGGAACAAAACAAGGGATAAAAAATTTTCCTGCTCTACGCGTTAGATAAATGAGCTGATGATCAATAACCAGCAATCGTTGACTTCTTAACACTTTCAGTGGCCAGACGAGCTTCGGAAATGTACACTCAATGAAGTTGAAGGCCCAAGGAAGGATGAAGTATAAACGAACGTAAATCGGTAAAGAAAAAATAAGATTAGGAGCACGCTAAGAGCCTAGTTCGGAAGAAACGTGATGAGTTATTTACATCGTTATATCAGATTCATAAAACATTATCTACACCGTAGGTGTATTTCAACACATAAAACTATGAAATAACTTAATAAACCTCGATAGAAGAAGTTCTAATTAAACGAGATAATAATGTTTAGATGACTATGAGAGATTATTTTATGATGAAGGTTTGAATAGATCGTATAATTCTGAAAATCAAGTACAAACAAAAGATTATAATATCACTATACAAGAATTAATAGAATCTTTAAAAATAGAAAATATTATGTAGGAAAGAGGTGTAAATGGCATAAATTTTGAGAGATGGGAGCGTTGTCTTAAACAATGAGTCCTGAATTTGGTAATGTGCTTGGAAGGTAAAACTGAAAGCCAAAGCTGGGAAAAGGCAAATGTTGTATCTGTTTTTATAAAACAAAATAATCCATTCACCAAAACAATAAAACAAATTTTTCTTAGTAATGCATATAAAGAATATGAACTTATTTTTAATAATAGGCTATCATGAGAAATATTTCTGAACATATTTTGAAAGAGCGAGGTGGGATTCCGGAAGGTGAGATCTAGAATTGACATTACTTTCGTACTGAACATTAAAGAAATAGAATATAGTAAACCAACTTATGTAAATATGATGCTGATAGAACGAAGTTATGGAACATTACGGAGAAGAAGGATTTTCGGAATCATTCAAGTTACTATTTCTATTTCTCTATATAACAGTTCCTAGAAGTTTTTAGATTTTGTGTACGGACTTATGAATCAAGTTCAAACATACTAACATGTTGCAGCCTATCTCAAAATCGTTTTAACGTTTAAATTGACAACAAGGTGGGGACAGATGATGACGAAAGTGAAATAGCCTTAGTCTCGAAGATGAAAAATGATTTACAAATGAGAATATTTAAACTTATTAAAATTTTTGTCTTATAATTTAAAAGTATGAAAAAAGAGGATAGTATCCTTTATAGGGAAGAATCATACTCTTGCAAAAGCAATTGTAAATTGTAAATTAACAATTTCTCGAACAAGCTTAAACTACCCAGGAAGTGACGTAGTACACGACTGTGAAAACACAATGAGAATAAGCTCGAAGAATTTCACTATATGTGAATCAATAATTAAATATAAAAAACAACGTTCGAAAGGATTATAAATAGAAGTTTCCAACCCGGTAAATGGAAGAGAATCATGAATTATCAATAAATTCGAAGAAAATAGAATTTACGTTGTAGAAACGAATGAAGAACCGAGGTTTGCAAATACTCGTAATTCAGTGAGGGAAGGAGGTATCACAAAAGTGGTGGGAAAAGATCAGTGAAACTAAACATGATGGATACATTTCTAATAAAGCCTTGCGATATCCTTTTTGAGTCTCATGTAACTTAAGGGATAAGCGACCAAGAAGCTACGGTATTCCAGTGGATGTTGGATGATTCCGAAAACCAGTGGCGAAAACTGTAAAATGTAACAGGTGCAACAAAAGGTAGATATTTCAGAACTGAAGAGACATAATGGTGCATAGCTCAAAAAAATTTATTTAACAATTCGAGTTCACTGTCATTATATTGTGAACGTGGGTCAGTATCATTTTCTTTTTACGTACTTATGGCTTTACGCCTAGTCGACTTCACCTGGAGTGATTTGGAGAACCCATTGAAATTAAATGAGTTACATAACATGATTTCTTCTCGCGGCATTATTTCGGGTCGGATAAATACATTGCGGTGCACTGGTTCTACGAGGCCCCATAAACAAGTGGGGGGCCGACTCAGACAGGCGTTCACCCCGCATCCACGCGACATTGGTGCAGCTGGCCCGAAGGACGTAGCCAGGAATAGCTTCAGGGTTTGGAAAAAACAAGGAAAAACACTTGTTGAAAATGATTTTACTTGAAAAAACAACCACTCATTTAGCTTATCTAAGCATTATTCTGCGAGGATTCTGGCTACATTTTGACAAAATTTACCTTTAGGTATTAAAAGTGGAGATTTTTATATATTTTTCGCTTGACTACTTGAGCCAGGGAGCAAGGGTGAGGCAGGCAAAGTAGTTGTTAACTCCAGCTGGATAAGTTAGCCGTCCTCTAGAGAAAGTTTTGCCTATCTTTTTCTCTACAATCGCATCTAGGACGTAGATCCGCGATAAAACTCGTTCTCAGTTCACCATTGGCCATCCATGCAAATAACAACTATATATTCTTTCTATTTCTGGAGAGTTCTCCTCACAGATACTGAGAAAAACTTCATTTCAATGGAACAAGTGGTTTACTTTGCCCCATGTTGCCATGTCATTCACTGTGTGAATTCATTCGACAATGTTTTTTACTTATGTCACCGGAGCGAAAACAAATCGTTTTACAAACTGAATGTATCCGCACTACGTTTCGAAATATTAATCACCGCGACTAGGCTGCACTTATCGATAGTCCGGAAACTCGTAGAGTCGCGCTTTAAATTGAACAAAACACTGTATACATGTAGGAATTCGCCCGCTTTCTCAAATCGCTTTGCCGCCCGAAAAAGTCACGTAGATTGTTTCTATTGAAAACTACCAAGCAGCCTGAAAAACCACAATATATAATTTCACTGGCAAAATAAATGTGTTAACTGTTTGGTATGATTCTTTTAGGATAAAATAATAAACTTCACGGCTTTTAAAGAAAATCCATGAACTTCATTATATACACGAAGGTTGCCAGACCTGCACTATGGCTGGCTTATTGTAATACTATCTTTATCATTCTGTTTTATGGTTGCGAACAACGGTAGAATATAATGGAATACATATTATAGACTGAGTGGAACCTGATAGAAGGAACAGAAGGATGTTGTTTCGGCTTGAAACATTGTCATTTGACTGGGCAAATATCAACTAAACGGTCTACAATGAGCTCCTTACTTCGTGTAGAAAACCTCATAACAGGCAGATGGCGTCGCATTTCGATTTTTTATGTTTCCTTTTTACAGACTAGCATATATAAGCGACTTTGTCCACGGATACCAGAAAAAAGTTAAACGTCGTTTTATTGCGGTCTTGAAAATTATTATTAGTTTGCAAATATTCGATAGTTTGTAAAATACGGTTCAAATGGAAAATAAAAATCCTTATAAAAATTCTAAAGTAAGAAGTATCTCAAACCAAGTTAAAAAAAAAAAAACAACAAACACCAAATGGGAGTATTATTTATGTTATTTCTAACCAACAACCTAATTTTTAGAAACTAAGAAGATTAATGAGTTTTGTCTGGAGAAGTATTTACAGTTCACCTTTCTACCTAACCTAGAGCTAAAAATGTTATAGAGCAGTTTTAAACTCAGCAAACAACAGATTCAAAACAGAACGCACTGCGATTGCAGCAGAGCACTAAAGTGTTAATACCAAGCCTCTATTGTCTCTGACTGAAATGAATTCACAATGACTGTAGCAAACAGTGCGCCCATTCTGCTGAATATTACTGCTCTGTTTTCATTACCATAACAAATAAGATTTGACATATAACAGAATTTCTGGTTGCAACACCGCTTGTAATGATGCTTGCAGCAAACGCTATAGAAATGCGTTCAAAAATTCATCAGCGTACTGCTATTCAAACTGTAACAGCGTTGTGGGGAACAATATGTCCACGAGATCGTATGATTCATGTTGGTAACGTGTAATGTTATGACGTGTCGATGAAGAGTACTCTGAAATCATTTTTGAACTGATGTGTATGAATGGTAACGGATACTCAATAGCTTAGAATTAACAATAGCCTCGTATTGTCAATAGCCTTATTGTAGTTTTTCTATGACGTATGAAATCAGTCATTTTTCTTAAGCTCCTAGACTCTCCTGAATCAGTTTAAACTACAGTATATGACGAGAGTTTTAAATCTAATTCTCCTGTTGCAGTTTTTTAAGCACTGTTTATAACTAACGATGAAAAAATTTATTTTGCACTTAATATAAATAATGTTTTATATACTATAAAGTATTTTGCTAGAATTTGATTTATTTGCCATGTATGAACATAGATTAAACTTTTGTCCCTATATTTCTATTTAACTAAAAAAATTCGTTGGTTTCATATGCTAACCAGTACGTATTCAAAGTTTCTGCAATTTCAGCGTCAAGTTATTTCTGCAGTAAAATACTTTTCAACAAATTTCTCAGGTTTAACTTTGTTACCGTTACCTGTTATACGTATACAGTGTTATTACTTACTTTGCACCCCAATTCTACCACCTAATTGATGCGCTACCAAATATTTCTACTACTGCTAACATTTTTACCTTTACTTAATGTCTTTGTCTTCATAATGCTAAGATGGAAACGTAACATTTTCGGCTCATGTGGTCTTCCCAAAACTTCTCCTATTTATTGCTCAAGAATCGGTAGAATCAGTAGTTTGTTAATGTGGAAGGTTGAAAACATTTTTTGCTTTCTCTGAATGTGATGATGAAATATATTTAGAAGTCTATTAATTGGAAATAACGCTGGACGTGCAATTTGTGTGGAAATTTTTATATTTGTGTTTTCAGAATACTTAAAACATATTCCCTATTATCCTGTTGCCAACTGTAGAAGTGTAGCATAAAGTAATATCTTCTTATCATTTTTTTGCTTATGGCTTTATACCTTTTCGATGATTAGGTCGTTAGAAGCGGGAAAGTACTGAGGGCAAGGAACGGGATACCATTCGATAATGACCTTTTGAATTAACCATCCCGGCATACGCCTGGAGGTGTCTGGAGAAACCATGTACAACCCAAATCTGAATCGCAAGATGGGGATTCTAACACGCATCCTCCCGAATGTGAGGCAAGGTAATACCATTTTTGTACTAGTACTAGGCTAATATATACGCCTTATTATTTTGCTGAGAGCATCAGACGCCAGTTCTTCTCAGATGTAAAAGGGTTCACAATAAACACACAAAGAAAGAATACTTTACTATCTGTTCATAGGCAAATACAATTTAGACCAGAATAACTGGATATCATAACTGTTAAAATCACTGCTTAGCATTAGCAGATACTGAAATCTCTTTGTAGTTGCTTTTGATGACTCTGGCTGGTGGATTTACAAGCAGAGAGATCTAATGAAATGAACTCTCCGATATTGTCATTTACGCAGGTTGTAGGAATAAAAAGGAAGTACTTATTGCTAGGCACACCATGATGGGGAACTGCAATTTATTTATTAAAGGAAATACGGTAAATATATTCGGAAATGTGGAACAATGTTTTTGATATCACAATGGATGAAAAGGTATTTTTGAATTCGTAAGTGAAAACAAATTTTTCACTTCAAATGAAGGCGGACTGTAATGTAAACCCGTATCGTGATACATCCGAAAGTATTTTCTAACGACATTTTAATGTTTACTGACACAAGGTCGAAAGTTCGCATCATGGTAATCATAAACCGTTACATCCAGCACCACAGAATATCTTGCCACTAAAGATTGGATGTGTAAATGTAACAACGAGTTTGTGAATAGATACGTATTTTCATAAGTGAACGGTTTTAGTCGATTTATAAAGCGAAACATTAGCTAAACTACATCGATCGAGACTCCAGCAAGAAAGTGTAATAATACTAGTTTTTATATTAATATTTATTTTTTAAAAAAAACATGTATACAAGGTTTGCAACAGATTTGTGTGTCTGCTAGTATGTATAAAGAATAAAAAGTCCATTTGCGGTTAAATATTCAAACAAAATTTAAGGGTATTTTAATGTAGCGTGAATAATGTAATTTTAAATTTTAAAATAGAGGAAAATTAGTAACGATCAAAAATATTTTGCTTTCCTTAAAATGTAAAGCAAGCTGTGTGTTTGCCGAAATATTTAATTGCTTGCAGTATTCGTTAATAACAATAAGGAATCAGTAAAATACCGTTAGCACAAAACATTTGCTGTAGCGATAAACAGACTGAGATTCACAGGGAAAAAAATACTGTGCGTCGTATACAAATCAAACAGCCAATAAGTATATTGTACTTCTCTGAGAGTTTTTCTTAACTGTAAAGAAAAATACCGCAAGGGAATCTTCAGTGATGTTAGAAAAAGCCCACATGTTTATTGGTCTGTTGTTACAATCCTTAAAACTGTGTTCATGACATACAGCGAATAAGAATTTTGCTAACATTTGTTGATATACACTTTTCACTGTATTGAAATTTTTCTTCTTTCATTACATTTTTCAATGGTATTACACGTAGATAGGGGGAGAATTAAGAACATTCATTCTTTCCTTGTTCTGTGTTTCCGAAATGGATGGAATACATTTTTTTTACTACAACATCTTACGCTAACAACAGTCTTGTCATTTGCTGCCTAAAGTTAAAGATTTCTTATAATATAATTCCATGTTACATGTATCCTCTATGAACGAAGCAATGAAACGATTGTTGAAGTTTGATTAAACTTAAACCATTTCGTTTTATAACTCATAATCACATTTGCAATTAACATAAATTTTTTTGAAGGATTAGATCTAATTATAAAAACTATACCAGGCTGGACTAAGATGACGAGTGTCGCGTGCTTTCGAAAGCATCTCCTGTGATTATCTAAGAGACTAATCCGTTCTCAAACAGTAAAATCAAGTGGGCAGGACACTGGGCAGGTGGTAGGAAATGATTTCAAACTCCTTCATTTGCAGGAGAGGGAGATGAGAGAATGTACCGGAGAAATTAAGGAATTGATTTACAAAAGTTTGGTCAGACCATTGCTTAAATATGGTTGTGTAGTGTGGGACCAAAATTTTCGATATCAGATACAGTGGTTGGAGGGTGTGCAAAGAAGAGGAGCTAGAGCGGTTTGTTAAAATCATCGCAGGACCCAGTAAGCAACTGATATGCTAATATTGAAATACAGAAAGAGGGTGAAGAGAGTGCTGAGAGTGTACAAATTATGTAGCTGACGAGGCTTGGAAAGACGTTGGTCCAAGAATTAGGAATAATTAATAGTAGGGAAAAGATTACAATGAAGACAAGCTGACATTCGATTTCATACATCAGAGAGTGGGAAAATTGTCTTTTTGGGTAAGGATGTCAGGGACTGGAATATAATGTCAAGGGAAGCGATGAATAATCTACCAAATACGCCGAAGGAATATAGAATTAAAATTCGTAAATGCCAAAAGTAGGATGGTGGGAAATTTACACGCAAGGTATACAGACTGAAGAGCCAAATAAACTGGCACACCTCCCTAATATCGTGTAGGGCCCCCATGAGCACGCAGAAGTGCCGAAACACGACGTGGCATGAACTCGACTAAGTAGTGCTGGAGGGAATTGATACCATGCATCCTGCAGGGCTGTCCATAAATCCGTAAGAGTACTAGGGGTTGGAGATCTCTTCTGAGCGGCACGTTGCAAGGCATCCCAGATATGATCAATAATGTTCATGTCTGGGGAGTTTGGAGGCCAGCGGAGGTGTTTCAATTAAGAAGAGTGTTCCTGGAGCCACTCTGTAGCAAATCTGGACTTGTGAGGTGTCGCATTGTCCTGCTGGAATTTCCCAAGTCCGTCGGAATGCACAATGTACGTGTCACCTGTCAGAGTCGTATCTAGAAGTATCAGGAGTCCCATGTCACTCCAACTGCATACGCCCCACACTATTACAGAGCCTCCACCAGCTCGAACAGTCCCCTGCTGACATGCAGGGTCCATGAGTTCATGATGTTGTCTCCATACCCGTTCACGTCCATCCGATCGATACAATAGGAAACGAGACTCGTCAGACCAGACAACATGTTTCCAATCATCAAAAGTCCAAAGTCGGTGTTGACGGGCCCAGGCGAGGCGTAAAGCTTTGTGTCGTGCACTCAGCAAGGGTACACGAATGGGCCTTCGGCTCCGAAATCCCTATATTGTTCCACAGAACGGTTCACACGCTGACACTTGTTGATGTCCCAGCACTTAAATCCGCAACAATTTGCGGAAAGGTGCACTTCTGTCACGTTGAACGATTCTCTTCAATCGTCGTTGGTCGCGTTCTTCAGGTTTTCCGGCCAGCAGCGATGTCGGAGATTTGCCGGATTCCCGACATTCACGGTGCACTCGTGAGATGGTCGTACGGGAAAATCCCCACCTCATCGCTACTTCGGAGATGCTGTGTTCCCATCTCTCGTGTGCCGACCATAACAACACGTCATCGTGATAAACCTGCCATTGTAGAAGCAGTAACCGATCTAACTCCTGCGCCAGACACCTGATGTCTTATATAGGCGTTGCCGACCGCAGCGTCCGTACTCTGAGTGTTTACATATCTCTGTGTTTGCATACACATGCCTATACCAGTTTCTTTGACTATTCAGTGTAAGACGATGAAAATAAAGGTGTAAACTGACGGCTACGGAAATTGCCACTGGAGCATGCGCTCCATCGCAATTAAATTCATTTCAATTCAGGGTTATTCGGGGTTTCCACGATTCTCAAATAACGTTTGTATAGCCTGCTCTTCAAATTTTTAACTTCTGTGGAGGCATACGGCAGTAGAAATTACTCTCAGAAATAAATGAGCTCTTCAGTTTTTCATAAAGCGTGCGACATCACAAATTTCAGGCTCACCTGTTCCGCCTGCCGCCGCGCCGCTTGTGTCGCCTTTGTTTAGCGCACATTTGTTAGCGGGCCACTCCTAATTGCTGCCCCGCCGTGCCGCAGACACTGTTCCTATTAGCTCTCGAGTTATGTCGGCCTCCGGGTCAGAGTTACTGCGCCGTAAATCTCAAGTTATTTGATCCCAGGCATTCGCTCCATTGAAATTCACATGCACCCCGCCAAGAGTGCCCTAACGAGTTAAGAAGTAAAATGCTACAAAGATGTATTTTATCCGTCGTTAAAACTAGTTACGTTTGCATTGAAATTCCGATTCTTGAAGTATAAAAAAAGGTTGCCTCTTTCTTCACATCTGTTGCTGCCTGAGGTGACTTGGTAGTGAGAACATCACTACGGCAGTGTCCACCTGAGATAGCCATTGTTTATCGCCATCAGTGTAATGCATGCTGCATAATGTTATTCGTACTTTCAACAAGTTACTTTTCTCATTGAAAGATTAAACACTAACCCTGTAATAATTCTATTGCCTTCAGAGTTGTTACCATGTGCTTCTTGTGTACAGCATCTCCACATTTAATCTTAATATAGATATGTTTTTGAACTATCAAACTTTTTGCTTTGACACTCATTTTAAAGTCACACAAACACGCCCTAATTTGTTTCTTACATACCACTGAACCAACTTTCCTATCGATTCTAATAACTTACTGTGAGTAAGTATACATCATTCATAACAAGAGAAGTTATCGCAATAGTTTACTTTTATTCTAATAAAACTTCAAGTACATAAACATATTTCTGGAAAATGGTTGTGTACATTGTGGCCGAACTTAAACTGACCATTATGTCATTTACACAAGTATTCATTATCCCTCCATTTTGTTATGAATAAATAAATGGTTGTTTCATCACCAAAAATTTGTCAACAACCGCCTAAGATTTAAATATTAAGTTTCATAACATTTCCAAATATTGCTTCTAGGTCGTTAATAACGATCCAGATTAACGCATAAAAGAAGTTACATATTACCAAATACGTAATGTAAACATATAATTTTAAGTCATGTTATGAACAGTCAAATATTTATGCATTGGAGCACCAACATAATCAACAACGAAAGTAAGGTTCGACTCATGTCTACTTGTTGCAGATTTAAAGCATAGTGATTGTTAGCTTTATTTTACAAACACACTTTAAACTTTAAACTGAGAACAACGCTAAAAAGAATTATGGAGTACCATTTGTGAAATATGCGATTTTGAGGACTACAAACTGGAGTAGGCAGAAACATATATACTATAATACTACACGTATCGAGTGATTTTCATTTTTACGTTACAAAGTCTCAATCTGAATTCCACAACTATAAATACTATGTGAAGACGCAATATGCCCCGCAGGAAGACGGGATCATTTGTTACTCGCGCTCTATCACTTCGATGCGCCGCAACGAGTAAACGCTCCCACCGGTTTAATGGATTCTGAACTCCTGTTATTCTTAAATCCATAAGATAACATATGTGAGTGACATCAGCAGATAAAGTAAGATATGATAATTCACTGCGGACATTGAAAATTTGCAATAAATTTTGAATGCGGTTTATCACTGGTCGAACAATCGATACAATATGAACTAGGAAATACGAACAGATTGATGAAAGTATCTCACAAGCATCTGCGTCCGATCAAACTTTATGCGACCATGAAATTGTTAGTAGGTCTATTGTGTCGGTAAGACAATACAATACAGTCACATCATAACCTCAATAGCACCACGAGAGGCGGCTCCTAAGCAAGGCATTTGTGTACAGCGTGCAAAAGAAAGGGAAGGGAACATATCTGTAGACTGGAACAGAAGAGCGTATCAATAATCAGCTACTACGTCAAAAAATATTTTCACATAATCGGAAACAGAGATATTTCAAGTTTCTGTTAATTAAGAATTTTTTTTACATGTAAATATATTTAGAAGTAAAAGGAATTACCGAAGTTCTTCCCTAGAAAGAACGTGCTAAACAATATTCTTTAGAATTCCTTAGTTTACCTCACTCCCCGTATGAAACATCCTTCTACCATACCGATTCTAAAAACAATACTGCAAGGCAATGAGAATTTTCCATTTCGTTCACTCCGACAAGAGTGCATTTAACTTCTTCTTTTTTTTCCCTTATGGCTTTACGCCTTGTCAACGTCGAGGTCATTAGAGGCGGAAAAGGACTGGGGGCAAGGAACTGGAAGGAATTTGGACATGGCCGTCTGAAGGAACCATTTCGGCATTCACCTGGAGTAGTTTGGGAAAACCAAAGTCTGGATAGCCGGAAGGAGATTTGAACCCGCATATTCCCGAATGCGAGTCCAAAACGTTACTACTCACCCACCCCACTGGATAGTTCACATCATATTTTCAAGAGAGTACTTGAACAACCAGAACTCTGTAAACATCCTTGATCTCTGTGGAAGGCAAACATACCAGCTCGTTTTTCCTTTTTTTCAATTCTAAGTTAACTAGAAAAGGACTCCATTCTAAGTAGAATCAAGTTAAGCACTACAATCATTTGCAGGGTCCTGTACGAATTTTGGTATGTTATCCATGTACTGTGTTTTCAAGAAGTCCTTTCACCGATTAATAACTCAATGGTTGATTTTCCGAAAGTCTTTCATTTCTAGCGTAAGTTTCTCTAATTAAGCTCTCTAAGATGAGGTCTTGTCGGACGAACGTACCTCTCGGCCCACTACAACGTAACAAAAGCTTGTTGTGCTAAACATGATTGTATTGCCGTCAACACACGGACAGAAACCTTATTGTCAAAAAGTTGAGCTTTCAACAGGCTGCGACGTCAACGCAAAAACGTTTTGGACTGACAGAAGTGCCTTAGCAAATGTGCCTGTTTGAACGTGATTTCCAAATCTACATTTTTCGATAGTGGCTTTTGCTGTGAATGATTAGTTTGAAATAGTTTGTGGTTTCATAAAGACTTTGCACGAATTTCAGCGAAATACATTGATACAACTTTCAGCTAGCACATTGCGAACAATGTAAAATTAACAACAGATGAATTAGAAGCTGTAATCTCTAAATACGTCGTATGCTCTTTCTGTAACCGTTGAGCGGTCTGGTGCCTCAGTGCCAATGCGTTCAAAAGTTCGGTGTCTGGTAATGGGTTCGAATCCCTCGGAACCAGGAATCTTTAATATCATATGAGCTACGCCAGGAAATTCCATATTTTTGATTCGACGTTAACCTGTAGTTACAGCCTCGACAGAGACAAATTGCGCGTCTAGTCGAAAATCTGTCACGCTTGGGGCGGAACAATCCTTCGGGATCTCCCGGCCAGCAAAGCCATATGAGTTTACTTTTTTTCCTTGTAAGCGTTCATTGTCTAATGATATGGTGTCGAATTTTGCGTATGTAAATGGATCGACCTGCCGAATAGTCGGTCGACTTGCTCCCGATGCCGCGAACGAACTTTGATTTCGCCGCCACTGCGTTTTATGTAGGCTGATCATTACCAACACAATTTCTGTTTTGTTAGTAAAGCTATCAACGCACCTGTGCGTATTCCGCAGATGGATGAGTGACTTCCCAGACAGCTGGAGGAAAAGAGTTCTATCACTGTTAACATCAAAAGTAACATGGCGCACAAATCCGTTTATTTGATCAGTTAGGTGATAAAGCGAATAAATCGCACGCGGCTGCAGGTGTTTCTGCGATCATCATTAGCGAAAGCGGTATAAACGTTCCGTGATTCCACAGCAGATTCCATATGTTAATTCGCAATCCGAACTTCAAAGTCTCAAATCACATTTTGCGGCGCGAAACACTGTGATGCAGCTTACTCAGCAGGACAAGGATTCGTGACGACAAAAGCAGATTCCCATACATAATTCTGATTGCGTTAAGCGAATGAATAACGGTTCTTCTTCGACGATCAACTCTGCCAGCAGTGGATTGTCAATTTACAAACACCTTTCGCAAAATCTGTTCGCAGGTTATCAGATGCAACACTCATAGCACTACGCACATCCATAAAATCGGCATTTGATAATCCAACAGCTGCATGCTTTTTACTTCTGTTTATTAGACAATTCTTCCTGGAATGTACGACACAAGGCAAACATAATTGAAACCACACATGCCGGAGGTTGGCTTTGAACTGGAAACCGATGCAATGATACGACAGATCACTAGGCGTCCAGTGCCGCGGTTGGCGGCATGCAGGTTCAAAGTTGTGGGTCTGACTAATTTAGTGACCACTGCAGGTGATTAGTACGTTTCTTCCTGTTGGGAACTATGCACAAGCACCCAAGAAACATGCCACAAATAATCAGTATGTTTTCATACCAAGCTCTGTTTGTTTTCATGCAGGACATCCAAAACATTCCATCATTCATAAGCGTAGCCTCAGAGGTTTTAATATTATTGCATGGTTTATTTCAACTGTGGATGAGCTTAAATTCAGATATCGACAATTTTGTGAAAGACACTTTCAACTTGTATCGTGTACCTAACACTCAAGGTGTGGCGGCTCTCGGTTGCAGTTGTCTCAATCTCACGTTTGATCGCCACTACAGCAGAAACACTTCCCATTTTATTTAATGTCATCGTTCTGTTTTCAGTCGTATAACTGCATCTCAACGCTCAGAGTGCAGAATTAATTTAGCTATAAGTAACAAATAACCTCGCTACACTTCGAATCAGGTTCTATTGGTTTCGCCACCGAAATTCGCGGTTTTTTTTGGTTTTTTTACTGAAAGCAGGTGAATTTAAAAGGTATTTTATCTACAGTAAAATATCCCATAACAATGGTCCTTCTCTGAATGATATTGACTAAATCCTATTTCCTTAACATAAAGAATTTACGTTAGAAAACCGGCTCTGGTAGGACCAATAAACTGTGAACAAATACATGTTAACGCGGTGAAGATAGTGCTGAGTCCTTTGACTCAGATCACTGGGGCATCATCATGTTACCCAGCGCTTAAGACGAAGTTAGCTGGTTTGAGCAGGTTAATTGGTGATACACAGTTCTCTGTCGCCAAATTGTGTACTAAAGCCCTGGGTTAAATTACAAACTTCCCCGCATTGTTGATCAGGAACGAGAATTTTTTTTAGAGGCTCAGAGAGAAATAATCCGCATAACAAGACTTTCTGACGATGTTGTAGTGTTTGCAGATAATATCTACACTGATAAATGAAGTGAACAAAGAGTTGGAAAAAATATTTAAATTACACGGAATTAAGAATAAGAGAAAAGTTATGTAATGTCGCAGGGAGGATGGCAATAAAAATTGAATACCCATCGAAACAGAAACAGATGTGACAGAAGAAATAAGTGAACTTTTTGGCAGTCAAATTATTACCGATGGGCAAACCAAAACCTTTTGTCGAAAGTGGTTTACCACTCTTCAGAAGATCGTTTAATATATTTTAGTAGCAAATGCAGTTCAAGACTTTTCAAAACAATGTGCATGTAACTTTGAACCTCTTGGAAGATAATCTTAGAAATAAGAGAGGCAAGAACAGAGGAAAATTATAACATCTGAAATGGGCCGACATGAAAAGATGCTTAAAATAAAATAATTGTTTAAAAAACATTAAAACCGCCTTCAAAAAAAGCACACTAAAAATTTTAAAATAATTTTATACCATATTAGACAGTATGTTAACCTGTGGCTTGGCCTCGTTGGTCGTCCTGACATATCTCCGGTGCTACAGTGTCAGTTGGTAGGCTGCATCATGCAGTAAACACTTTACAGTTCGGTATACGATTGGCATATCATCTGTATGTTACAGTTTTGTTGAAACATGTTTCTAACGTTAAATGTAGGTAAGTAATAAAATGATTTTTAAGTATTATTGTTTTATATTTTGTTTTTCTTGCTTTGGATGGCAGAAACTCCAAAAATAACTAATCACTGTTAAAATTTCAATAACAGTAGCTCGCCAATAGTTTTAAAGGTGGACTCCATGCAGTCTGCGGGGAGCTAGTGTCGGATACCAGGGCTGCGTGTGCTCCAACACCTCAAGTGCCTGTCCGCGAGGACCAGACGACAATACGGAGCAGTACACGTTCACGTCCTCTCTGGGTTGCAACAGGAGAAAAAGTCCGGAGGGCTATACTTCGGGAAGTCCGGAGGGCTATACTTCGGGAGTCCGGGACAAGTGAACAGATTGAACCTTTGATGATGGTGCTACCATCATTGGGAGTCCAGCCCCGGATGGAACATGGTGACTCGACGCAACTGGCTCCCGACAACAGACTTCACTGTTAAGGGGGTCATGTAATCCGTGTTAATAGATCAATCCACCGCCTAGCCAACAGAATCTATTTGACTTCACGCCGAGGGTCTTGGGTCAGTAACGTTGTGAGCTCGCATTCGGGAGGACGTGGGTTCGCATGACACTACGGGAATCCCGATCTGGGTTGCCATGACTTCCCCAAATCACACCAGGCGAGTGCTGGGATGCTGCCTTCAAAAGACCATGCCCAAATTCCTTCCTTTCATCGTCACCATTCTTTTCCAGAAGAGTGAAAATATCTTTCGAGGTTCCACCACTTCCAGCGACAGCGGACGTTTCTGCATCTTCTGGAAGCGTAAACGGACTATTAATCACATTTCTCATAAAATAGTCTTCGAAAATCAAATCCGTAATCGACTTAGGTTTAAGATTAAACCGTGTTCACGAATCAACTTAACATTCTTAATTTTGCCTTATAAATGAAAGGTTATCTTTCATCCTTTATCAAATAAAATTTACCTTTTTATTCATTTACAACCTCCCTCCCTTTTTATTATTACATCCAAATCTCACGTGCAATAATTAACAAATTCAAACAACTTTTTAATGAATATAATATTCCAGTTAATATTGATCCGCCGTTAGAGTTTTTCTTTACATTTCCTAAGGTTCAAGCAGAAAGAAACGAGAGGAGGAAATTATAAAAGCTGTAGAGTGATGTTTCGTAGAAAGTAGTTTCTGCTTCACAATCTTAGGCTTATTAGAAAATCGCAGAATTCATAGAAATTTGGTTTTAGCAATTTTAGTATCTAAGTGTTTATTATAATTTCTTAGAACATTATTCGTTTAACATTTTCTCTTTTTTTAATTTCATTGGCTTGATTTTAAGTCTTCTGTTTACACACCACTCTTTTGTTAATTATGAACCTATTTTCTAATAGAAAAATATATGACAAAACAAAACTAATGCAAGGATTATTGGATAAAATTGAATAATTGAAGAGCTTCTTGAATTCTGTTACCCAATTTTTATTTTGCTGTTAAATACATAGATATAGTAATATCTAATCACACCCTGCTAGTCACGTCAGGTTAATTTAATGGCACCGAAAAACATGATAAATGATGGAAAATCTGAAATATTGAAAAAAGTCGTCTCAAATTTTTTGTTCATTACCTGTGATACATTTTGAGAGAAAACGTATTTCAACAAGTGAATATTTAACATAGAAGTCATTGTAACACACAAAACATAAAACGATAACTTGGAAACAGTTGAGTTAAAACTTCTGTTGGTTGATACTAACGATGTAAAGGAGGTCATCTTAGCGGATGGAGATGCGGAAGTTCAGTGCTTGACATCCGCTGAAGCGGATGTTTTGCGGAAGCGGAGGTGGAAAAATAAATTTATAATTATTTATACTTTAAAATTATATAAAAAATAAACTTAAAATCAAATAAGTAATTTTTTATACCAACTTCTACATTTCTTCATAAGTAAGTCTTTTTCCATACAATACTCCCATATTGATTTATTTTTGCCTCATGTTTCAATAACTAAAAAGTGGGATGATTTCACAAGTGAATTAAATTATGTACTTAAGTATGCACGCATAAAAAAACAATCTTTGTTATATGAACTTTCCGGAGTTCCCGGCTCGACTAATTCAAGCGTCAAGCACAAGTCCACGCCCCCGCCCATCTCCGTGCCCGCCACCTGCCTATCCACCGCTCTAGTGGCCCATTCACAGTACAACTTATAGGACCTACGATCATCCGATTTTCCGGTAAAGGATTCATCATGGGCTTTGAAACAGGTTACAGGTCTACATATAGGACGTGTCGGATATTGTTCGACTCCCAGACAAATACCAATCCTTGCTGTCCAACAAACTATGGCGGTGAATCATGATTGGTGGAAACTTCCAACGAGTGGGCAGTAAGGCCACATGGTGTGCGGCGAGAAAGTACGAGTGGAAAGGATTTCTTGGAACATTTTGTTGGACCCCTTATAGTAATGTGAATGGGTGAGCGCATCATACGGTGCTAGGACTGTGAATAGGCCGCTTTACTTTACATGCTAGTTCAAACTTGTAAATTCATGCCTAGGTTATAAAACCGTTCAGTTCATTGTTACTTTTATTGCAAGATCGTTAGAAAAAAAACAACCATGTTGTTGTTAGCTAACCGACGATGGGTAGAATCTTGTATAAAGAGAAAAGGATAATATGTATTGAAATGTAAACAAAACATCCACTATACATCCGTATTAAAAATTGTGGATGCGAAAGCGGAAGTAGTATTTCACGCGTAAATTCCGCACTTGCGGATGCGGAGCTCCGTTACATCCTTAGTTGTTGCCTTTTAACAAATAAGTAAATGAATTGACAGCAGTCTCAAAATCCTACAGCCGAAGGCTTAAAAAATGTTTTATGTCTTCTCATACCAATCCATTACGGGGAATTAAATCAGCAGAAACGATTTTATTTTTTCCATGTTTTCTTTTTTACCAATCGGGGTGAAGTAGATTATCTTTTGCTTATTAAGTGATGTGATGAATGAGTGTAGTGTTTCATGTTTTGAGGCCGGAGATTCGAGCTGTTATTGGATTTGAAGGCTGTCTTCTGCGTTTCCAGCGGTCTGAATGGAGCTCCGTGAAGGACAAGTTAAATTTCATTAGTTGGACAGTTCCCCTCCCAGCGAGCGTGTGTTATGAGCAGCGAGCCGTTCCGCCGCCGGCCTAATTGCAGCTGGTGCGGTGGTGGGGGTGTGGGGGCGGCGCAATCTGGTGGTGGCCATCTGTTGCCACCGGCGGGTGGACACAGTGGTCGGGAGGGAGAGACACAGTCAACAAGAGAGACGCTACCTATGACGAGTTACCAGATACCTGGCATGCTCTATTTTACAATTAATTTGTTCTAAGCAGGCCAAATCTGCTTGATTTATCTCCAGTTTTTAGGATACACGCGCAGTAATTTTGTTCTGTTCCCAGCGTTAGTGTGGTTGAATCGCACTGTTTCGTATTGCGAGGATTAGATACTATAGTTAACGACATTTTAAATGGTAGTCAATTCCTGCAAATTTCTGTGAACGTTATCCACTTAACCATGTATTTAACTGCTTCGTATATAGACTGGCCGAAGTGTTGAAAACCATTTTCCCGACAAGACACCATCTGGATATATTTTAACATAACTAGGTCGCTGGTACGAAAATTTCGCGGCTGATATACGATGAATAGCCAGGTTTGAAATAGGAAGAAAGAAGAACCGGCGTATATTTAGTGGTTCTTTATTTGTCAAATGAAGTAGGTACGTAGAAAAACACTTACAACGTCTTATGAAACAATTAGAAGTGATAAAATGTCTTCCTAACAGAAAAAAATATCTGAAAAGCTCTTTAGTCTAGAAAATACATGTAGTTTATCAATATTTCTGCGACATGTGATTCTACTATCTACACGCCTTATCGACACCAGAGAAACATAGCGGCTTGTCTCTGAACTATTGCATTCCCATGATCTTGATTGTTCATAATTTCTTAATTAATGACGTTAGGGAAGCAGAGAACTTAACCTCAGTTATCGATTTTCATTAAATCTGAAGGGAGAAAGATAGCTCGTTATACAAAAAAAAAAGAGAATCACCTTTTAGAAATAATGTAAATAATGTGTATGACTCGTTTAATTTAAGTATAAAAAAATGAATTGCACATTCAAAAATGACAGAAAGGAACATAACTAATCATAATTGCTAAATAAAAATCTTTACCAATTAAACTACTGTATATGTTAGAGATACTTACAACCAGTATTAAGTATTGTGCGGTTTGCTGTGTACAACTGCATGGTTGTTTCAAACTGAGCAACGATAATATTTAAACAAGAGATCCAATTCTCATTCTTGGAACTGAAACAAATGGTTACCTACAAACAAACAAAACTTAAAACTACTAAATCTTAAGTGAGTTTCGTTTTTTAAATTCTTAACACGACCACTATATTAAAATAGCAAACTATAAACTGAAAACATAATCATTTTATATGTTTATTTGGGCGTCTTAATTTTAACTTTCACTTAACATTCTGGTGTGCTGATGATTTCCGACATGTTTAACTTTGATCGCTCTGCCATCCTTGCAGGATTAATTTTCTATCTGACGTCGAATCAATTGGGCATGCCCCTCGGCTGCATCTTCTTTTTCTCATGATTATACATCTCGTCGACGTCAAGGTTATTAAAGGTGGGAGACACCTGGGGGCAAGGAAAAGAGAAGATTTCGGGTATGGCCATTTGAAGAAACCATGCTGATACCATGGAGGGGTTATGGGAAACAACGGAAGAGCCAAAATATACAGTAGATGATCGGACAGGAATTTGAACCATTACGGTTTCCCGAAATCACTGCAGGTGAATTCCAGGATGGTTCCTTCACAAGGAAATGGCAGAATTCCTTTCCGTTCCGTTCCCTTAATCCTGTCCTGCCTCTGGTGGATATAGATGAGGCATAGACTCCAAATAAAAAATAGCTGCTGACACTTTCACTTCCTCTACTAAGATAGTGAAAAACCTATACCATCAATAAAAAATATGGTCAGTGGACGATAATATCCAAACTCGTCAGATAGACAAATACGGATCAATAAGCAAGGGAAACTAATGGTAGGAATGGAAGATGAGGATACTAACGACCAACAAGGCACACTAAATCGGAAGCTGCCACAGTAGTTTGCAGCCTGTCCATAAAATAAGTTAAACCAGTTCGGGTGGACCCAGTATTGAATTCAGGCCATTCAGGCCATTCAGTTTTCCATTTTCCATGTATTCCCGAAATCACTCCTGCAAATTCCGATATGGTTCCTGCAAATAACCATAGCTAAATTCCTTCTCGTTTCTTCCTCTGCAAACCTTTTCGCGTCTAATGATCTCAACATAAAAACTTTAAATATAGATAACCCCACATTTGATGAAGATCCCATTTCCCGCAATCGAAACATTGTGTTTCTGCTCCTTGTGGAGTTTCGTCTGTTACGATCTCCTACAAGTATGATATTGTAAATAACACCGAACAGATTCTTGACTGTGGAAATACAGTTCTACATATTCTTTCAGTTCAGACTAGCTGTTAAATATTTAGGTAATTATATCTCAAACTGTACAGCGAAAATATCCGTAGCCATGCTGAATTAAAACTGCAACAATTAATAAGAACCTACTTACTTATGTAGTAGACCAATAAAAAATGTGTTGTTTCTCATATCATTGTATTCGAATATGTAAGCAAAACATATTACTCTAAAAAGAAAAGGAATGCTATGTACGTTTACTTTCCTAATATAGTATCCGAAATAGAGATATTTGAAACTTTAGACAGTTCGGTAGAAATTCAAGACATATCGTTGTACGTTTACCATTAGCTAGCAAGGACGGGAAAGCTGCGACAGGACAATTGTAAAACATGGAGCCATCGTGTCTCCAAACATTCAATGCAGGGCACTATACTTAGAATTCAGAACGACGCAGTATAAAGCAGTAAGAAGACAGCGAGAGAACGATCAGACATTCGAATGATCGGGAGACGCTACCGATATATGCCTGTGGATCCAAGGCAGACATACTTCTGAGCTCGGAGCTGACACGCCACACAGGGCGCATTTACTATTAGTCTAAAATACATAACAGTTTGCAACTAAAAGAAGTAATTACGTAACCTGACACATAAAAGAAATTTCCATTATTAACTGAATGTCTTTCACTTCGGAGCACTTTTCTGATTACCATTGTTGTATAGCTGTATTTTAACATTTAATCAATGTTATTTTTCATTATTTCTTTTTGTTTGCAACGTAATTCGGTTACTATTAGCAGAACTCAAGAAACAGATAAAACATTATCATACACTTTGCACTATTATCTTCTTTACATTTTGTAGGTTATTTACTGACATGTCCACATGTTTGATAGTCCATTTGAGATTTCCCAGAAGGATTTCCTTGAAGCTTAATATCTGCTGCTGTGTTTCCTATACCATGCTCATCATTTGACATTGGTTCCCAAGAGTCGTTGGTATACTTTGTACTCAAAAGACTTTCCTACCAATGTCAAGTTTAATTACTTTAAAAAATCTTCAGAACCTACAAGTTTTTTCTCGTTGTTCGTGCTATATGTTAATTATTTCTTAATTAAACCAGTGTATTTGTATCTTGGAAGTGAAATAAACGGCTTTCTTAAAATTCAATTTTTTCCTGGCATCAGGTAATAATTAAAAATATTAATCATTTTAACTATTTGCATTAAAATATGTTGCTTCCCATGCTAATGTTCTGACAAAAATTTACGAGTACGCCAGCAAAGCCACGCTAGCGTTACGGAACCATATGTTAGAAATAAGCTGCATTCATTTCACGTCACTTGATGTAATTATACAGGAAACTAGCAGTTACCAGTGATTTCTCATTCTTGGAAGTGTTTGACAGTATTAGTTTTTCTTCAATAATAATAACAGTAATGGGAATAAATATTGAAATAATAAAAATTTATTTACGTTCTATAACAAAAGATTTCAGTAATAAGTAAAATTAATTGGAAATAGCTTTTATTTTGACAGTTTGTCCATTCAGTCAATTATTTCTGCTTTAACATAGAAATTAATGTGAATTGAAGCTAATCTTAACCATTATAATTTTAGTTTGCATACAATTATTTTTAATTTCCTTTGCTTTCAATAATGCCATATTACTGATGACATTATTTCGCATGTACGTAGTTATAACGGGTGAAGTTTTTATCGCAAAAACAGTAAATGTACTAACGCACATGTAAAGAAAGCTATAATTTTCAAACGGAAATATTATAGCAGGTTGTGGTTAGGTTTAAATGCAGTCTGGACCAGAATGACAACTGACACGCTTTGTTAAGGCATAAGGCACGGTGGATTTAGTTTTATAATTTACGCGATGTAGTATAAGGTTTTAGGATACCTACTTAATTTTTAATTTCATTAGTTACATATGGCTGTAGTAATTAACTCAATAGCACGAAAGGAATTCCAACACTATAATGATATAAACTACAACCGAAAACGTACATTACAAAATCAAGGCTAAGAGTATTATTTAATAACAATTCTATTTAATTAAACAACTACGTATAATATATTACCAGAGAACTGCTATCAACCCTTCATTTATGATGAGCTACGTAGCTAATTGTTATAAAATCGCTATTTTTGCAGATTTTAATGTGGACCATACGCTTGAAAAATTTGAAAACATCATCCTAATTACTGCGGTAGTTTTTGCGTGGTGTCATTTCAAATCTTTATACACACGCAGATTGCTTACACATTTATAATAGTACAGATTATCTACAGCAATTACACCACAGTGACTTACCTATATAATTAATTCGGTGATGATTCAAATGCCCTTACATGCAGCAATCTCTTCCAAACTATGAAACTATTAGGTAATTGCTCTACGTACAAATGACAGTCCCAGACTAAGAATGAGTGTGCCAACAAAGACTACTGAATCTCAATAACAGGAAGTGGGAAACACTGGTCTTGTGACGTGCGTGCAGCGCGGGTTGACGTGGCGTGGCGCGTGATGTACTGCTTCTGGCTTGCCCCTGGCCTGCTAGGCACGCCCGCTGCGCGCATGTTACATTAATGAGGCGGTGCCCGCTCCAACTGGAAAAGCGCTGCGGTGAGCGTGTCAGACAAGCGTCGAGAAGTCTCTCTTGCTAAAAAAGTAAATATTTCCTGACTGATATGCCTATCCACCTTCATATTACTGTGTTTCAGTTCACTCTCTTAATCTAAAATACAAAATAGATTGCAACAGTTAAGTAGGCGTTACGAAACCTGACATGTAATACAAACTTCCAGTTTTAACTAAATGCGGATGATAACCTTGTTTCTGTTTTGCTTTGTTATATATTTCAATTTTAACATTCTATCAAATATATTTTCAATATTTCTTTTGTTTGCGAGGTAATTCGACCACTATTCGAAAAACCTTCGTAGCGTTTCCTGTTCGTCATCCTCTTTATACGCATATATTTATCACATAATTAATACTTACGTTAATTAGTGCAAAACAATGAAATGGAATATTATAGTTCATATGGGGGTGGAATAACATTCCATTATAACACAACTTTAATTTACTCTCAATAGGTAGTTTTTGTTGTAAGTCCAAGCAAGACAATTTCCCAGCATAAACAAAATTAATCAGGGATTAATACTTACAGACTTAGAAGTTAAAACATTCAAAGAAAACTAAAGGCTTCAATCACGGGACCTGCTAGTTTGAGTGCTAATAATATAACTGTTGATAATGTGCAAATGTTTAGAACTCATTGCTCATATCATCATCAGTTTTATCCCCTCGAGTAGGTTTTCACTTGGATGCTCTCCATGTTCTTCTATCTTCTGCCTTTCTCTTAAGGTCCATGTAGTTGCCGTCTTCCTGGATATTATCTATAATTTTGCACCTCCTTCTTCCTTTTATTCTCCTCCCACAAACTAGACCTTGAAACATTCTCGCTTGTTGATATCGTTATATGGAAGTTCCTAAAAGTCACCGTAGTTGTGACTATATTTACACACTGTTTGTTTACGTTTAAAGTACTTTCCGGCCACCAGTCTGGTACTCCTGCTTGGTGGGTTAATAATTCTGTCACTGTTAGGGAAATAACTACACAACATCAAACCAAAGTACCAACACACACGGGGTTTAACTTGTGCAGCAATAGTTTTATTAAGACGAGATTATTTCCACCAACGCGAGTCACCAGACGAAAGATTAGACAAATCTGACATTCTTCTCCAAAGATTAGGTTCGTAAAGATAGTGGTGATAATTGTGAGTCCTTACAATCGCTTAAACACGCTACACATACTGTTCTTCACTGTATCCTATTTTTCCTATTTCTGACTTCTTACACTTCCTTCACAGTTTATATCAAGTTCTCACACATTATTATGTTACTCCCTTTCAGAAATCAACCTTCACGCTTTCCGCAACTTTTTTCAACAAACTTCCTTTCCCCCCTCCCCCCTCTTACTTCTGAGATAATACCCCGCATGTCTGCGATATTACAACACCTGAAAATATCGATCTTTCCATCTACGTTCTTATACATTAATACTGTTCTAACACCGTAATTCTCACTGTGGTGTTACAACCTTCCAAAATTTATCATGCATTCTACTCTCAACAAGTGTCCTATCCAGTTCTTCTTTCTCACTTTTATTCCTTGAAGTATTTTACTCCTCTCACTAATCCTGTACAGTACTTCAGCATTACTCATTTTATCAACCCAGCTTATCGTCTCCACACTCCTCCACATCGACATCTCAAACGCTTCTAACCGCTTTTCATCCTCTCGTCTCAGTGTCCACGTCTCCGCCCTATAAAGAGCCACACTCAGTACGAAACATTTTCCGAGTCTTTTCCTGAGTGCTTTTTCTGTTTTTCCTGTTAGTATTATCCGTTTCCTATTAAATGCTTCCTTCGCTACGGCAATGCGAGTTTTATAACTCATTGCTGAGCGAAAGTTAATTTGTAAAGATTATCTTATCGCGGCAAATCTCTATGCAGGACCGCTATCGATTAAATTAGGGGATAACACGATGCGTTGAACTAAATCGTCAATAATTTGCCGTTATTTCTAGTGATCGTATAGCACTGCGAATTTTTCATTTTGGCACTCGTACACGGCAGTCCCACCATAATCAAGCCATATCACTACACAGTGAACCACATGTGTGCACTCAAACGCCTTCCCCGAACTGAATAAACTCTTCAACACTTGGTGCACTTTGCCACCATTTTTCGTTCCATTCACTACGAAATCCATATGTATTATCTCTGTTACTTTCGCCGTCTTGTTTCCGCTGCTCAGAATTACTTTTCACCTTAATCAAGGAGACTAAAAGCCAGTCAACCGTTTCAAGTCATTCGTGAAAGGAGAGGACACGCCAACATTCAAAAACAACGCTCGAAAAGCCTGAGCTCATTACCAAAAGACTTCACCCTGGCTACCTGTCAAACGTTTAGCGAGAAAATATAAACACGAAATTCTATGACTCTCTTTGCGCTTTTATTATAATTAACTGTTTGTTAGTTGTTTCATGACACATTCTATGTATTACCATATATCACACCTTCAATAAAGTGAAAATGTTACAATCCATTTTGTGATCACATCTTTGTTTCATTTCACGTAGCTATCATTTATCCACTGCATTTTCTATAGGTCTATAGTTCATTTAAGACGTTCGAAAAGCAATTCTTCGAACATTAATACCTTTATCTTATCATTTGACATTAGTTTCTAAAGGGTGAAATTTAAAAGGATTTCCTACCAGTGTAAACTTCAATTGTTTTAAACAATCTACCCCCCCCCCCTTTCCGCTACCAAAATTAGTAATATTTCGTAAAATGTTCATGAGAATAGGTAAATAAGAATTGATGTCTGTTGTTTGAATCGTGGATAACTGCTGTGTACCCAGGCATCAAATGTCGCTAGCAGTCAATATGAAGTGGCCTATATACTGTACATACGAGTAAGTAGCGAAACGTAATTACAAATTATGACAGGGAATTGATATACCACTTACCTTAGATGATGGTTGTGTGGCACGAACACACAAAACAGACAACAACACAAATTTCGTAGTAATTTTTGTTTCTTAGCCCTTTGTCAACAAGAGAACATCATGAAGGGTGGATGTTGTAGGAGAATGCCTCACAGAATCTACTAATCTTACAAATGTTACTAATTTTGTTATTGGAAAGAGGGAAGGTAATCGATTGTTTAAAACAAGTCAAGTTTACACTTTTAGGAAATCGTTTTAAATTTGTCTATGTCAGGCAGACTCATCCAACACCTACACTCAATATTTGTCTCTTGTTGATAAAGTGCTAAGACCAGAAAATTACTATATCATTTGTGTTCTTGTTATTTTTATAAGTTCACGCCACGCAACTATCATCCAAGATTAGTTGTCATTCATTTCGCTAAGTATATACATTCGTCTTCTGCTCTATCATTTCATGTACTTTCTGTGCCGGTATTCAGTATTGTAAAATGAGACCCTTTTAGATTTATATTTTCTTCATCAAAATTGCGTTGAAAAAACAAATTAAATAAGGATTTTACTCATATGGATCATATTTATATGAATAGTTATAAGAATTAGAAATGTTGGAATTAACTAGGAAGTTTATTTACTCCTCGAATGTTAAATTAAAATGTTAATTGAAATTTAAAACCAAAGTAAAATTCAACATCTCTCAAAATTTAATTTACATAAGTGGAGGGTTTATCTATGTTATTCTAGTAAAACGTGTTGTAAGTGCCGATTTTTTTTTGTATTTGTGGACGACACTAGGTTGTCGCAACATACTGGATCATTGGTTTGAGTTGAGGCGACGTGATGTCCAGCGCTAATCTGAATGAAGCTGGTCAGTTTTGGGTTGGAGGTGCAAGTCATTCAGCTGACGGCGGTAAAGAAGACACCGTCGGAGAAGTACCGCTTAGCATTTTTCCCATATGAGACTCAATCCATAATGAATGATGCCATCCATTCACGAGAAATAAGTCGTCTAAGTTTTTGTTACCGCTTTCGTGGTGGGGTAATATGCCGCGAATTCTGTGTTTGTATAACTGACTCTTGTTTCCGAATCATCACATGAATTTACACATATAATTCCCACGTACAGAGATCATGCAGTGATTACCTATAAAGAAATTCCTCTGACAGAAAATGCCTGTAATTGGCTGACATGTCCGCATCATTATTTGAGGTTCTCGGAGTCTTAAAGAGATCAGTTTCCTGAGAATCGTGCCTCGGAGTCATTCTCTACACTGAAGGTTGCAACTTTAAGTGTTCGATGTCCATTTACCGTATTTCAAATCCCGTCACCGAAAGCTTTTCGCATTCCTTAAATCCACTGTCCGTGAGTTTTATCTTACGTCTACCATCTTGCCCACTAAAAGCTTATTTCTCGCCGATTGCTGCCTGTTCTCGAGCAACCGGCCATACCTGGAATTTTTCTACTCTCTCGTCAGCAACAGAGACGTAACCATATCCAAACTCTCATTTAATGTTTTAAAGATTAATATATTGATAATATTACGTTGCAAACTTGTAAACAAGATTATGGCTATCTGGTAACAAATTTTTCTGGGTTAATAATTGGCTGAGTTTGTTGGGCATTTGAGTGACCGCATAGCTATATGCCTCGGGTTTTTTGTTGATATTTTCAAGTAAGAAGAATGTACTGAAAATACTCAGTTTCCAGATTGATTTCGATCGAGCTTTGTGATTTGAGCTGCAGTGAAGTTGTCACTAGTAATTTCACGTCAGTTCAGTTAACTCAATGCTTCACAGATTTTTGTGAATGCAGTAATTCGAATGGTAACAATCGAACATCTACAAATTATTATTTAGTTGCCTAACTTTGTGCCTAACCAAGGAAGTTTGGTGGTTAGCTTTCAGTTTCATAACGCCATTACCTTCAGACATTTTCCATATATCATTTCTCCAATAAGACTGGTTCCATGAAAACACGTAGTAGGTCAAAACATTACTCTAAAGGGTATTAGTATTCCTTACTTTTAATAGCAACCAGGAGATAATAACTACCTGATCACACTTTGTCGTGGATGAGTAGAACTCGATTACTTTTTCTTTAGTGCAAATGTTTGTATTTATTTGGTATTATTGTGCTGTCATCAACATCGATATGTCCTTTATTAGCGATTTATGTTTTATTTGTGAGAACTAATTAATTTAAATTTTTAAATAATCTGAATAAGGAATTGACAAAATTTTTAAATTAATAATTGAATTCAAGGAAGTATTTTAGACATAGAAAACTTGTGATCATTGATGAGATTCTGAAACTATGTAACTCATTGTTTCAATAGCAGTTATACTGGACTTAACACGAAGAGATTAACACGACTGGGACTCATTGGATTTTTGTAAGAACGAATATGTATAGTGGTTACAGTGAATGGATAACGCGAAAGACCGATTTAAAAATATCTTCATTCACGTATTACCTAATCCGTTAAGCAGTTGGTAAATATTTTTTTTATGTTTAGGTAGATATTGAGTAGACCATATAAAGTATGGAAACCATTTGCAGTCGGTATCAATAGATTAATAGATTTAAACAAATGCAATTAATTTGAGAATGACTGTTGACTTTTTATTAACTTTCGAAATTTTTTTCAGCATATTACTTTATGCTGTAGTTGAAAGTAAGTTCGTGCTAAAAATATTTTCAGATACAAAGGAATCATGTCACAGGAAAACATTAAATACTATTTTTGTAAACAATTTTTGAGTCAGTAAGTAGCCTACTATTTCTCAGGCTCCCGCAGTCACCGTTCTTAACAGTAAATAACGAGGCATTTCTGTAAGAGCCAGTTATTATTAGTCAGTATGTAGTACTTTATTCAATCAGTTTAAACATAAAGCACAAATAAATTTGATTGTAACCTAGAAATAGTCTTACTCATGGTTCTAATGAAAGAAACAGGCATTTACACTAGGAAAGAAGGATTTATGAAGATGGTAGAGCTGCAGTATTCCTATCAACAAATTCGATAAAATTATTAAAACTATTAAAATCTGAATGAAGTACTCTTTAAAAAATAACATCCACATATCAGCTTAATTGTTCTTCGTACGTGTAGAATTTTATTTATTCTTACCAATGGAAATTTTCACTACACACTACAACTTGTTTCTTCCATGCTACCGCCATTGACGAATTTCATTTACTAATTACTCAAAAATACACAATATGTTTTTGTTTAATTGTGTTTTTAGGTTTCATAAGAACGAAATTAATATTAGTTTGCTGTGTAAAACTGGGTACAGATCGATCTTTTTTAATGATTCAGGATAGCATGATCCCTTTTGTTCTTTGTTTCGACTCTTGAGGCTCATTACATTCACTTTGTAACAGTTACCAAAATATTATGATGAGATGAAATATAAATCGTGCAGCAATGCAGAATAAAATAAATTTTTTATACTCATTCCTAAGCCTCATATTGTTTTGCATTATTTAATCTTGTTATGTGCAACTATTTTATTCCTGAAGTATCTGTTTCAAAAATTTATATCAGAATTATGCGAAGTATATGAGCAAAATCTGGTAAATTAAGAACTGTTTATCGGAATTCAATCTTTAATTGCCGTGTTATTGATTTTGGAACACCATAGAGACTGAATTTGCGCATAAGGGATACTAGTATCAGTGCATAATTTACAACAGGTTGTAAGGGAAATAAATTTTATCCGCTCTTCCCTAGAAGAGAATTTTCTTTGATCGTCAGCTAATGATTTTGACAAGAAACATACTGTTCCGCACAATTTTATTAATATTTAGAAACGTCAAATGTATTGAAATATCAATAGTAATATCGTTTCATCTAGTTGGGTGAAGATTCTAAACAGAATGGAGAAAAGTAAACTATTCATTATTTAAATGTTAATTGACTGTTAATACCAAAGAATTATTCGTTTTTTGTTTGTGAAGCACCAAATAATTGTAGCTTATGTACTAGTTTATAAGTTACTGGCACACAATCCAATAATGACACAATGTTTAATTGCCATCGCTTATTCTCTAGTAAAAGTACTGCTGCTTCGTGCTATCTCAGAGCAATGGAATGCAATGCTTGAAGAGAGCATGTAATTAAAAGTCCCTAGTGTGAGAAGATATTAATGCAACAAGCAAACAAAATTTCCTGTAGCTTAGTACCTTGTAGATGGAGGTAAATGTTTACAGACATGTTCAGTTACCAGTAACGAACAGATTCCGTTGAAATACCATAATGAGCTGTTGGTGCGCAGTTCTGTTCAAAGGTCGCCTATGCAGATTTCACATTTCAGAGAAATAGATAAAAACGACACTGGCATTGTTTCTTAATTTGTGGAAAGTACGATACCCTTCCCGCTTCTTGATTCTAGCAATCTTCCGCTAAGCAGCTATTACTGGCAACTTTTAAAACTTGATTTTGTAATTAATATTAAAATGCATTAAATTTTAAATAAAAACTCCAAGTGTGTAAGAGTGTATATTATTTGCAGGAACAGCTCTCTGTCCATTTTTTACTGTAAAGTGAGTTTTTTGACGTTATTTTAGGAATTTCTTTTCCAATTTCGTCTTGCGGTAATCATACCAAAAATTTGTTTCAATAAGACGTGCTACGTTAATTCAAAGTCGAAAGCTGTTTCTAGAGTTCCATGCTATTTAACGTCTTGTAATGTTCGATACTTACAACATCATGTTGATTATCATTTGCTAGACAGAAATCCAGAAATCTGTTCCAAAAATAGATCAGTAAATGCGCATATAATGCTTCATTTCACAATATATAAGCATTTAAATTGGCTCAGACTGGTTAAATATACTTTACATTGATTAGTCGTTAATATTTTAATAAAGTATTAATTTTTTAACATATCTGATGCAAATACCATTGCACATAACTCAAATAAGTGTTTTAAGTCATAGAGCAGGATTTCGCCATGATTACATCACTAAGTGACAAAAGAGACAGCTTTGACTCGACTTTCGCAGTGACTTCAGTCACACAACACTGACACACCCTCTGACCGCACAGGTTATGTGCAGTAAATGTCGGTACGAGACAATCTACCACTCCTGAACGTTCTTCTCGAGAAAGCGCGCGCCATTTGGTTTTTGTGTCTGGTCCAGACGACGGTATGTCTGATGCTTGATGGTTCGTATCATGCCGACAGCAGACTTCAAAACTCACAACGAACATAGACTGAATAAACCATTTACCAGGTTTTTTTTAAGTTACAATTCCCTAACCACTTAATTTAAGTGAGTTCTGTTTTTTTTTTTTTTTAAATACAGTGGTAGACATCACACCTTTTTATATACCAACAACGGATGTTCATAAAATGTTAATGACGAGGCATGGATGTGATGAAAACTAGTAATCTGTTGGTAAGACTTCTAAGGGCTATTTAGATTCGCATATCCAGTATGCAGTTTCCTACCCACAAGAACAGGTTCATAAGGCAGATAATTATAGAGAACAGATACACCTTACTTCTTTTCAGAATTATTTGAATCGTTAGTAAATTTCACTACCGACAATGTAAACTAAAATTTAATACAAAACATTAGTTTCTATTCACTTTTTTTAATGCAGAGCTTATTTAGTGATTGATACAACACACGATTGAAATTTAAGGATATAATTATAAGAAAAGGAAGGTAATTCAGTTAAATCTGACTTAGAGTCAAGAGTAAAATACTAAAGATAGTGTTGCAGAAA
This sequence comes from Vandiemenella viatica, assembly GCA_031002005.1. NCBI lineage: Eukaryota > Metazoa > Arthropoda > Insecta > Orthoptera > Morabidae > Vandiemenella > Vandiemenella viatica. The sequence goes on along the minus strand of JARYHS010013630.1, from coordinate 320,817,696 downwards.
GTTTTTATAATGTGTAAAAAAAATATCGGAATAAATAAGAAATCCAGAACTGTTGGAAATTTTAGAGAAACGTCTGATAAATGGCTGGAGGAAAAAGAATGTAACACTTTTTTTGGTAAAATATGCTATGACGTTAATACATTACGATTTTTTCTTTTATTCAGATTGTGTAGTAATTGCAACGATGAAATATAGCTTACCCTAAAAAAAATTAATTTATTTGTATTAGTCATAGGCTATTTGAGAATAAAAAATAAATAAATATTAAATATCCTTTATAGTATTACGCTGTTACCTGAGACAAACAGTACTATTGGTTTTGAATAACTGAATTCTCACATTTTACTTGTGAATTTTGAAAATAAATATCTGTTTATAAAAACTGATTGTACCTCTCTTTGACAAAAAAAATGAGATTTTTACAATTAACTAAATAGACGTCGCCTTTAAATCCATGTATCAGAACCAGCCGAACATTCAATGAATGAATTCCGACGGTATGGGCAAACTATCGGTCATCGCCATTGTGTGTTCCACGTTCCGCAATTTATATTCTGACGGCTCAGCTCACACTGGTGGTCTGACAGATGACCTGCACCGACAGGTAAATGGCCGTAAAAAATCAGTCCAGTGTCGACTGGTTGAAATGTTGCCGTAGTGAAACGCCCATTTAGACTTAATTACCCAGGGAACTCTCTCGGGCTGCCGAAATATCTTCCAGGAGATAACGAAACGTCACATTAACATAAAACATATTCTACCATTTCGGAGATATGAATCATTTTATTGGCTGTAGATTATATTGCTACCATAAGCGTGTCTATTAAATACATGTGAAGAATGCCACCTTCCACACAATCTTGCCGAAGAAATACGAATTTAGTTTAATTACAAACAAACTATTACCACCATTAAACTGCTTAAAAAGCGTATAATAAATACTTTATTCCATTAGTGACGTCTTTTGGGTAGTAACTCAATCCAACATACAAAACATTAATCAAGAATTCGTCTAAGTATCATTTTGTGTTTAAATCGATGACACAGGTCTTGTTTCTACGTTCTTTTGTAACTTTGTTAGTTATGATCATATTACTAAAGAAACTCCCATGTAAAACTTTTGATGAAATCAGTCTCATCATCATTAAAACTAGCAAATAATTTTAATTTTTTTTAGCGAAGACAATAATATCGTCCAGTTAATGAACGCTAGTTGATTTAGTTAATCTAACAAAGAAATAATAACAAATCATAAGCAAGCCATATTTCATATTGAAGCTGAAAACCTTTGATTTTTATTTTAAAAACTTTCTTGATGTTTATAATATTACAAATTAAACCAGTCGGTTTATATTCCACAGTTTTCTTGTATTTCATAATATTACCATTGGATTATAATACCCAGGTAATTCATTTACAAAAAAATCGATCACAATTTAGTCTTTAAATGTTTTTAAGTACTGCATAGCAGTATGTGAATAAAACTTTTGAAAAGCTCTTTGATCCTAAAACTGGGAATGCAAAGTCTCAAACGAGCTTTTCAGTTTGAGAAATGTTATGGTTGGATGTATTTTAAAACAGCTGAAACAGGAACTACAACTCGAAGCTGATCATTCATTCTAATTTAAAACACATTACTGTAAATATTCTTAGCAAGTTATAAATAAATCACGTGCTTCGAAGTAACAAGAACTGTTATAGCATTAAAATTCTCACAATTTTGAAAGGTTATTATAATATGTAGCTTATTAGTTGTAAATGCAAATTTGTATATAATAAATGTGGTCAATGTTTAAAATGATTTTACGAGACACAACACTAAATACAAAATCAAAAAGAATACATGGAACATTGCAGCATTTAATCGTCGGTTGAACTCCTTCTGAGGAACATAATCAACTCACGTTATTCCAAGTCGAGAAACAATGATAAAAATTAATCTTTGAGCAGAGGATCTCCACAATATCACACTTGCACCTTCCACGTGCTTCTAATCGAGAAAGACGATGGAGGTGAGATTTATGATGCGTCAGCTTGCTCTCTCGAGGTCTGTCGTAGATTTTAGAGAAAGTTTCTTTGTAGAACGTTTAGTTTTACATTGTTCAACCGGTTGTTGGCACTATAACACAAATAACCACGCTTACCTCTATTGTAGTGTACTAAATTCAGTGCAATCTGTGTTTTGACAGCGATATTTACGCGCTTTATCAATTACCTCTGCACAAATCACCTAAATAATCAAACGACAACAAATGATGACACTTCCTGTTATACCTGAGACTGAAGTCGGTATGAAAGAACGTGTGAATTTGAGCATGTCTTTTCTGAGACGATTGATTTATCAACAGAAAATAACTTTCGCCAGACAGTGAAACATATGGCATCAGTTTTCCCTTGTAGAGCATCTCCGTGCCAGAACTATTAAGATGTGGCAAGTAAATTATTTTAACATTGAAAGATGCAGTACTACTGTTTAGAAGTGTTGCATTGTGAAATATATATAAATCATGTAGAAAAAAAACAGTTATCTTACCTGCTGTTTTATTTTGTCCCCTTAAAAATGACCATTGTGCTCTAAAAACAGCTTCCGAAACGTCTTCTTATTACCAACAAGAACAATACTGTTTTCAGAGAACTTCATTTAGATTTATAAGTTTACTTCTGAAACATGAGTAGCATAACCCTGTCTCTTCCAGATCGATATTCCTAAGGAATTGAATATTATAATGACACGATTTCTGAATCTAGGCTGTTGAATCCAAGTACAATTCAAAATTAGAAATTGTAACGACACAATTTTTATTGAAAGCTCTTAATTAGAAGTGGGATACTATAAAACAATGTCGAAGTAAGTTTTACATTTCATTGCGTTTGTGGATAACACCGATGAACTTCAAAGAAGAAATTTCTGTTTGATGCATAATTACCGTAGTAATTGCTGGTCAGACTACCTAAAGACTCGACTTGGTTTTTAAGCTGTATCACTTTGAAGCGCATCGTTGGCGCCACAGGCAATGAACTTCAATCGTATTACGGCGTGTCATGTAGTATCTTATATATTTAAACGAGCAATTCTTGTATATATATATTTCGGATCTCGGAAACGGCTGTGACGATTTTGATGAAATTTGATATTTAGATAACGTTTTGACTTTTAAGTTTACTTAAATAGTTGCCTTCCCTACAAAAAAGCGAGTTTACCAAATACGAACATTTTTTTCACTCGGTACCTCTAAAACGGCACTGGCGCCATCTTGTACACAATTCAGGTACCAGAAAGCCTACAATTAATTTCTCTTGATTTCAAAGAATATTTAAACGATCAGTTCTTGTATACTGGCTGACCCGTGGAAATATTAGCACCGCAAGTTTAATTGTAAAACATTTAAAAAGGAAGATAATTAAAAATTTATCATTGGTTTTGTCAGAGGTGATACTTACAGAAACTTCTTTGCAAATAATATTACTGGTACCAGTTATAAAGTAATCATCGTTTACTTTTTGACCGTAAAAAGTGGTTGTTAGTTTTATCGGAGCGAATGAATTTAACACTGATGATGTTCCATCATTACCGTGGCGTCACAATCTGATGAATTCATATAGAAGTCGACGAAACATATCGAAAATAAAGATAAATGTTTTTAAATCAGTTATAGGTATAGTTAGTTCCTTGTGCTTTTGGCGACGTTTCTTCTGGTCCAGGCCGTATTTTAACCTAACAACAACCATTAGGAACAAAATAAAACATTTAAAGTACATTTCCACCGTATAGAGATAGTGGTTTTGATGGATTTTCTTTCTGGTCCAGGCCGGATCTAATCCTAACCTCTTCACTTGAGATATCAGAAAAATAAATTTATTATTTTCGATTTGTCTCGACGAGTTTCATACAAATTCATCAAACTTGGCTATGCCGAAATTCATCTTCTGGTCCAGGTCGCATTTCAACCAACCACGTCAAATTTTGATATACGGTATCTCGAGAACTAAGCGAGATATAAAAAAAAATATTTTTTACTTTCAATTTTTCTCGTCGAGTTACATAAGAATCCATCATCAAGGGTTATCGTAGAATCCTCTGAATTACCAGAAATCTCGCACCATTAATTAATCCCTAATAAAAATTTTTTTTTTGAAAGCCATTTATGAGGCGGTCTCGCAAATGGATCTAGCGATTTGGATGAAATTTCATATGTAGATAACGTTTTGCTTTTCCAGTTTTTATCAGGATTCGTTTTTTTAAAAAAACGAAGAATTTTTGTATTTGGTTTCTCGAAAACGTAGAAGGTTCAGGTACCAGTAAGCCTACTGATGTTAGTTAAGCATCTCTTTGGTTAACTGTGCACCTCAAAACACCTAAGAAGCCTTCAAGCCTTTTACTTTAACCAAACTTTAGTCGAAATCTTGGATATTGAACAGAAATCGAAAGATGCCGAGCGAAGATCGATCTCCCAGATACTGGGTGGTAAATTGAGACAAAGTTTGTGTGTGACCCTACTAGTGCGGGAACCGAGTTTTCAATCATTGTCATGCACAAATTCACTAATACTAAAGAACCTATCATAGTAAAGAGTACAGCAAATGGAACCTCGCGCCCGGAAGATAACAGCTTCAATGGAATAGTCGTGTTTGGCTGTCATGGTTTACCTAAGGTTTTAGGGTAACGATAACATAGACAATATCAATTTCTATGCACCATCTGATTTTAAAACTTCTATAAAAAAATCTATGGCAGTAATTTAGCAACTGATTTAATAACAATTATTGCTAACATGTTCTAACATTACGTCAATCTATTATAACCCTAGCCAGGTTCTAGATAATTAAAGCTCATGACTTCGACGTAAAAAGACTAACAATTTTTTTTAAAAAAAATTCTTGTTACTTAAAAAGATGGAGTTGGTGTTTTTATTATTTGAAAAGAACTATCCCGAATGCTGTATTATCTATCCTATTTGAACAGACTGGTCAAAATAACAAGAGTCGTGCTGGAGAAATGTTGTTACAATGACCACGGGAGTGAGGGGCGAAGAGAGGCAGTCGTGTTGAGGGTAGCAGACGTGTCAGGGGCAGGGGAGCCGTGACGGCGAAATGAGCGATGGCGCACGCAGAATTAGTCTAGCGATGAGGTCACGCACGCCAGCCTTGATTGTAATTACCTAAGTCTACGCCTCTTGCCTGTCTGCCTGGGTAGCCGAGGGCTGTGGTGGAGAAGCGAAAGACAGGAGGGACTGACGGCAGGGCCCTACGGTTGGCTGACCAACCGCAAAGTATTGTAGTTAAGCCTCCAGAGCAGATTGAAACATCCAGATCAACAGCTGTAAAACGAACCTGACAGTATCTGCTATAATTCTTTGCTACGGTTATATATTATATTACAAACTAGTGGTAAGCATTATTCAAAGTTAGATGGCTGTCATTTTGGAAAATTATCGTCACTTCAAATCAATAATGGTTGGAAGAGATAAATTAATGATTAATTAAAAGGCGAAGATATACTTCTTATATTTAATTTTTCCATTGGTATGCTTATTTTTATACAGACATAGACATTTCATAATATGGTCATACTGTTCATTATATGAAATATGACCACTGATGTCGTTCGCACTATCTACATCAACATTATTTGCCACACATCATCTCTCTATAACATAGTTCAGTGGTCTCAATGACCCTTACTATTGTGGACTTTGTACAATTGAAATTACACGCATCTAAAGTGACGATACAATAGTGTAGTCATGTATCCCTGAAAGAGGCTGAAGAGAAATTTAAACTGGTCACTACCACATTGAACAAACACTCTTCCATGGTACATACAACAATGAATTGTAACCACAAAAAATAGAACGATAAGGCTTTATGAAGCTGTGCATTACATAGTTTTCAACGTTTAATCTCTATTCTTATCAAAGCTGTAATGAATAAATGTTGTGAGCTATCATGTAATTCTATTATTAATGAACAGTACCTCGCATTTATTTCTATGCCTGGTTTTATACTCAGTATTTAAGGCTAGTACTTCCTCAAATCTATTTGGAATAATTGAAATGTCACAAATTCCTGTCATTTATTGTTTCATCATACATCATAAATTTTTAAATTTCCGTTTCTTATTTTGTACTGTTTTTGTTTTTGTACTAGCAATAAAGAAATATTATTTTACATTCCTTAGCAAAATTTTTATAATTTTACTCATTCTACTGAAATAAATGAAACTCGTGTCCAAAATTTGAAATAAACTTTTAAAAAAATGTAGATAATGCACAAACGAGTTTGATGTTTAGTATATGTAAGACTATTTGATCATTCACCGATGCTTATCTAACTAAAAAAGTTATTTTAAATGATCGGTTGGCTTTTGAAAAGGATTTTCTTTCAGTTAATCTCTTTGATGTTATTAATTTAATAGGCTAACACAGTCATTTGTCTCACAGAAAAGCGGAATACAAAATTTTCTACTTACTTCATAATCTTCTTATTGTCGTTGTGTGTCGCAATATATAACACCTACTAAATAAAACATCACATCATGAATCGTGAACATGTTAATAGATAATACTTAGGAAACAGGTGAAGAAATAATAACGTCTGTTAAAAAATAATGTAGTTACAGTATCATGCGTCTGCAATATTTCATAACTGATTATTATATTTAACTTAATTCTAATTTTTCTATTATGTTATAAATTACAGTCGCAAGTAAAAAATTTAGAGGAAGACAGAGATTAGAATATATGAAGCAGATAATTGAGGACGTGGGATGTGAGGGGTATGGAGAGATGAAGAGGTTAGCACAAGATAGGAAGGAATGGAGGATTACATCAAACCAGTCAAAAGACTAACGACAGAAAAAAAAAAATCTTTTTGCTTTACGCCTCGTCGACGGCTAAGGTCATTAGAGGAGGGATGGGGGACTGGGGAAAAGGAACGGGAAGAAATTCTGCCATGGTCTTTATGAAGGAAGCATCCCAGCATTCACCTGGAGTGATTTGGGGAAACCATGGCAAACCCGAAACTGGGTGCCCGGACGGGGATTCGAACCGGCGTCCTCCCGAATGCGAGGCCAGAACGCTAACCGTTCACCCACCACTCTCGGTTATAAATTACTGAATCTGCATATATTATTGAATAGGTTTGTCTGGTATCATTGTGTATCTTGCAATACTTTTATTATTATTATTATTGTTATTAACTACGGTTTGTAAACGATTGTCGCAAAGTAATTATCTTCAAGTGAATACCAGTTAATACAGATTTTTATTTTAGAGAAAAACATTTTAAAATTTACCGTTTACAGCTAATGCAAATATTCTAGAAATTTTAATAAAACCAACTTTTCTAAATTATGAAGTGCCATATTGGCAAACGCTAAAATGAGGATTTGTTATGGTTTTGCGGCTCATCGACATTGTGGTTATTAGAACTGGGATAGTACTTGTGACGTGAAATAGGAAAAGATTCGGCCATGGCTTTTACAAGGATTCATCTCGATATTTGCCTTGAGTGATTTCGGGAAGCACTGAAAAACCGAACTCTGGATGAGCGGAACGGATTTCAAACTCGCATCATCCCGAGCGCAGGGAATGTTAACCTGCTAACCCACCATGCATGGTAGGAAAAATCTTACTAGCCACCAGGGTTACTAATATTCTAACCGAAAACTTTAAGTTCGCTTAAACAATTCCATCTTTCATATACAGTTTACTTTGATATACTATACCGTAAACTTTCGCATGATATTGTTGGCCATGAGAGAACCAAAAAATTTCTCGAGGAAGTAATATAGTCTTTATTTGCTGTGCGTTCGGCCTCTATCATAGGTAGGCACAAGACTTATCGTTAAATCCAAACCTTGCAGCGTCCAAAAATGAATAAAGCCAAACCAGTAAAAATTCTTAGCCGTAACGTGTCTTTAGAGTTTAGACCCTCACATTTCTAGTCCAGCGCCTAAACTACCTTCATCAGCTACCAAACCATTCTACGTATACTACAGCAAAATTGTTGTGTAGAGAACACTGGCTTCATTCGGTTCAACATACGTCCTATCGTATATAAATCTGTCTAAGCAATAGATTCTTATTTCTTTTTAAATTTTTTGTGTCTTACCCGAGGAACAGTGATATGACGAAAGCTGGAGTGTGTCTGGCTGATAGATTGTGGGGCGTAACGTTTTACACACCGTTTCGTCTCTCATCGACCTCACAATAATAACCGAGCGCTCCTAATGGGTCTGTCGCATGTCTGGCGGTGTCTGTGGAGCATTCAGCCAGCCGGCTAACCAGTTAATTAGGAGGCCCTGACAAAGGGAGGACACGCCACTGCCACTCGACGTAGTAGAAAATCCCACCGCATGCTCTCAATCAATAGTCCTCTCGTTCTTAGATCAGTTGGTACACATCGTATTTTCATGCAGTGATGGGTGCTATGGTGGAGTGGGGCGGGGGAAGTTTTTTTCGTAGCTCGATTTAGTTCGCCGAACTACATAGGTCTGTGTTAAATACCGAGTATTTATGAATAATCACACCACTTAACTTCCAGCTCACAATTCCTGAAGTGTGGCCATCTTACCTGAAGATATTTTAATCGATCACCGTTAAACTAAAAAAAACATGTGTTCATGAGACCATTTTAGGTTTCCAGGTAATGCCTGGCTATCTGGATATGCAGGAAGTGCGTGTTTTGAATCTGGATGTGCAAGTACAGAAGCATTCAAGAGTGACGCAACTGTCTAAACTAAAAAACTGGTTCTTTATGCAATAACTACAAGTTAAGATGAATTTATAAACAATAAAAATATAATCCTCAAAGTAAGATTCAGCTTCCTTGAAATGAAATATAAAAAATACTGAAATGCTAATTTTTGTTTCAAGATTTTAACTAAATTCCAGATAATGAATAATTCTTACTATATTTATGCGTTATTTATATTCTAAATACATTTTAAAAGCTTTAGCACTCCTACCCACTTAAACTCTCGGTACCTCTCAGTAACTGGATGACTCCGAAAACGTTACAACTAATACATTTGACGTGACGAGCACCAATCATAACACAACCAGCAAGCAGAGAAAAATAATTGTAATATTTTATTTAATACTCTGTGTTGTCCGCAACTTCCTACGCGTGGATTTTTACTGCACACGCTATTCTCTTAAAACAGTATGGTGAAGAACTACATGATCTGCAGCCGCTGTGGCTCACAGGACGAAAATTCTTTCTTATGAATGGTGTGCACAACAAACTGTAACTTCATTCAGTTGAATAATAAAATGCCGATTTTACTCAGAAATCATGAAAAGCATTTCTATTGCGATGCGCAAGTTACTTTTAAATCGATACTAATATGTAGACTCTTTTATTCTAATTCCTCAGCTACTGAAAGTCACGTCAAATCAAATATATTATTTCTATAAGGTATTTTTTTGTCACAAGCCAGTTTATTCCTTCATACTTCACCGAAATCAATGACTGAGGTGTCATTTTAAAGCTTATGGTCTTCACTTTGGTGACATCATATTTTATGAAAGGAGTTTTCGGAATTCGACCCTTAAAGGGCGAAAATATCAATATTTCTAAAATGCTGTTTTCTGTGTTACAATTCATTTATCTCCCTGGATACCTATCTGAAATCGTTTAATGAAGTATCATTTTAAAGATTAAGATCTCCGCTTTAGTGACGTCATATATTAAGACAGAAATTTTTCGAAATTCGACCCTTAAAGGGAAAAAGGATCAATATTTTTGTAATTCGTTTTTGTGTCACGAGCGATTTATCTCCCTTAATATCTAACCGATATAGATAAATGAGGTATCACATTTTAGAATAAGGTCTCCGCCATGGTAACATTATATTTTAAGAAAGGAGTTTTTCGTAATTCGACCCTTAAAGGGCAAAAATGTTAATTTTTCTAAAATGCGTTTTTTTGTATCTCGAGCCATTTATCTCCCTGGATATCTAACCAAAATCGATAAATGAAGTAGGATTACAAGGAGTAATGTCTCAGCTTTGTGAAATCATGTTCTAACAAAGAAGTTTTTGGAATTCAAGCCTTAGAGAGAAAAAGTATAAATGGTTCTACAACGCATTTTTGTGTCACGAGCTATTTATCTCCCCTGATATCTAACCGATATAGATAAATGAGATATCATATTAAAGACTAAGGTTTCCGCCGTGGTAATTTTTAAGGAATTTTTCATAATTCGACTCTTAAACGGTAAAAATATCAATATTTCTAAAATACTTTTTATGTCTTTCGAGCCTTTTATCTCCCTGGATTTCTAACCAAAATCAATAAATGAAGTAGGAGTATGAAGAGTAATAACTCAGCTTTGGTGACATCATATTCAACCTCACTTTTCATCGCATTTTTTTCGCGAAATTTTCGCACGGGTCATCTAGTTTATAATAATAATAATAAAACTGGTGCGTTTATCAGAGTGTATATTTTTCCTGTGTATTTGTTTTTCTTTCGCACTAATATATTGCATTTTTACTGTAAATAGGAACCTTGTCGAAGTTATTCTACTAAAAAAAATGAAAATTTTTAAAACTTTTAAGACCACTTCACTATATTCTAGAGTATTGCATTTGACCTTAGTCTGTATGTTTTAGTTAAAGCTTTTATGTCGCAGAACATCTGGGACAAGCTTACACCGCGATATGGTGAATGTATTATTGCACTATTTTGGTCCAGTTGCAGTTCACACTGAAGATATGTGATGAAATTAATTTTGATAGTTTATGCTATGCGAACTAGGAATCCTGGATGTAGACGGTATCTTCGTTTCACGAAATGTAGTTTGTGATTTATTCCATGTGTTTAGGAATGTCTGCATCGTTTGATTTTAATATTAGCGGAGACTGTGGTTAGGTTAAAATGGAGCTTGGACTAGAATATTCTTGCTACAACATAATGCACGAAGAATTTAGTTATTATTATGAGCACCATGATAGTCATGACATAAACTACTCCCGAACACCTTGGACAAAATTGTATGATAACGGTTCTTAGAGTAAGTTTTCGTTAGTAACTAGTTTCTGAGCCATACAAAAATGACGGATTGAACATAGGTTTTCTGGCTCATTACTAAAACATTTAACTACACATAACTGCTCCATGTACCACTGAGTACAAATTTCGTTAATATCTAGGTTTTAAGCCGGTCAAAAATGACGGGTTGAACGTTGATTTCTGGTTGATAACTTCTGTAATTTTTAAAAGTTTATATAACATTTTTCCTCTGCTTTAAGGACGAATTCAAATATTTTTGCACGAAAACAAAAGCTTCTATTGCAACACCGATCAGAGAATATGATGAAATCATCACCGTTGAATGAATATAAATAAACAAAAGGCAACTAATAAACAGAAAAATCAATTAGAAATACTGGTGCAAGTCTCACAGCGTTATAATTGTGACTCATTTGGATGTAAATATCTTTTCTGGCATAGTCACGTGATTACCAACGTTATACGCATGCACAGAACTTTGCGACGCATGTGAGCTGATCGCGTAACGCGTAACTCCTAACTCGTAACGCTTTAAGCTAGCAAATTTCTCCCTACCGAGGCAAAAGATATCGCACTGCAAAAGTACCCTACTTTCCTCATAAAAATCAGACAAGTACCTTTTACACCGATCGCGTTCAACGAAAAAATATCCTAAATTTCTCATTGTTTCGATCACAAATCGAAAACAAACATACTGTATTTTTCCTGAATCAGTACGTCTCAATATTAACCGAAAGCCCATTAAAATCCGGACAATAGTTTTTTGCGTGAATCGCGTTTAAGGAAAATTTATCTTAAATTTATCAGCTACTCTAGTTCATGCCAAATTAAAGGTACGATGTATTACACACGGGACCACGGGCTGTACAATAATCCAAACTCAACAAAAATCAGACTTACTGATTTTGCGTGAATCACGTCGCAGTAAAAAATCATTCTTAATGTATCAGCTTTACGATTTCAGATCAAGATTAAACATATACTATTTTATCAGTGGGACCGTGGGATATATATTAATCATAACTCCATGAAAATACGACCAGTATTTTTTAAGTAAACAGAGTTCTCAAAAAAATTAAATTTTTCAGCTTTTGAACGTTACATAAAAATGAAATATATCTCATTTTTACCTCGTCTATATCCCATTAATATCGATCAGTGATTTTTGCGTGAAATGCGTTCAGAAAAATATTATATTGAATTTCTAATTTTTTCGATGTAACATAAAAATGAAAGCCACCCTGATTTACCTAACAAAGTGCTATACAGTAACTGAAACTACATCAAATCCTATCAGTCTTTTTTAGTGAATCACTTCAACTAAAAATGATACTAATTTAGTAAATTTATCAGTTTGACGACATCACATCAAAATCAAACATACCTGTTTTACCCGAGGGACAAAGGGCTATTCATAAATAGAAAATTTAACCATTAGTTTTTGCGTAAATTGCATTAAATTATCACAAATTCATAATTCTTACAACGACAAATCAAAATGAATAATACCCTATTTAAATAGTTGGAACACGCCCAGTACATTAGTCAGATTTCCATCAAAATCCCACCAGTAATCCCTTACAACACGAAATTTATACTAATTTCTTTTTTCCATCACATCAGTATCAAACATATATTATTTTAGACGGGTCATTATGGCCTATAAAATAAACGAAATTCCTTAGAAATCTGATCAATAGATTTTGCATCAGTTGCATTCATTGAAAATTAATCGTAAATTTATCATTTTCTCATTTTCACTTCAAAGTTATATGTAGCCCATTTCACTTGCAGCACCACGGGTCGTACTTTAATCGAAACCGCATCAAAATCAAACCAGCAGTTTTTTTCGTGAACCTCGATCAGTCACAATATGGCATTAAATATTTTTAAATTTTGTATTATTCAATATCAGATAAAACTGAAACATACCCAATTTTATCCGATGTACCAAGGGTTGTACAATAAGCGAAACTCCATGACAATCCGGCCCGCTTGTAGAAAGACAGACATCATTTTTTTAAATTGATTCATTACCTTTATCTTATTAATAGACCCCAGCTCATAATAAATATTTGAGATTGCCAGATTTTTCCGGTTACAGTTTTATTGTATGTATAAATTGGTGTATTAAACCAGCAGGTTTAATTTAATGCCTAGGAATTATATTCTGCCAGCAATCTAATATCTCGGTTTTGTTTTCTAGTATTGTACTAATAGTAAAAAATGGCGTATATTATTGTCATCGGCCATAAAATAGTAGCGATGTCACTGTTTTCTCAAATGTGATATACGAGCGTAAATATATCATAGAATCAATGGAAAATTATTATTTAAACTATTTCGTTCAACTTCACGTTGTAAAAGGTAAGTAGTAATACGTTCAGCAAATTACTTTGAAGCCAAAAGTCATCATCATTCTTTGAGTATATTTCATCTTTGAAAAGACGAAATTAAACACAGAAAAAATCATTTTCATTAATCTTAAAAAAAAATATTTGGGTCCAAAAAGAGTTTAGCTAAGCTCTCACGAAACTTTGTCGACAAATTCCTAATTTAATTTTACTATCGCCTCACGAATCTCATTGTGTATACTAGATGTGGTTAATGTTAAATCACTAGAAGAAAACATTTTCATATCAACAGAAAGAATGTTGGAAGAGTAAAAAATGTACTGGCCTTGATCCAGTGTTTAATTTCCTCTAATTTCCATAATTCGATTTATTTATTCCATATTGAACTAATTTATGAGTATAGGGTTATAGAATAGGAATGCACATTTTTGTGTCACATACATTCTTTATCGAGAGTAAAAATAAATAAAAAAATATTGAAGTAAATCTACCTTTAGTTCGTCCGTTTTGTTTGACAAGGTTGTAATACCACGAAAATAAAGATGTTTAGATCTTGTGAATATAGATAACACATCTAAAACATGTTTGTTTGGAATTTATCCCAATTTTAAAACGCTTTGTGTTTCACTACATCTGCAGAGATCATCAAATAATTTATTTCTATGTTTTTCATAATATTTTCAAGTATCAAAACAGATTGTTGGAAAGTTTGAAAAGGGGCTACTAAAACATTACACCTATGAGTGATTAAATCAACAACGCATGACTGGAAATAAATCTACGGAGATTTCTAAAATTATGGTGAAAACGATTATAATCCATCTTCAACCACATACTTACTCATAGAACGGATAAAAGAAGTATGTTTAATAACAGGGTAAGGGTACCAAAACGTAATTATCACTTAAATTTTCGAAATAGGAAAATCGCAGTAATGCAATGCTTTATCTAAATAAAACGGTAGGGATTAACACTACTTTCCCCTATATTTTCAGGAATGAGCAGAAACATACCTGTTTTATATAATGCAAAACAGTGCAGGAAATAAATTTTAAGGAGAAAAACGAATGGTAGCTTCTTCCTACTGAAATAATTACCAGAGTTCCCGGAATAATACAGTTACACTGTTAGTAAACTGAAAATTTACAGATAAAACATATCAGACAAGAATTCCAAATCGACACATGTGTCGTTTGGGTTACAATAATTTACTGGTTTTGTTGTCAAGTACAATTTCATTTCATACATTTTTCTTCTTCTTTTTGTCGCGATTTTCGTAACTACAGAATAATAGTAATATGGTAAAACAATCCCTGTCAGTAAATGCATTGCTATAGTATTAGCATGTATAAAGATTTAAGATGCAATCACTGATCATAGTAGAAAAAGCGTACGTCGTTATTTCCGTAACTGCTTTCACCAAAGTTGTAGAGACATTGCTAGAGACACTGTAGAAGAAGCTTTCACAAAGTGTCGTACTCTCACGCACGTAGCAAGTTGTGCAGCAATCTTCAGACCCGACTCGGCCTTCTTTAAACGACGCCAATACCGCCCTCAGCGAGGCGACGGGAGGACCAAGAAACAAAACTCATACTCCAACAATTTGCGATATCGTTTTCCGAATGGAGAAGTATGAAGTGCAGTTGGGAGCGACTGTCGCCTCCAACTCGAAGTTAACAGCGCCGACCGAGTAGAACGCTCTGCCGGGCCAGCTCGCCGAGCCACTTTCTCTTCAAACCGAGTTTCAGATCCGGCCTGCTGTGCCTTCACTTTCGAACAGATAACAGATTTTATTTAATCTTTCTAATTTTAATAACACACAATCGGGGCATAAAATATGCTCAGTAAAGAAATAAAACTTTAAATTAATATGTAACAATTGGAATTAATTTTAAGATCTGAAATGAGTATATACAAGCTCGATATATCTTAAAACCAATGTTGTAAAAAAGTTTTAAGCACATTATCGTTACGTTTAATAGCTTAAATAGGTTTAGGAGGGAAAATGAATTACCATAATAACATGGCGATCGTGAAGAAGCAAAATTTAGGATAAACAATGCACAGTAGTCAGTATTCATTGAAGGAATATGTGATCTGTTAAAGCAATGTTTTACACTTTCACCACTAACTCAGCCTGCGCTGTAGTAGTTGGAGTGGTAAGTTAACAATGCAAACCAGTGTGATCGGTCAGACAATTTCAGTATCCAATTAGCTTTATTGAAAATATGAGTGATAGTGTCGAGAGAAATTACAAACATTGTAACGCAATTTTCATGATTGTCCAGTGACTGGGCACCTGTGAAGATTATATTGCTTTTATGCGCCGGGAAAGTCTCCACTTGTTTGTTAACCAGTCACCGGTGGTTCAAGGGATTGTGTTATAAATAACCTAGGTCATAGTCAGAAAGTAGTATTGGTAATATACGGGAGAACCACCACCTTGTAAGATTTTTTATTTACCCTAGTACGCTACTTAAATTTGGTGAACAGTGACAGCAGTATAAAAAGCACCAATTCAACTGTGCTGCGAAAAAACGTACCGTGTCAGCAAGCAGCAGTAGTTGGTAGATATAACTATAGCTATGTCCTCTATAGTAGGACAAACTGAAGCAGTAAATATCAGTATATGGCGGTTTTTTTTATGACGCATGTGTTCTAACAAATAACAGTAACATTGCAAGGATATTAGCGAATAGCATAACAAAATAGGAAGAAATAAATTTATATTAAGTTAAAAAAAGGTAAGAGGAAGCTTATCAAGAGGAGCAGAAATGATATTCGCAGCAGCAAATATCAATAAGGGACAAAAATGCTAGATAATACCATGGTATATAAAGGAGTTCGTCGTTTAACAAAACTATAATCTTTAAATATAAGAAAGAGGTGTTTCACAATGGTTGTATGGAAATCGTTGAGTTATGAAAATAACGCCTAGAATACCTGAAAAATTTGAAGTATTCGAAAAGTAGAGTTGAAGCGAATTAGACATAATGCTGTAAAACTAAATGAATATACTTTAGAAGTTACGGATTAAATTTGTACAGCAGTTTTAAAGAAGGAAGGAATGGTGGGTAATGTTTTAAATTAATGCTTTGAAAGTTATGTGTATATATTTGATAGAAGACGGATGAACTGAAGAATAGAACTATTGCGGAAAACATTAAAAATACTCTGGCGATAGCTATAACAGTAACGGTGGAATTTTAGGAAACTTTGTAGATATATCGAGGGTCATACCCAGAAGAAATGATAGCAAATTAAAATGATTCTGGCTAAGTTTATTACCTATAGATACAGTCGTCTGTAAAAAGTGCGTCCACCTTGAGCACATCATTCGTGTATCATTACCGGTATTGAATCAGTAAGCGATCGGGTGTCTTCGTCGGGTAGGTCTCTTTACGCCTGCATGTCTTGTGCAGATAGTTGTTACAAATATTGTGCTGGGTGACTACGTGATCCAATGTCTCTACTCCTGGCATCCCACTCATGCTCCACTGGGGACAAATCTAGGGACTGTGCGGTCCAAATTGTGACTGTAGGCTTGTGTTGTGAGGTTATAATATGTGGACGAGCATTATCCCGCTGGAAGATGCGTTTTGGATGGTGGACATGAAGGATATCACATTAGGGGGCAGCACCCGGTCCACATAGTGGTAGGCTGTCATTGTGCCTTCAACAAAAATCAACTCAGTCCTGCTGTCGAAACTGATTGACTTCAAACCATGACACCAATGACTGGACCTGTTTCACCTTCTAAAATTACAGTAGGGTATGCCGTTTATCCACATCGCCTGCGTACATGTTATCGATTATCACTTTGCCACAGAGAGAATCGCGACTCGTTTCTAAACACAAACGTATGCCATTTACGTGTCCATTTGGGTTTTGCATTACACCAAGTTGGACGATGCTGGCAGTGATATCAAGTTAATGTAACGCATTGCATAGGATCAGAGAGTGTTACCTAACTTCAAGCAATTGGTTTACTTTCGTCCGGAGAGTGACTCTCTCTGTAACCACTGCATGGATCTGGCCTACAGTTACCCGTCTACCAGCAACAACCACCCAAACTATTTGGCGCTCTTCACGTGCTCTTGTCCTTCTGTAAGGACCTGCTCTTGCTCTGGAGTACTAGGGCCTTCATTCATACAATGTGTAATAAGTTTCTGTACTGTCATTACACTACGGCCAATCCTTCGGGAGATACCACGTTATGATCCACCCATTTCAAACACACCATTTCTCCGACCTCTCTCACAGTTGGACATTTGGGTATAAAGGATCGTCACTCCTCGCCTTGAAATACTTGGTCAACAAGAACTTGTGAAAAAAGGTGTAATGTTACAACATACTGTTCACCATTTATTCGCTAGAAAACGTAGTAATTTTGCATGATAAATAGCCTCGTAATTATCACACTATTACATGTAAAACTTTAATTTTTATCATTTAATACTCTTCATATGGGGATACTCGGGGCCAAATTTCATTCATTTATCACAATTTGACTTGGGTGTTGCACTTTTAACTTCCGCCAGTGTATACAACTAATTACTAAGGAGGCTTTTAATTTGTGTGTGAACATCATTCACCGTAGCACAAGAATACATGGGAATTTGAATACCACTTGGAGAAAAAACCGTACATGTTAAAATATTTGAAAGAGGAGGATTTAATTTTCCCAAAAAAAGAGCAAGTAAAATAAATGAAGTAATATTTGCATTCAGATGACTAACGATCAGATGATAGGAGAGGGATGTATCAATTGCATTAATTAATTTAGATAAAAAAAATCGGTAGATAGTTAATAATTAATTTTTGAATGACAACATTTTTGAAGTAAATATATATTACACAAATGGTTGCACTGAATTACATTAAATTACTGAATTTGGGTCGAAATCTGGACTGTTAATTTTTACGAAAACAAAATTAGTTTGGCGTCTTAGAGATTTGTTGTGTGGGTCGGGTGACAGTTACAAGTACTCGAAATATCTCAAATGAGACATTTCAGGACCCTTCTTGGGTAATTAAAAAGGACTCTACAGGGAATTATCCCAGAATCGACTGTTCTGTATATCGTTTCGACATGTGAAAAAATGTTATATTTAAAATCACAATGAACTTACTATACACGTCCTTCAGATTTTGAAATGGTTAAGACTTGACACTATAAGGTAACTTGTTTTTACGGACAAACTCTTTACTTTCGATTAAAACTTCTTTAGAAAGTTTTCCCATAATTAAACGAATTTTCTGTATGCGAGACAGTGAAATAAATACAAAATACAATTTCGTCTCGATTAAACGTTTTTCCACGATCTCTGACGAGAACTGAAAGCGCATTTGCTGACTCTTGAAGCTCATTTGCTGATAGCTTTGGAAAATATTAGCAGTGTGAAGGTCTAGCAGAGAAGACACAACCCAGAAGTAGGTCCACCTAGCTTCGCTTACCGTCAAGTGGTTGCAGGGTTGTTCAGGCGCCGTCTGTAAGCAATTGGCTGTGTAAAAAGCGACTTAGCAATATTTAACTACGGTCGTATGCATATGGGTATCTCGTTGGAATGAGTGATAAAAATGTAATTATGTTGTTTTTTTTGTGTTTTTTTTTTTTGGCATTTGAAGGACGGCATATAGTACAATGCTAGAGACACTTTGAAGACTATGGAAAAATGTTTCACATCTCAGAAGTGCTCCTAGCGTAGAAGAATGATAGATCATTGGGCATGTCCTTCCAAGCCAGTGGAGGGTGACTTAGTGATAGATTCTGCAAGACTATTATGGTGATTTTACTCCATGATTGCGAACTGCGGACGGAAAATCTCTTGAAAAACTGACAACAATACTTCTATCAAATTGGCCTCTTCAGGCTGGTGGTGAGGAAAGGCTTTCTGCCATTGGCTGGACAAAGATGTAGACGTGGTGTGCTCACTGCATGGCTTCTATATGAGTCCTAGCTTAGTTCTTAGTTTCCAGGGAAAACTGCCATCTGGCTTAACCTTGGAGAGTGGTGTTTTGTGACCTGACAAACAATGGCGTTTTGCACTGTGACCGACACGTCCGCAGCTCAGAAACTAACTGCCTTATTGTTAATATTTTTTTTTCTTCAGTGTTCTTTCAGCTCCCTGCTGTTTCCCCGCAGGATTAAAGGAGGTAGAGCCCCGGACTCCCGATTGACCTTAGGCTCTAGAGATGAGGTGAGGGATTCGGCGCCACGCTCCAGCTGGTATTTTCTCGCGGAATTTTCCACTGTACTCATTAGACAGTGGGCTCAGTTGGTCTGGGGAGCCGTTTCGGACGTCTTAGCATCAATGAATATCCTCGACCTCATCAAGGATCGAACTCCGGTCTTCCGGGCCGCACTCAGACACTCTACCGCCTAAGCCACGCGGTCTCCTTTAATGTTACTAATATTTGCTGTAAAAAATAGTCACGACATATTTGTGTAACCTTCGTTTCTTATCAAAAACTAATTCAACATTACATTCAAGCGACTTTGTCAAAGCTAACTTAGCGAAAATATTTTAGGCGGACGTGTTTCACGGTTGTATTATTGGAGCTATATTAAAAGTTCATGGATATCAGTGAAGCGAATCTTGTAACACTTCATTGATATCAGTGAAGCGAATCTTGAACTTTTAATAATTAATTACTTTCCTAGGTTCTTAGTATAATTATTGTTTAAACTTTATTGCGGAGAACCTCCTTATAGCTCCTTGGAAACAAACGCACATGAAGGAAGAGTTTTAAAATAAAATCAGATTAAGTAATCTAAGTAAAACAAGATTTTTAACGTTGCATCGAAACAAGAATCCTAAATGGTAAGTGGGAGAAAGTATAAGCTAGTAGGAATTTCAAGCAAAAATCTTGGACTTGAATTCATAACTATAATTAATTATAGTCATTCGCATGCTAAGTAAATAGTCCCCTATAACACAAAATCAGGATCTATCAAACTGGAACTTGGAACTGAAACGGTTCTTAGCTGCCCTCTTAGACTAAGAAGACAGTCTCTTAGCAGGTTGTGGCAGCGTCTTTGCGGGGCGGGAAGCAGGTAGTTGTCAGTCATTGATGTGGTTACATATTTGCCGGAGTGGCGCGCCTGCCGCTGTTTGTTCGGGCAACACGCCGCGCTGTCGGGCGTGTTGTGGCAGCGGGCGGCTCCCAGGCGTCGAGCCGCGGACCCAGAAATAACACGGCCGGCCGGCTTATGAAGGCAAAACAGCCCCGCGGGAGTCCCTAATTACAGCCACTGCCGCCTTGTTTAGCTCCGCCATTCTATCGCGCGACGGACGCCGGCACTGATTGCTTCTCGCGCCTGTAATAGCATCAGCAGTGTCGCCATCAGACTGTTCGATGCCAACGTAGCCAATCAAACACGTATCTTTTGGCAGCAGTATGAACGCTATTAAAATTCTACATCACAAAGCCGAGGACGAGGATCGTCAATAAAGTTTGTTTAGTCATCCATGTAGACAGTTTCCGCGTTCACGAGTTTCGAAACATCCAGTATGACACATTACACTATGGTTGCTATTATGCTAACACAAATAACATCAACGCACGAAGCCTGATGATCGAAATGTAGCGCCTAGGGGCTCACTTTAGCGACATCAGGTAATCTATCCGATCTTTAATAAAGTCTTCTTGTTCAACTAGCCGAGTGAGCAGTGTGTTTTCACACGATATTTCGGAGATGAAGATGGCGACAGTTTCCGATCGCCGAAATATCTTGTGAAAACTTCCTGCTCACTCGGCTAGTCACCAGAGAAGACTATATTAATTCTCAACGCCCAGATAAACTTCGATCTTATCTATCCGATCTTATTTAGTGGTCTAACAAGTTTTTAAATTCTTAAACTCTACTGCACGGAACGTCCATACCTATAAGCGAAAATTGAAATTTCTTTGTAAGGAACAAGACCTCAGAGCGATTAGACACCGACCGACATTTAAGAGTGGAAGCGTTTCGTCGACCCACAGTTACAGCAAATGTTAAGCTGGTTGTAAGTCAGAGTGACATGAATGTGTAACGATTCGCACCCTTCACTCAGTAACTTTCTTCTCACGATGAACTTTATTCCAATTTTGACATATCTAACCAGTTCAATAATATTATAACTGTTTAAGTAGCAGCAGTATGTCTATTTGGATTATTTTATACAGAAATTCAGAATTTTTATACTGCATCTAGTGCCAAAAAAAAAGTTTGCTCGCAATCATCACATGTTCTATGAGTTCATCACTAATTGAGTCAATGCACCGCACTATAGTCATTCTTGACAGTGAAATGTTTTCAGATTTTCTTCGAACACCAGAAAACAATATGTTTACACACTACCACATACTGCTTAATAAAATCACCATCCAAAAAAGATTGTTTTTCCATTTAGTTTGGTTGTAGGCAACCATGTAAGTTGCTTTCCTAAGGCTATTCTGAAGGTTTGATTACTGTGTAAATCAAAATAAAAAAATTTCTCTAGTGTTTTAACAAACTCCGAAGCTTTTATTTTGTTTCTTTCCTTGGAAAATTGGCAGCCAAATTCACTATATTTTGTTTCGTAGTATCGTTTGTAGTGTAGTAACTAGGATTCCCAGGTCAATACTCATCGATAGTGTAGATACCTAGTGAAAAATATGGGATGGAACTTCGGTCACGCATGGGAATGAAATTTCGGTTCAAGGCACATTTTTTGAATGTCTTTTAGTGACCCCCTCCCCCCCTCAAAAAAAACTGTTAGCGGGCCACATGTGGCGCGTGGGCCGCTATTTGCCCACCCCTGCTCTAGCAGGAATATTAGACTGAAATTCAGTATTCACTTTCAAGTAACTAGTAACGTGATTAAATGAAACTGCGAAAAGTCTTGAGCATAAGTTCGGACTTCTAAACATCGGAATGAATTAGACACCTAATACAGGGCGTTCGTCGGAAAACGCTACCCTCCCAGTCTGTTGCCGTCGGCAACTTGCTCGGTCAGTGGAGCCAGCAGCTTCCGCCACACGGCACCGTGAATCACAGCACTGTTTAACACCGTCGCTGCCCCAAAAGTACAGTGACGCAGTAAATGGGACCCTTACATTGTTAAGAGCGGTTTCTTTGCATTGTAGCTAGTTTGTGACTTCAGTCTCTTATTAATCAGTGTTGTGAATAAACGTTTCTTTGCGGTTTGGCTGGTTTGGGGCTTCATACTCTTACTAATCTGTACCGTGTTTGAGTGTGAGTAAAATTATGGTACGTTACAGTTTGCAACAAAGAATATTTCTCTACGATACATATGTGAAGAAGAAGTCGTTTAAAAAGTGTCGCAGTAAATTTCGTCGCGAATTTCCTGGCGCTATACTGCCAGCTAAATCAACAATTCTGCGTCTGGTTAAAAAAGTAAGAGAAACGGGTTCATTTTTTAACAAAAAGAGACTGTCGGTCAACCGTATTCTCACATAGGAGAAAATTGACGATATCGCTTTTCGACTAGAACAGTCACCCAAAAAATCATTAAGTCAGTTAGGGCAGCGTGTGTCTCGAAATATGTTCAGAAGATGTGAAATGTGCATTACACAAGAGTGTCAACACTTCCAGCATTTTTTATAAGGCAAGCTAATGAATTACGTCACATTTAAATGCTTAGCACACAAGTTTATGAAGCGTAATTATTATGAAATAGTCCGTGGCCGACGGTCGAACAATGCCGGGAGCTGACCGCTCGCTCGCCGCGAGCAGTTTCTTCCTTGTAGCGCTAACAGTGGGTTGCGTTTCCCGGCGAACGCCCTGTATTAATGTTAGATATAAAATTTCCCTTAATTAGCACAGCTAATGGCCGTATTATCCAGAACACCAGAAAATCCCAATGGCTGTAAGTAATAACAATTGGGTAATTATTGATTATTATGGCACTAACTGCAGTTATAGATGTTTGTAAGTTATATGAGCGATGTAAACATTCCAGTAGACCAATTACGGAAAATATGATAGTGAGGCCTAAAAGTAGAATCATGGAATAGGTCCAAAATACAGTAATACTATGAGTTGCAACGGTATATACATGCTACCAGCAGTACACACAAAGATGTGACTAAAATGATCGCAGTTGCTTAAAAGAAAAGTAATAAGTCAAGATCCTTTAAAATTTAGGTAACCGAAACATATTATAATTAGAGTACATCGTCCATTCTACCATTACGTAGAAATTAACCCACACAACACACACACACACACAACAGAAATACACCAAGAATCAATATTTTTTAGAAAGTAAGAATCCTATTCGCAGTGATATAGGCCCTACAGATCGTTTTCAGATAATGCTGCTGACGGGTCACTGGGATGACTCCATATCACATACCTCCGTGTTTCATAGTGATAAACAATTTTAAAAAAAAAATTGAAAGAGCAGTAAAAATAAACTGTACGCATTTAAAAAAACTAAGAATTAAAGGACAATAAACCAAATCATACGTACAGAAGGTTTCACTATAAAAACTTGTGAACCAAAGTGTTATCTCTGAACGCCACACGCTGTATGTTTGTAAATGTATGGATGATCCATCACAATATCCTAAGAGGATGATCTGAAAATTTCTCAGATATGTCGAAGGAAAGAAGAGGGGTATATTGGAGACCGTAGCGAAAATTATATGAGTGACGGGATAATTGCGTTGGAATTAATTTAGAGCTAAGTGCGTTCTTGGTTAAGGTTTCAGTTGGACGATAGAGGTGCCACTATTAGATTCCAAGCCAGGGCCGGATTAAGACAGCGCGGGGTCGGTAGCAAAGGTGAAGAAGGGGCCCTTGGTTTTCACCGTCCGGGGGAATTGTAGAGCTAGCCTGACAGGGAGGCTCCAGAGTTCCTACGCTCGGAGCCCCCCTAGGAGGCGTGGGACCTCCAGAATGCGTGGGGCCCCCCAGGAGGCGCGGGGCCCGTAGCATTTGCTAACTCCTGCTACGTGGCTAATCCGGTACTGTTCCAAGCATTACTCTATCAGTCCGCACCATGATGCTACGGAGTGACCTGGGTGCGACTGGCCGGTGGCCGTAGAGGCGAGGCTACTGGTTTACAAATACAATATACGATGTACACGCGCACGTTTCTAGCGTTTATGATTGCAGTTTTTGGCAAGGAAACAATTAATGTCACGGGTACAGAAGCCCTATCAGCTGATGCTGACAGGAGGCCACACTACCGGTAGTGGGCGGAGGCGACGGCCGTGGTGTAGTGTGCCTGGCCACGGGCCGCCTGCGCTACTAATGAGCTGGCGGGCGGCCTACCCTGCTGTCAATTAGGCGAAACAAATGCCTCTCCGTCGACCACCCGCCTCGCACTTCCAGGTGGCCCCACGGCGAAATTGTTCGACATTACAAACATCTGTACTCCCAAAGTATCGGTGCACTCGTTTCTTGAGATGAGTCAAGAAGCGAGACTACAACTGTTTTTTTTATTTTTGAGCTAACTGAAGGTAACTATACATGTTCCTTTGTTTTAATCGGCATGATGCAAAGACGATAAACAGCGCTAAAAGGACAGCCTGGACACATACAAGTTGGATTATTATCATTTTTTGAGTACATAGCACTCAAGTAGACTGGCTGAAGTTGAGAATTCAGCAAACAATTACAATAGTCACTCAGTTAGATATGGCCAGAGGAAAGAACAAATTTGTAACGAGACGTAAACACAGAAGTCCACCTTGTGGGCTAGATCGCTGAAACAATATGATATATCTGCCACTCCGAAAAAAATTAGATTTAGTGGCGGAAAGAAATTTTCACCACTCGGAACGTGACTGGCATGTGCTCACTACCTCAATTATCAAATCTCTGCAGTTCGTATAGAGTGAAACCATACGGCGATTCGGCCACCATAAGAAGACCTAAACCTTTGCTGCCTCCGAGGCTCATTTCAAAGTGTAGGAAGGATTCGTTGACTCCGGGCTCTAATCTCTCCATTTTTTGTCCTCATAAACACAAGTCAAAACAGCATGCCACTCTAAACAACAACAATTACTACCATCTATACAAAAACAATAATTTTCCACTTCACCACCATTTTCAACATTTTGGGATCGGCTGATTTCGCAGGATCAAATTTGGAGATACGGTTTCACGGCCGCTTGTCCTAGCTAAGTATTAATGAGCGATGTGAACTGTTGCCATCTATCTGTGAAACGTGTAACTTTGTTCAATGTGTGATAAGTGTGTTTTTGTTTCTGACATTTGTAGTTTATTTGACGGAGATGGAGATCCTCCCGGAATTCGCTTGATCTCTGCGGAAACTGGCAACAAACCGCAGTGTGGACTGCCGGTACGGAGGGCCTGGGCTCGTACCCAGTCCGTTGCACCCCTCCGATCCAGTGTGCAGGCTACCCAGATACAAAAAGAACTAACTGAAGGAAACAAATCATCTGTCTCTAAATGCGGGGTTAGATTTTTTCATAGATTGAAAAAGAATCAATGGAGATTCACAAAATATTAGACTGATTTCCATTTGTATTACTGAATATAAAAACTGGAAAAATAATACTTAAGACCAAACAAAAAAGTTAGGTGAATGTTGTTTGCGAACGATTTTTATCTCTCTTCAGTTTTTTTTTTACCTTGTATAAGTAATAATGGAGTTTTGTTGTAGTCAATTTAAAAAAAAAAAATATTCAAAAAATTAAAAATGTTTCCAGTAAGTTTTAGAGGAAATTAAAGGTCCTGTCAAACAGAGCGCGGGCAGCGTGCGCGTGCGAGACAAGGGACGCCCGCCGCGTTCTGACGATGTCAAACAGCGCGCGCTGTACAAGGCGATCCAGTGTGGAGAACAAACGTCACGCGAAAGGATCGGGTGTTTGACTGTAGGTGACTCGCTCCAAACTATCGCCTTTTCCTTCGCGGTTATCATACAACTGTCTCCAGCGTAGTGAAGGAAGTAACTTGGACGTTTTACACCCTTCGTATTTACCTGTTCTGACCGATCGAGTGTGAAATACTCTGAGGAGGGTACATGTTGTAAAAGAAGTATGTTAATTTTCTAATTGATATTTAAACGTATTGTAAACATACGTGATTACTACTTCCCTGCTTACTTAAATAAACAGAATTACATGTTATATGTCAAAAATGCAAGTAAATAATAATAAGTTGCAACAAAATAAATGTAACAAATAAATAATGGTTATATAAATTATGTAATTCAAATGATAAACTAACTGGATCGCCAGTTCTGCCCGCTTTCTGTTTGACAGGGTTGATGCAGTACAACGTAATACAGTGCAGACTTCCCTGCACGCGTCCGCTGCCCGCGCTGTGTTTGATCGGGTCTTAAAAGATACGAAAAACAGTTAATATGAACGCTGTTCAAATAATCGGATTTTTTTTTATTTAGCGTGTTTTATAAATACGATTTTTAAAAAACAGAAATATTTTATTGGTACACATGTTGCTAATGTACTTTGCAAAATGCAGCCATGTTAAATCTTTGGTTCATTTCCAACAATCGAAAAGGTTAAGCGTGCGTTAGGATGCTCAGCCTTTTTGTACTTTCTAAGTTCAGTACTTCATTCGAAATGTTAACAGTACATTTTGGCGATTCTATTAAGTAAAACTAGAGTTTAAGAGTGGTATAGAAGAGTCAAAGAGGGCCGCGAAAACGCTGAAGATAACGACTACTCTGTACTCCCTAACACATCAGCAACCGACGACAGCGTCAAACAAATGAAAAATAACAATCGCCGTATCGTTGCTGTTGATTTAGGAATATCATCTGGCTCATACCAAGCAATTTTTCGGAATTTTTGGGCAAGGAAATTTATTCAGCAAAGTCTGTTCCAAAATTGTCGAAAACAACGTCGCGTAGACATCAGTCAGGAATCGCTGAATGACGTCAACAACGATTCAGAACTTCTTAAAATGGTCATAACAGACGACGAAATACATTTCTATTGGTATGACGTAGGAACTGCCTGAAGAGCCAAGACCGAAAAAAATTCGAAAAGTTCGATCAAATGTGAAGGTTTCCTCACTGTTCTCTTTGATTTCCATGGCGTTGTGCACCATGAGTTCCTGCCACATGGTTGTAGTATTAATAAGCAATCCTTCGAAAAAAAAAAAAAAAAATTATGCCAAAACTACTCATGGTGGAAATTGCATTACGATAATACTACTACTCACACCTCGCCGGTTACTTATGATTTTTTGGTTAAAGGAAAACAAAGCTGTTGTTTTTCCTCAGCCACCGCATTAACCCTACACGGAACCCTGTCACTTCATTCTTTTCCAGATGCTGAAGAAAACATTTAAAGGGCGACGTTTTGCCACCACTGATGAGATAAAAACAGAATAGCTGAAGGAGCTGAAAGCTATACCGAAAAGTGAATTCCAGAAGTGCTTCAAAGATTGGAAAAAGCGCTGGCGCAAGTGTAATATATCTGAGGGAGAATACGTTCAAGGAGACAAAATTGATCCTGATTAAAAAATAAATATACTTTAAGATAAGCAAATATTTCCGTTATTTTTTATTAGATTTCGTACGTTTTGAGACAAAAGATTTGCCTAGCTAATTTTATGTTTAAAGGCATACAATTATTTTTGGCTATGCTTTTATTTCACCTGGCAATATTTGTTAATTGCTACAAGTTTCATAGAATTAATATCTGGAAAAGATTTATCATCCATAATCAATATGTCTGTAAATGAAACAATGAGTTGCAGTCTTTTAGATTGTGGGAAAAATTTTGTTTCATATTTTAAACACGGTTTCAAATCTCTTTCTGTTCCTGTGTGAAGCGCCTGAGAAAACGTTAGGCCGTAAAGCGTGTCTGTTATTGACAGAGGCGGTGTGATTGCAGGGCTATTGGAAGCGCGGACCTCGTTGGAGCCAGTATTGCCAACATCAGTCACGCTGCTTCCCGAGGAGACGGTGGATTCCGAGCGATCGGAGACTTTCTTTCTGGACCGCTACACAGAAACATACGTGAATTCCCGACAGTTAGACTTCCTAAAGATGGTGTTATTTATTTCAGGGATTATATAGCCCGGCAGGATTATGGCTGTCAAGCCCTCTCTTACATCTTAACAGGTTTTTATGAAACATAATTTAAAATTTACAAAAACTTACGGTTTACAACAGTTGTTTATATTTTGCTTAAATTAATTTAATAATTAAAATACCGATTACAATCTTAATAATATTGATGTTTAACTGGCGAATCAGTAAGTGGCCTAAACTAATGCAATGCTTAAGACGAAAATGGCACAAACTAAAAACTAATTAATACTGGAGAAACGTGTAAAAGCGAATAAACTAATACAAGTGAAGGCAGGAGAAATGTGTGAAAACGGTATAAATTACAATTGAATTCTGAGAAGGAAGTGTACGTGGAACAAGAGGTTGTTCAGCTGGTACTGATACAGGCAATGCTTTCTTAAAGAGTATTTGTACGGACCAATTTCTTTTGAAGTTCGAATACTTGGGGGATTTCGTGTTAATGTTATGGGAAATTCCTAAGTATGTGATGTTGCAATAAACGGAGGCGGGATTTTTAAGGAGTATGAGGCGGTGTAAATGACACAGAGTGTTGAATCGTCGTCGATTGCAGGCGCGCAACCACTGTAAGCGATCATATGATGGGGTGTTAGTCCGATCAGTTCAGTCATCGTATAATTGAGTAGGAGTTGTGTGGTTGGTTAAAGTACTCCACTAAAGAACTCGTTACGCTAAAGGCAGTGATTACATAGCTACATCAGTTTGAGTTCGAGATGAGAATTCGCATCAAAGATAAGCCAATGACGATGGTGATTCGTCCATCGAATGGGGGAATTAACTCTGGTGGCTCCCCACGATGTTCTTCGGAAGAGTAGACCTGAATGGGCTGGCATCGGGTTTCGCCCTCGTCGTATCTCATTTCATACAACAGAAACCACGCTCTGTACTGAGCACAGTCATCCACACCTGCAACAACACATACTGGGGAAGGCAACGGGAAACTACCCCAGTTCATCTTCCCGAGAGAGTTTCCTTGAAGGAGAATCGTCTATGCCCGGAAGAGGAAGAAGATAAGACTTTACAAAAATTTCAAGTCTTCGTCAATTAGATATGAATTTCCTGTATAACGGCCTCTGTAATCATAATCAAAGAAAATAGGGAAGTTATTTCTACTGCACGAAACTGGAGAATTTTTCACTACCTGTGATTGTATAAAGTATATCAGTAAGCGTTTAACGCTTGTTTATTTTAGCACCTGCTACAGTGTTTAAGCAGCTAGATTTATTCCTTGCAATTCATGTGCTTCAGCATTCAAGTCGCATCTTGTTGACTGGAAGCATTACACACCTGTCACGAGTTTGGTTTAATTAGGAACGATCGCCGGAGATTCCTCATACAACCAGGTAAGTATCTGGTGGATGGAATTTCAATATACAGAAACTTATGATTTACATATTTAAAGTATAATCAAGAAGATGTAAGCCGAAGACTTACTCTAATTAGGAGTACATGTGTGACTGGAACGGAACTCAAAACAAATTACTTCTTCAAGCTGAGTTACTGCGTCTGACAGTTGTCAGTTTATGTGAAAAAATTTCACGAACTGAATTAAGTAATGTAAAAACGATACTACGTTGAATCCTTAGCTTAGAATCCTGTCTAGGACATATAACAAAAATTGAACTACGACTATTATAGTTGCACTTA
Source organism: Vandiemenella viatica (assembly GCA_031002005.1). Taxonomy (NCBI): domain Eukaryota; kingdom Metazoa; phylum Arthropoda; class Insecta; order Orthoptera; family Morabidae; genus Vandiemenella; species Vandiemenella viatica. The sequence goes on along the minus strand of JARYHS010013630.1, from coordinate 320,787,654 downwards.
AAAGTCGGTCGGGAAGAGAAACAATGCAACCCAGGCTTCATCCAAAATCATAAATAGCAGTAACAGCAATTATTGGAACAATGATGGCATCATAATATTTATTTTTAATAACAAATTTTGAAAAGCCGGATTAACGGCCCGATTATGAACCGTCGTATTCGGGACACGAAAAATAGTATCTTAGCCAAAAAGCTTAAGTGTGATTCACCATGCCAAACTGGGCGTCGAACAAGGTATTATCGATTGATTTACACGAGTGAGGGGTATACTCCGTCTCCTAAATCGTAAACAACAGTTGGTTATGATGCGGGATGTTTTCCGTCACCTAGACGCAATCTGGTAGAGTGGGTTGGGATATCTTTTGAAGATCCTTATAGTTTGGGAGTGTCGGAATTACTTCAAGTCAAAATACTTAGGTTTGGAGAGAGCGATGGCGACGTCAGTGTGACATCACACAGTCACTGTAAGACTGGAGTAAGTGGTCTAATGTCACAGGCTTGCCACTGCGCTGGAGTTAATCTAAGGTTCCCACTTGTTTTCTAAATAGTGGAGTGATCTAGGGAAACTCAGTTAGGCAGGACACATTAGAAAGGTAGTAAGAAAAGGTTCTATTGTTGGAAAGAGTGATGAGGGGATGTACCCGAGAAGTAAGGGAATTGGATTAAAAAACTTTGGTGAAGCCTTTGCTTAAATATGGTGGTGTAATATGGTGGTGTAATATGGTGGTGTAATATGGTGGTGTAATATGGGATCCACATTATAGGTATGAAATACAGGAGAGGGTGCAAAGAGGGGCTGCTAGATTTGTCTCTGGAAATTACCACAAACCGCGATCAGTAACTGATATGATAAAGGAGCTGAAAATGGATTCATTGGATAACAGGAGGAGGGTTAAGAGAGTCATGGAACTGTACAAAGCGTACACTGGTGATGAGGCGTGTAAAGATGTTGGTGAAAGAATTAGGAGAGGTGTATAGAAGGGAAAAGATTACCGCGACCACCAGCTGGCACATGATTTCAGCATAAAAGCGTGGGAAGATTTTCTCTTTTAGGTAAGGATGTCAGGGAATGAAATAAATCACAAAGAGAGATGATGAATAATTTACCAAAAACGATGAAAAAATTTAAAGTTGAAATTTGTATAGAGTAAAAATAGACAGGTACAGGAAAAAGGAATAATGTGTTTGTGTGTAAATTGCCACTTGAGCGTGCTCTCCATCGTAATTAAATCAAACCATGTAAAACCTAAATCTGGACAGCCGGACGGTGATTCGAACCCGCATATTCTAGAATGAGAGGCCAGAGTGATACCGCTCACCCACCGAGCTCGGTCATACGCTTTCAGCACCTGAAAAAAAAGTTACTTTCAAGGTATTGTAATACTGGATATCATTGTACAAATCAGTAGAGAGTTCTGTATTGTTTTGATTGTTTTCACAAAGCAACTAACTAATCTTTTCTCTGTGCTACTTCTACTCTCGCAAATAAAGGACAACATGATCAGTAGAAAACACAATACTCATTCGATATCAGTCTGAAAGTGGTTACTGTAGTTATAGGTGTTTCAGAAATAACTACACTTAAACAAAAAATACTGATAGTAATGCTATTATCTTGAGATAAAGAACGTATTTATTTAAAAGAAGAAATAATTATGGGCGTTCCAATATAAATTTTGTTTACTTCTAAAGAAAAACACGCGTTGAGAAACAGATGGGTTTTTCCGTTCTCGCACTAGGATTTCGTTACTCCATTTGTTTGGTAAGGAGCACCCATTCATGTTTAATTCATCGTCTGGTCGGCCGCACCTGTTCCTCGTCTTGTGTCGTGCCCGCCCTCTCTGTATTATTTACCACTCGCGGCCGTACTTCACCAAAAAACGGCCTGTCCGTTTTTTGGATCCGACCCAGCCACGGACCAGCTTACAAGTGCTGCGTCGTTCATCATCAGAAACAGCCAGTCAAGACTGAAACATTCCATTGGAGAACAGGAAGTGATAAAAACCTACGTGATCAAATGAGGCGCAAGATATTCAGCAGCGCTAATACAAGTAAATGCTTACAGTGTAAATTTGCGAACAATGTAATTACTTAGGTAAAAACTGAAAAATTTCAACGTAACAATTCAAGTTTTACTATGTGTTCTTTTTCCGAAAAAGTTAATAAAGGTCACATTATCTTTAAATAGCACCTACCGTATTATGAAATAGGAAAAGAATTTTTATATTCTTTCAAACAGTTTTCAGTAAAGTTTGAATTAATGCCTTAATTCTTGTGACGTTAACCAGCTTGTCGAATTTATAATTTAAAGTATAACCTCAACCTCACAGAATTTAATTATATCATTTCGTTCTTGTATACAAGCGAGTTTTTCGTGACGAACAATGAATATGCTTTATACTTCTGTATCACTGATTATGTTGGTCTGAACATATCACGTAAGAACGTAAACAACAAAGCACAATTGTACAGTTTACAATCCCGCTATACGTGCTACCCGAGGAAACTAACTGTTTTGGCACTTGGTGGTGGGTTATCTGTAGCAATCTTGAAAAAAAAAAATGTTATTTTGTTCTTCGTAGTAAAGAAATCTGAATACTCGGGCAGCCAATGATGAAAACTCTCTTATTAATCAGAGAGATACAATTTGGAGGTATATGTGGAGTAGTTGCCTCAGTCCGACTCATATTTAACTGAGAGATTTTATCTGTACAGTTTGAAACAATAAGAATTTTCGAAGATGTATGCTTTGCGTTTTCATCTATTGATGCTTTGTGCTTCCTTTGAAATAAAGTGTTGAATGCTGCGCTTCGTGTTCATATTTCTCAGCATTTCACCTTGCAAAGATTTAATCGGATGTTTGGGGTTATTCTTGGGTGACATTTACACCATCTTGCTCTTCGACGTTTAATTGCATCCATTCTGTCGTATCTTCTCACGAGTGTTTTTCTTCTAATCGTATGAATATGACAACATAATTGGTTGGTTGAACCTATCGCCGACTTGGTCGTAATGATCAGGACAGCTTACCAGGTGGTTTTTGGATAGGTGTGTAGTGTCGTAAAACCTTCTCCGCCAAAACACACGCGTATATTCTTTGCAACTAATGTAATAATGAATTAAGTGATTCTAATCATAGATACAAGGGAGATACAATTTACAGCAGAAAGTTAATATTACGTAGTAATTCTTCGAAAACAGAAGTGATATTAAAAAAAATATACAAATTCCGGTTCTTGTTGGACATACATATCTGCCCTTCCATCTGAAGCTTTTAATTACAGTTGCTAATATTAAAAAATCACTTAGTATTTATTCGCTTCAAGGCGGTAACTTTACATTAACAATGTTGTAGTGAAAAAATGCATTATTGGTGTGACTTACTTGAAGTTCTCCTTGTCCACCGGTATAGTGGTATAAAGAAAGAGGGACTGAATTCTATGAAACACATCAGTTCAGGGGACTCCCAAGCAGCGATAGGGATGTAATCGCCACAACATTCTACTCCAATGTCTCCTGATGGACGCTTTCCACCTGTCTTGACTACCCCTCCCTCAACTTGTTAGGCAGAAGGACGGACGCCTAATTAACAATGCAGCTTCATTAGCGTCTCCCCTCCATTTCCGTTTCTTTGGGCACCCACCCTGACATCCCCTTACCTCGTCCGCCTTGAACATAACGTCGCTCAGGTTTCGGAGAAGATCTGTGTGGGATTGCACGTCTGGTGAGAAAAAATATTGTAAACACAGAACGGACAGGTATGGCTGGATAGAAAATCAGCTATTTTGAACCAAAAAGCAACTTAATATCTGTATCACTTACATTCAATCACTTAAAATAAATTCATTTCTACTTATAATATTTGCTAATTAAATGCGATAAATTTTTTTTTTATTTATCAACCTAAACTACTACGGTCCTTCTTTTTATTAAAAAGATACATCGAATGACATCATTTTGTGCTTGTTAAACTAGGCAACTTTATCAGGTCAATAATTTTATTCGCGTAATAAAATCTGTAATGCGTGAACTACAAATACGTTTTCCATTCCGGAGCAGTGGCACTTAATGCTGCTCGTCTCTAATTCTTGTCAGCATTTGCCTCTCATCTGACAGCAATACTGCTAGGAGAGGAAAGTGAGCAAGGCAGGAAGGAATTCACCTTCTATGAAGAATTCATTTATACATTCCCGTGGACTGATTTCTCGAAACTATGGGAAACCGAATCAACGTCTTCTTGGATATCTGTCGCAAATTATGCCACCTATCTACCAGGCATGATGGAACTGTTGAGACATAAAATGTTTGTAATACAGATTACTCGTAAGCATCGTCTGTCACAAATATTTCTTGAGACTGAAAAAAAGGAACGTTCACTATTAATCGATTGAGTATGCAACGAACGTTAAATATTTGAACTACACGTTGTTTATTAAATAAATTTTTCAGGTTGAGATGGAGACTTCTATGACAATCATTCTAATTCTAACTACCTGTAATACAAACTTGAAACAGTTGCCAGGGTAAGGGTATCAATTTTGTTATTCCAGCATTCCACCTTTGAACATACTTCAAGGGCAATATGTCATAATCAAAAATTTTCTTTCCATTATGAAATAAATTATTAAATCTTTTGGTTATAATATATGCAAATGGCTTAGTACTATGAATACTTCATCAAGTATTACGTTTCCTTGAAAAATATGCGTCTGTATGCTTTGCTAAATTTGTAGACACAATAGGAACTACAACAGTAGGAGCTGAGCTCTGCTTGCAGTTTCAATGTAGATGCTTCAAGCATAAAAAAAATATGAAATACTATCTTTTAGGAGTAAGATATTCCAATGTTTCAAGTAAATTTATTTTAAAAGAAATTAAATTTCTTGTTCAAATGTAACAAAAACGTTGCTTTGTTACTATAATGTCATAAAAGCTGAAATGCTGTCACCAGTTTACTGCGTCGCTCCTCTAGAATGCGTGTGTCTGGGTAGAGGTCACTTATGACTGATGTCTGACAGCCTGTTTTCTGAGCTTTTCCGCTCTGCTGATTGAGACCAACTACAAGGCGAACGCCTGAGCGCGTGGTTGCAGCGGCACACAGCACGCCGGCTCTCTGACTGTGATTATTCGGCCGGAAATGGGCTGGGAGGCTAGGGTGGGCTCACCACGCCCTTAATCCATTTAGTGGACAGCGCAGGAGCGGACTTATTAGTGGCGGGGCGGCAATTTGTAGTTAGTTACATAACATCATCTTTAGTGATGTGCTTCTGCGGGGAGATAGGTCCCAGTTGCCGTGCCGCCTTCCTCCTCCATTGAATTAGCAGTCATATCGCGGTACTGGATTGGGCTAATATTACACCCACAACAATCTAGCCGCTCTCTCGGCCGCACAGAGTGGTCGAGCTGGGTAGTTATTACCAACTCTGCGACACGCAATGATTACGTACAGCGTGGAAGCAACAGATCTGGAAGTTCATTGAGCTATTTACATCTTATCAAAGATAGTGTCGTAAAACGACGTTTATTTTATGCAAAATTAACTTAATCCTTCTTTTAGAGACTAATTCCAAATATTATATTTGTTGCTAATCAGTAGCCTAATGAAATAGTTAAGATACTGAGTCATACCTATCGATAGCAGCAAAAGAATATATATATATATTGACAATAACAAATTTAGCACGTGTCTTTAAAATACTTATCTTCTCAAAATATTTCAAATCAATGGCAAAACAAAAATTTAAAACAAATTTTGTCAATCCTAATATTCTCTTAAATGACCTATACCTGACTCCAAGGTAATGTTATGGAATAAAAATTTTTAACTACTTACGGTGACGGGTCTACGAATTTTCCTAGCTGGGGCATTAACTTTACGATTGCAGCCCCCTCCTCCCCCCCCACACACACACACACTCAATAAAAACGACGCTACGTGAATTTTCCGCCCCTTCAAACATTATTTACCGCCCCCTGAAACTGCCGCCCGGGCAAGTGCCCCGGTCTGCCCCTTTCCAGCTCGAGCACTGAGTACTGATTTCAAACAATTTTTGATACAAAGATTAAAAGAACATACTGTTGTATGAATACTGCGTAAAATCAGGTTAGAACTATATATTGTAATTAGTTTAAAGCTATAGTTTTTAAGTTCTTAAACGACATATCTGTCTAGAAATTTTATGATATCAATAATTCCACTACATTAATTACGAAGAAATATCCTACTGCTATTATCGATATTTGTATATTGTATTATCTTATATTTCATTTAAATTATTTTTTATACTTTAATTTCGGATTCAATACACTATTTAAATTGTATCTGGATGTTATAATTGTTTTTCTATTATTCATTGATCAGGTTTCTAATCTTATATCATCGTTTTATCCTAACTATTGTAAAGTTACCTCTCTTACTGGATTATTAAATTAAATTTTTACTGTTAATTAAAATTGCTAATTTACTCAAATATTGATTTTGTATTGAATATGGGATAAAATTACATGTCTTTATGATTGACAAAAAATTTATATTTATTAAAAAAAACACTGAAAGAATATCTAATTAGAGTAAACAGTACATTGCTTCCGGCACGGCTCATATTAAACTCAATTTCCGACTAATAAAAATATTGGGACGCTGTCCTTATTGTCCAAAACTAAATTGGTTGAAAAGTTTATAATGCGGAGAAACAAGAAACTCTTTACACGGCGCTTCAGGTGACATGTGAACACAAATGCTGCTGAAATTACTTTTCACATTACCGTATCGCTGTTGGCATATAGTCCTTGGCTTCCCAAAGTAATTCAAGGCACTAATTGACACGATGGCTTCATTATCCTTGCTCATAAATAAACTCATTCACCCACTCAAAATCTGATTCACTCCAAGTAACAAACATGGCTTCTTTCTCCTCCACGGGCAGCAGACCGTCTCCCTCCTTTCCACCCTTGCACCCAACGTGCCAAGGTTATTTTCGCGACAGAAACCGCACAGCCAATGAGATTCCTCCAGCCGATCCGCGTTCGCGCCGTTGGTGGTGGTGAAATCATGTAACCAAAATGTGGCCAATTAATGGCAGAAACTGTCAATTTCAGTCACCCACAAAGTCACACTTTGATTCGTCCTTGAGCGCCCTCTGCTATGTCCAACAACTTGCTAGCGCTCACCAACCCGGGTGCAAATATTGGGAAGTGCGCCACATGTAGTGTACTCCATAACACTACATTATTCATTACTGAAATGTTTACAACTTATATCTCAGACTGCTTTCCATTAACTTAACTTAGATTTGATTTCGAAATTAGTTTTATTACTTATAATCATCCAGATTATTGGTGGTTACTGACATATTTTATTCATTCTAAGCATCATTTCGTTCGTATTTAGAGGAGACTTGAATTTATTTAGATATTGTTGGATTTGAAATTATTAATTCAAATGTGCTTTGAAAAAAACAAGCATTATTAAATTAAATTAGTGTGCTTGGTACTATCTTATTCTGTGGAAAATTGTTCATTTCTATGTTTCATAATCAATTGTAAATTGATACTCATAAACAGAAGTGTTTAAAGGCTAAAATCTGGAATTTCTGCAGCCTACCTCATATTACACTTCACGAGCAAGTTTTCATCATTTAAACCACGCTCATCGACTTCAATACTTGACGTGACGGGCCGATTAATCAGACACTTGCACTTGAAACAAATCACTGCAAAATCTACATCTACATCTATACTCTGCAATTTACAAATATTGTGGGTGGCAGAGGGTACTACGCACCAATCCTAATTATGTGCATTACAATCCCGAACAGAACGAGGAAAGAAAGAATACATAAAAGTATCAGTACGTCATCTTATTTCCCTAATCTTATGCATCCTCTCATTGCGTCCTAAATAGATTGGCGGAAGAAGTATTCCATTGCAGTCGTAAATCAAAGAATTTTGCATATTCTCCAATAAATTCAGATGAAAACGATGTCATCTGTATGCCTAACAAGCCCAGCCAAACCTACGTATCAATTTTGTGACGCTTTCGTAAGGGCTGTAAGAAGCAGTCACAAATCGAGCGGCTCTACTCTGTGCTTTCTCAAACGCGTCAATTAATCCCTTGCGATACGAATCCCAAACTCCACAACACTATTCCAAATGTGGACGCATTAGAGTTTTGCACACTATTTCCTTTATATTAACATTACAATTCCTCAAAATATGACCTATGAATCGAAATCTAGAATTAGCTTTACCTGCGACGGAGGTTATGTGCAAGTCCAATTTTATGTTGCTTTGAACTTTTACGCCCAGATACTTCAGGAAAACAACCGTGTCAAAAACTGAATTGTTTACTTTTTACTCGTGAACAAACGGATTCTTTTTGTTACTTTTTCGCATTGCCTTGCTCTTTTTGCAATTAAGTGTAAGCTGTCATTTATGACACCATTCATAAATAATATCCAGATCGCGTTGAATTTCTAAGCAATCATCAGTGCACCTTACTTCCCTATAGATAATTGCTTCATCAGCGAACAATTGCAGCTTACAATTAACGTTGTCACCAAGATAGTTTATAAAAATTAGAAAAAGAAGTGGTACTATTACACTTCCTTGAGGAACTCCCGAAGTAACATCTAGCTTAGAAGAAGCTTCCCCATTAACAACGACATACTGTGACTGACCAGTTAGAAAATCGCGTATCCATTCGCAAATCCGATCCGATATACCGTACGCTCGAATCTTCGCTAAAATTCGGTTGTGTGGTACAGAGTGAAAAGCTTTCTGAAAATCCAAGAAAATAGCATCAACTTGTGATCCTGCATCAATAACTTTCATTACGTCATGCGAAAATAGAGCCAGTTGCGTTTCGCACGATCGGTTCTTCCGAAATCCGTGTTGGTTTGCTGTAAGTAACTCGTTTTCATGAAGAAACTTCATAACATTAGAGTATATTACATGCTCCAGAGTATTACTGCAAACAGATGTTAGAGATATGGGTCGATAATTCTTAGGATCTCTCCGATCTCCTCTCATGAAAACAGGAATTACCTGCGCTATTTTCCGGGAAGAAGGTACTTTACTTTCTTCTAGAGATTTACGAAATATATCTGACAGAAATATACTTCAGGAGCTTTAATTTCTTTACAATACCTACGCTATCAATTTCTACCGGATTCATCTCTAATTCTATACGATGTGGTAAAGTGTGAATGTTTTCCATGTTTTCACGCGTGAATGAATTTTTAAATTCGGTGTTAAGTACGGCTGCCTTGTCGCGGCTGTCGTCAACTTCCCGACCGTCTTGTATTAGAACTAGGTTATTGTTGCCACTACAACTAACTTTTTTTACATACGACCAAAATTTCTTTTGGTCTTCGCTAAGGCTCTTGGAAAGTGAATTGCAGCGGAAGTCATTAAGAGCCTCGCGCATCGCATTCTTAACATGTCCTGTTGTCTCACCGAACTTTTCTAAATCAGTAATCTACATCTTCCTCCTTGAGGGTGCATGTATCTTCCTTTGCTTTTTAAGTAAACTTTTAGCTTTACGTGTATACGACGGGGAATCGTTCCCATCCCTGATTGTCCTTTTCGGTATATGCAAGTCCATGCCTTCCCTGACTATATTCATGAATCAAAGCCACATCTCTTCAACCAAGCCTCTTGCTTCTATAAAAGTAAGGTAATTATCCCCCAAAAACGTTCTTAAACACTCCTTTGGGGACATTTTGAACCTGTAAACGATCCTTTCTTTTTTCTTTTTTACGCGCGGCTCTTAATTTTAGTTTACCAATTACAGCTTTATTATAACTTATTCCCGGGTGGTAGAAATGTCCGTGAATGACTCAGGCCTATCTGTAACGAGAGTCTCTATTGTTATTGTTGTAGCACCGCGTTGGTACAGTGACGAGCTGCTCAAGATGAAGTTTCCGTCATTGTAACTTTCGTTAGCAAAGCTGCAAGTTGAACGCGAATATCAGCCACCTTAGCCCACGTCTGCACACAGCAATCACAGTCCCTACACATATTACTTTCAGAACAAAAACTATGGAGTGAATTAAAGATAAACTAAACGAGTGATCCAAATAATAAAATGTTCACTACTTACTAACAATCGCTAGTCACGGCTTTAATAAAACCTAAATGCGGAGATAAATTTTGAGGAGACGGCGGATACTGCACTAAGTAGTTAATAGGACGTACTAGTAAACAGTTTTAGCCAACCACAGTAATAAATAAAAGACGAATAAGCTCTATATACCTTCCTACAGAAAAAAATTAAAGGTGATCCCGATTACTGTACACTGCTGCTATGCAACTAACGCATATAAAACAAAGGCTATCACAACACTTTAAATTAAGTAAACGGAAATGGCGGCACTTGTCACGACGATTTCTGGAGGTCAACTAACTGCAACTCTGCGATGACAGTAAATATTCAGAGGTAAAATCTAACTACAACCCATTCATATAGGTTATCCACAGCAAGAAGTACCTCCTACACCAAAATCTGACTTAACAAGTTATAAGCCATAAAAATGGGTTTACTTATTTTTATCTTTGGCTAGATAACATAAACACATGATCAAAATAAATATCGATTCGTTCCTTGCGCAGTTTCTCTTTGCCCCTGTTGAGGCTTTTTCCGCCCAATGGGAGGCAACGCGGCTAGCCGCTGCGGGATGGAGAACGGCACTGAATTAGCGAACCAGAAGCTTAGGACTGGCGCCCTATCCATCAAGCCAAGTCGGCTCTTTTAAAGTGGCCCTACATCAATCAGCCAGTGCCAGCATGGCCTAGCTAGTCGAACGCGAGTTATCGATCTGGGGCCTCTCGTGCTCGAACTTGCATGCTTATCGGAACGAGGTACGCGACGCGAAAAGAATTGCAGCTGATAGCATCACACAAATTGCACAGCCTAATAATGTGAAACATGTATTTTCCATTTTAAACCACTTTTTTATTTTTATATAAAAATTATTAAACGTGGAGACCAAGAGTTTAAAGGAAGATTGATATCGATAAGGAGAAGCTTGGTAAATTTTGCTGATATGACCGAACCTATTGTCCACAATACATTGTTACACCTATTACTTCAAAAAGGTAATTAAAGTACAGATTGGGGAAAATCAACGACAGAGTAGTTCCAGCACTAACATGGAAGTACTTGGCAAGAGAAGAAAAGATTCAGAAATAGAAAATTTCTATATGGGAGATACAACTGCTTGCCTATAAAAAAACTGAAATACTTTTTAGTTTATTACCCATTGCATGGAAAAGAAGAGCAAATATATTAAATAACTCTTCGTTGGTATCGACGATTGAATTAATTATTTAAAACGAAAACATGATATCCGCAATTGATATTACAAACACAAAGCTCCATATAATTAGATGAGAAAAATCGAAGACAAGGAGTGTAATTAGGTACTTAATAACGATAACAATAATAGTAATAAATAATATGTTCCTCTGACTCAAGAACTAGGTAAGCTGACTGATTATGATTATTTTATTATTACTGTATCACCATAGTTGTTTTATCGGCACTGTTAGTCTGACAGAGACTAAACTGATCAGCAATAAAATAATTTGTAATTTAAATAAAGCTGATGTCAGATATCGAAAGCATGGTAGATATTAAGACATTCCTAATGTACAAGATCAATCAACTTTTTTCCTTCACTGCAAATGTTATACGTCTCAATTAAAATATTCCTTCTCAAAATATATTTCCTCTCAGCTATATAAGAAACGGAACATTTTTGGATAGCTCTATCATCGAGCAGAGAGAACGTCTAAGTTACAAATCCCATAGCTCCTACAAACAACTAGTGTATCACTAGTGTTGAAAGTATTGACTTTCAACACTCAGAATCATTTAGTGATCATTTCAGAATCATCGATTATAATACATTTTCTGCTGAATAAAAACGACGGATAAAACAATCACTTTGCATTATTAGTTTATATTACAATGTTTCTTCATACTCTTCAGAAACAATATTCTACTAGCACATAGTACTCGTATTTCCTGATTAAAAAATTGTAAATGAATATATAAAATGTAGGTGAAATGTTGCGTTCATACTCAGCTAAGGTGAACTATGTGATTGATGAAACAAATCATCTAACATAAGTAAGCGTGCATAAACCACGTAGCTCTATTTCGGGCTTCCTGTGAAACCCCCCTCCCTCCCCCCCCGTCGCCCTACGTGGATTTTTCCTTTAACCCCCCCCCCCCTCCCCCCGCCTAGCACGTAGCTTTTTTCCCCTTTTGATTGCAGAAGACATTTTATAATGTTTTCTATTGTCAGACGATTTTAAATTACATACGGAGATAATTAACTGAAGGAAATAAATATTTACATGCTGTTGTGAGTTCTGTTCCTCATTTTAACTGTGAAAAATGTTTTTAAAGGAAAGCTACGTGGCCTGGTTCGGAACCCGCCCACCTACCCCCACGTGGCTCAGCGTAGCCTTCCAGCCAACCCCTCTCCATCCCCCTGGACCGAGCCTAAACAATACTGTCTATCTGGTAATTTAACAGTCACTTCTATAAGTGTATATATAATTAACTCTTTGTTTCGATTTTATTAATTATATAACCCTACTTCCATAGAGGAGGGAGTTAATCCAGGACAAATCGTGCCTATGATGTTGGAAACGGCCGCTAAATGCCGATGAATCAGAAATAATCAACGTCATAATGGCACAAAATGCCACGACATGTCACATTAAACACAAATTAGGAGCCCATACAATCTCCTCAAATAACACATGGAACGATGGCTTCATCCTACTATCTGGGTTAGGATTGCTCAAGGAGAAGTCATCGGAATGGAGAGAAATTTTGTTTTGGTCGGAGCGTCGAATGATAGAAACTTTATACGACAGTTAGATTACAAAACTTAAAAGGTAATTGGGACAACCTAACTTAGATGTTGTTGAGATTAGAAAGATGAAGTGGAAGGTACCACAGAATTTTAGATCTAGCAAATAGTGTACTTAGCTCATGGTTTTTCAGAGGAGTTAATGAACAAGGGAGCAGGAATATCTGTTGGATATTATGAACATTTTAATATTTTCGTCAGGGCAGAATCCTATGTTGCGCCAACAACAGTACAAATCTATACGCCAACGGTACAATAGGATGACGGCGAAACACAGAAAATGCACGATGGAAATTAATGATTTATCCAATAAGGGGGGAGGGGGAGGGGGAAAGGAAAATCTAATTGTCATGGGTGATTGGAAACCGTTATTAAATAAAGGAAACGAGTGTAACTCTGTTAGATGTTACCGTTCAGTAAACAAAAATAAGTAAGGAGGCTGACTGTTAGACTTTTATCTTGGATATAAAGTGATAATAGAAAACATTCTTAAGAATCATGCACAAAAGATATACCTGGATACTTCCGGAGGATACACGGAGTTATCACCTACATTCTATCTTGGTTAAACAAATAATCCAAAACAAGTTCTAGACCGTGAAGCATACCCAGGTCAGATATAGACTCAGAATATATTTTCAAATTTATATAGAGCACAGACATAACAGGAAAAATAGACTTTAAGTGACCAAATCTCTCGTAAGAGAATAATTTTCAGAAACTGTAGACGTTGTGAGAGAACGCTCGAATTTTAAGTTCTCTTGTTGTTGGTAGGAATATTTTGTTTTACCAAAGCCCTCAGTTTGCTACCATGACAGTCAGTACAGTCAGCTGGACGGTCGGGCGGCCACCCTCTGAATACGAAAAGGCAGTGCTGTTGCGGCCGTAAGTAAGACAAGTCGAAAATATTTGGAACCAACTACTTGTTTATTAAATTGAAGAAAAGTTCCACAACAAATGAAAAAGTTTTTTAGCCACCATTCAGGTAAACTACTTTTTTTAAAAATGGCATTCGTCCATATTGCTATTCAGTCAACAACTTTGTTCTTTCTTTTAATCCTCCATTGTGTATATAGTATCTTCTAGTATTACCCATGAGCTCGAGTGAAATCACAACACAGAACGGACAAAACACTTAGTTAAAACCACCCATGCCCTAGGTCGGACTCGAACCGACGGCCCCTGCAACGCGAAGCCAGCTCGCTAGCCCAGAGCTTGATTAACTAGTTAGCTCGGTGGTAGTTAGAGTCTTTTAGGATAATAAAGAGAGCAGGGAATAGCAGTACTGCTTTTCTATAGAGTACCCTTGCCACAAACCCAACAGTTATCTTAAAATGTGGGTCTCAAAAATAACTCGAAAATAAATCTAGCAGAAGAGTTATTGAAACAGAAGGCAGCTCGCTAGCCCAGAGCTTGATTAACTAGTTAGCTCGGTGGTAGTTAGAGTCTTTTAGGATAATAAAGAAAGCAGGGAATAGCAGTACTGCTTTTCTATAGAGTACCCTTGCCACAAACCCAACAGTTATCTTACAATGTGGGTCTCAAAAATAACTCGAAAATAAATCTAGCAGAAGAGTTATTGAAACAGATGGCCATAGCTAGTACAGAAACTTTGGCATCAAAGAGAAAGATGGCTGAAAACCTGGGTTTGAAGTTGATGGATCATAAGGAAAAACACAAAAACACTGATGATGAAAAAGAAACAATCACAGTTTTTAGAAATGGAATAATCATTAAATGAAATAAAGCGCAAATAATTTAAAATGGTCATGGTTAAAATATATGCGTCCTATAGTATTAAATACAACTTAAGAGAAATAAATAAACATTAATCTACTGATAGGAAAACCATTTTTGATTATAGAATACAGATTTAAACGATGGAAGGAATGTATATACCGTATGATGAGGATGGTTTGAATATCAATACGCTGAAATTAGAAGACAACTTCGCCAGTGGTGCTGTAGGAAATCATGTTTTCAGGACAATATTCGACAAAGACTTGGCTGAATTCAATCAAGGAAATGTAAATTAATCAGATTCTGGCTAAAATCTCCAGGGAAAGAAGAAATTAATGGATTATTGAATCAGATACTAAAAGATACGAAACACGAGAGATTTTAACTAATGTTAAAAAAGTATCATTTTCATATCCCAAAGAAAGAACAAGCTGACAAATGCGACATTATCGCACAATAAATATAATCGACTAGAATAATAGAAAAAATAGCGGAATAGATATAAGGTGAATATCAGTTTAATGAAGGACAATCGAGGATGTAAATCTTAGTTCAAGATAGGAACAGTTCTAAGACCGCATTGAACCAGTTGAGAAACTGACGATGGGAAAAAAGGAGATGATATGGATTCTGTGTGTACCACAGTTAACCTTGCCATCGTTAGAGTTACATTAATCTGAAAAGAAGGGTATATTCATGGAACAGTCAAGTGTAACGCAAAATATAGTAGCAATAATTGTAAAACCATCTTGTGATATTTTTTGTCAAGCTTGCTCGAAATGAGATAGGAATTTCGGAGCCATTCAAGCAGGAAATAGGAACCATTTACATATATTGCCATAGAGTATGAGAGGACGGCCTTTAGATGCTAAATTTTGATTTACTTGGTGAATATCAACTAACGACCCATGCATATTGAACAGACTTCAAACGTGCTCGTATATTCTGTTCTTGATGTTGCGGAACAGTCACTTTTAAATTGATTTTGCATCAGAACATGTCAAACGTTCTGCTGGAATATCGGAAAAAAACTCTTATTACAAAGCAAAATATATATATTTTATACCCTGTTTAATAGTCTCTTATTTGCTACCGCCTATATACCACGGCTCATCTGTGTTGTTTTGTTAACAACAGGATTATTCTGGTGACTTTTGGAACGACAAAAAACAAAAAAAAATAAAAAAAAAATGGTGTGGCATACTCGTGCAAGACTCCTTAAATAGTTCATCCCTAATTTTTATTCCCTTGGTTTTAATTTGTATGTTTCATCAAAAGCTTTTAAGTTCATAAAAGGGAAGAAACGTTAGGGGCCACATACCAGCATAATTGCTCAGTAGTTTCGGTAATAAAGTGGTAAATAGTTTTTTATGGTTTTCCGCCAAAGGCTCGTATGAGACCTGCATGGAAATAAAAATCTAGATACCTTGAGATTCAGCGGGCTGATAACTTTCATTTGATACCCATGAACATTATCTGAAGAAAATTTTTCCTTAAAAAACTCACCACCTATATCTACGGTTAAGTAAACCTCGTGAAGTTGTTATGATAAAACATAGAATTGTAAGTATCCTGTGTTGTAGTATCAGTGAGCCCGAAGGGAGACGGGACTAACTGCCTGACCTGGAGTGTTGGGAAATTACATATAAGATAATTAGTTATTTTTTTGCCCTGCGAATATTTCATTATTTAGTTTTTATGCAATGATAATTCCATACTGGTTTCTGGCTAGAATTATCAGATTTGTTTACCGACAGAACATAACAGCAAACTAACATAATTTTACCGCCATCAACTCACTGGGTAGCATTACCGAACATCTATACCTCAGAAATTACTAGAGCGATCAATTTAGAAATATAGATATTTGCCATGCGGTGGAAGACTTGTGAGAGCCTAAGAACCAACGAAATTATTTAGTTTTAAGCTTCAGGATTTCAAGGATCAAAGATAATCATTAAATTCAAGTTATTTCAACAGAAAATGGCACACGGCATTGTTTGTTTAAGGTAACATTCATTTTAAGGCACAGATCCAGCGAATGTTTGAAGTGTTCGCAGTTGCTGTGACGTCATTTGTGTGGAAGGGTAGTTTTTAATTTTTAAGCTTCTCCGTTTCAGTTTTACCAGCTGTAATACATTACCTGGGTTTTACGTAACGTTTTACTGGTAATTTAATACAATGACATAACTCCAGTTTTTTTTATATTTGCTAGCGTTCGCTAAACGACACAATAAATTATTTCTTTTGATATTCATTTTCGGTATACGCTTCAGCGTTGAAGTTAGGAAAGAAGATTTAAGGTAAATTGCAGGGTCGCATGTACGCCGCTCGTAAAATGTATGTGCCGCTTTTTGCAAGCGAGTATCTCCTCATTTCGTTCACCACAACGGTCTGTGTAGGGCGAGAATCTGTTGCGTGTGCGGCACCCTGTCACAGTCGGTAATTAGTTGTGCGGGCGGCACAGAAATTCGCTGACCTGATAGTGACAAGCGCCTCTCCTGATTAAAACGTCACGGCGCGGCCGCGCGCCGGCCTCATGCATATGTGAGTGCGTCAAGCCAGTAATTATGACGCGTCGCCAAACACTCCGCTTTTTGCAGAAGCGACGCGGCGCCGCGCTCCCACACGACTCGCTAACGCCCTGCACCACCTGAATTATTAACCAGTGTCTTGCTAAGCTTTTGTCGCAGGTCGACAGTTCAAAGACTACTTGCACCGTACCGCAGGGGCAGATCGACAAAGATTTTAAATCATTCCCCCTCTTCTACCAGCCACGGTTTCGACAAGGTGTGACACAACAGCCGCGTGTACTAACTATCAATTTCAGATTTCTAACTGTGGCAGTGAAACAACTGCAAACAGAGGAGTCTGCTACAAAATCCGTTAATAGCCACAACATTTGCCAGGTGAATGTTTTTTGCTTATGACCCACTTAACAGTTAATTAACATTAATTATAACGGAAATAGATCAGTCATTCAACCGATTCCTTAGTTCTTATATGCTATATGCACTTTACACCGCTTTCTGGTCGGTTATGCCACTCATTATTTTTAAGTGGCTGAACCAACTAAAACTGTTCTTAACAGGAAAAGGCTGATACAACTATGGAAATGTGAAGCACCACGTATTTCATGGTGTTTCTCCTTGAAATGAACAGTTTCGTTGCGGGAAACAGGCACTGTATTGTCAAAAAAATTGTAATTTTTATGTAACTTAACCTACTGATTAGGGCTTTATCCTGCTGCTGGTATGTGAATGAACTACTGTCATCATGAAATGGATTATATCGGTAATTATATACTGGTACCACTTGACGTTAATATTTGCCTCTGTCAGTACCATGAAATGTTCCCCTAACCAAAATAGCATTTACTAATGTAGGTTTTACTAGCCGTATTGGTTCAGTTAATTAATACCAGCTTGTTAGCCTACCTGCAGCTTAAAATTTCAAGGACTCTTGGAATAGGTGAAGTATTTCATAATTCTACAATGCAGTTTTGTTGCTGTCTGTAATGAAATTCCTTTATACTTCACACATTATATATTGTAATGGCATATTTTAGTTCGTTTTTCTTAATCCTCTATTAAATTAATTATGATTAAGTTAGGAATATATTGTGAAAGATTAACACCATTGCAACAACAAGACATGGCTCATTACAACCGCGTTGAAGGTTTTACAAAATTCAGTTGTAAACATTAATGTTCATTTTGTTTTACCTTTGTAACTATGACTATTATTCATGTCGTATGTATATATACTACCCATGACATTCTTCACATCCCATAGGTAAATCCACAGCAGAGATTTATGGTACCAGATTAATAAATAAAATAAATAACAAAGAAAAAGTAATTTACCACTTGTTCATTTCAAACGTTTCAAAATTTGAGAACTTCGCAACGATTTAATAAATTACACACAATGAAGTCAGCTATTATTTATTTATTTTCTTTGTACTATAACATTTTTATAGTATAACTTTTGATATCACAGTATCATATATCCACTCTTACTTAACACTAATTGGGATTATTTTAATTACGTTCTCTAGTAAGTAAAAATTATTTGGTAAATAATGAGTGTGGATGGTGAGTGGTAACACCCTAGCCTCGTATTCTGAAGGACGCCGGTTGGAATCCCCAACCGGCGTCCCAGTTTGCGTTTTTCCATGGTTTCCCAAATCTCACCTTCAAAAAGGTAATGGCTAAATTCGTTCCTGTCATTACCCCCAGTACTTTCCCGTCTATAATCATCTCAACGAGGCGTAAAGCCATAAGTAAAAAAAAAAAGTGTAAAATCTCTTACTTTACCTGTGTGAAGCCAATCGTGCAACTTTTAGGAAATTGTGTGAGAACTTTCAAACAATCTGACTACCGTTTTTCAACTACTAACGTTGCTCATGTGCTATTAATCCACGTGCTAATTAAAACAAAATAATTCCTGCCTATACCGTAACGACATTCCCACGTGATGTTTCTACTCTTTGGCTCATCTGCGATATCTACAGTAACAGTCTAGTGGCATGTAACAGTACCTTTTTTTTCATTTTTCTTTTTTAAAGTATATGCAGCCATTCAAAATAAGAAAGCATATGCATAAGTTTGACTTATTATTTGCTTGCACTGTTATGTATATTCTTCTCTGGTCCCTCTTGATTCCCAATACACACCTTAAACTGTACTACTTGAAAGTTCAGGGAATAGCACGTCTTGCATCTATTACAGTTGTTGATAGTAAGGTTACTGGATTGTTACTCTTTATTGACGAAACGATTTGGAAGATAGAATTAAACTGTTTAAAGAAATAAATGTAAACATGAATTATTATTTGGAGGTGCTGTATTCAAAGACGAGGGATAGAAATAATTTCCCCTTGTTCCTTGCTTCCTGTATGTAACGTTTTCTGATGTTTTTCCAGCATTTACTACAAAAAATAAATGTTCACATGGTCAACGTCCTTAAATGTCTGACTATGCATTCACTGTAAAGAAATATAAAAGTCATAATGTTAGTGAAATATCTAAAAAATTAATGAAACCACACTGCGCATTCAAAAAATACCGTAGCAGGAAACACGTTTCTATCATTTTATCTTCAATTCACAATGTGGAAACATTTTCTGGTGCTAACACAATACCAACATGAAATATCAGGCCAATTTTTGTCTTACAGAAATCCCTGGTCGTGAATTCCATCGTATAAAGCGTTCGTAGCGCCATATTTAAAGGTTTTTCATTTGTCACTCGCAACTGCGTCCATCAAACAGGCGTTGCCGGCCGGCAGAGCGAGGCTCACAATTAAACTGGGCTTTTATGGGTCCGGCGGGGCGGCGCACGGCTGTTTTAACTCCGATTTTTTATCGTCATCTCACGCATTAAAAACGGTCAGCCATTAAACATGCAATCAGTTCACACATATCACACCGGCAATCGAAGCATTTGCTCTGCGTGACGTAGACGCGTTTTTGTAACATTTTATATCGGGAAGGTTTTTTTTTTTTTTGATAGAGACAAATATTTGAGATAATATTTGTGCTTTCATAGTTTCAATGACAGAAATGTCAAAACGCAGAATTTGGAAATCAATTTACATTATCAATACTGATATCTGCTAAAGATATTCATTTTGAGGAATTACGTCAAGTAATGCGTGGAACGAAATTATCGGGAGATAACACAGACTATGGACAATAAATGATACTGAAAAGTATCCTGAACTGATTTCTGGAAAACTAATTGAAATAAAGCCCATTAAATGTAGATTTATTCGGATAGTAAGAGCAAGCATAGGGGTTAAATACTATCCAGAAAAACTTTCACCGCTGCAATTCAAGGCAATTGTCGTTTCCGAATTTTTTGGGCTTTCGGTAAGTTTACTATGATTATAAACCATGCACCAAGCGTTATAAGTATACCGTTCACCATCTCATTACCAGAAAAATAAAACAACTGTCTGCAGCTATTTGGCTGTATGTTTCCGTAACTATTTTAAACCAACATTTAATCAGCTTGGCAATATTAAGAGAGCCTGCTCCTTAAATATCAAAGCTTAGTGATTTCAACAGCGCCTAGCAGCACACCCTTTTTAGATCGCTGGAAAGGTTTCGATCCCAAATTTGAAGTCGATCTGTGAATCTTCAATATAAAATAGAACGTACTGGAACAGTAAAATGACTAACGCATATCCTGTTTTATGAGCCAAGAAAATCTGCTTATTTCTGGGATGTATGATGTGTTGAGATCTTGTCATTAACCTACTTAAATGAACTAATTAAAAAATACAAAATTTCCAATCAGCTACACCAACACGATAGGCTAAGAAAAATAGTGTCCTAGTAAAAGTATTCAGTATCTGATGATTTGATCAAATGTACGTTTTTTGGAATTAAAAAATGTTAATGAGAATCAGACGCAGCGAACTACGTTTTAGATAACTGAAAAGAATAATTAACTGTTTAAGTAGTAGCGGTATGTCTACTTGGATTATTTTATAAGGATATTCATAATATTTTTACTGCAATATGGAAGTTTTTTTTAATATATTATTGTCCCTGGTCCATAGATCTATGCTGAGAAAGGACTAAACAAATTTAAAATGTAACCCGCCAGGAAAGCCTTCGTTCACACGTTAAACAAATTTAAATATTTACATCATTTCATGAAAGCCGTATCAGAAAAGTTGTTTATTTCGTTCTAATTCTTGGGTGAAGTATCAGGGATTTTCTGTAGCACAGCTGTTACACTTTCCTTCAATCTGTATTGTAAATATAGTGTTTTGCCTCTTCGTGAAGTTAACTAAATAAATGTGTCAATCTCTAGTGATGCGCCGCAAGAATTAAACAGAAGCCATTACCTATTAAACGTTCCAGATTTTGGGAGAACTGGATGTTTGGGTAACTGTTCTGTGTACTGTTAATGTAACGTATAATTTTTTCGATTGTTAGTAACTGTTAAGTGGAGCACATGCTTGGTGCCTAAGCGAGGCAATAGCTACATTACTGAACATCTGCCGTAGAACCTGTCTTCTTTGCTTGAGGCCATAATGTGAGTCTTCCCGAGAGTTACGCGTAGCCCTCGTTATCTTATGCTACTGCCGATTCAACTTAGCTTTCTATATTTAGTGATACCCCTTTACTGCCTTGATCAAAAAGTGGTTGCTGATTCCTTTTTCTTATACATGAAATATTTCCGTATAATAAGTCCATTTCATTCCAAGGCAACTTCAATCTTTAACGTGTAATTATATTTTGCCTTATGTTCCCTAAGCCGATGAAGTTATGCTTTCTTTATAGTGTAGATCTTTGTGCACAGAGTGTGGTGGTCTTATATTCGGAAGGACGCAGGTTTCAATCCCTGTCCGGTTATCCAGATTTCGGGTAATTTCGAAATAATTCCATATGAATACCAGAATTGTTCCCTAAAATTACCATGGCCGAATTGCTTCCCATTACTTGTCTCAAGTCTTTTCCCGCATTTTAATGACTTCGACGTCGACGAGGCGCAAAACCAGAAGGGGATAAAAACCAATTGGCAGTCATTAGGGACTGCAGACAGAAGTTAAAACTTAAATATATGAATATCATAGGCGCATCACGTTATACTTATAGCTACGGATATACTAAATAATAATAATTCCGTGTGGTCGTAATCACCTGGTCACAGGGTATCTATTGGCTGCACATCCGCCTCTGTCTTTGCCGCCTTAACCTAACCTGGTAGTGCTACCAGATACAAGGGACCCACAGTTTAACGTGGAATCCTTACCGCGGAAGCCTTCTGGCGTACTTTACATTACACAGCAAGCTGTGCCAGAGCTGAAGGTCGGGTTAAGGGCATATTAATATCACCGCCGAGGTGGAAATTTGAACAGGAGATCTTTCGTTACCCAGGCAGACACTTTAACAACTGAGCCATTAGACCACTACAGATATACTATTAACATTAACATATCGGAGACGCTAACTCATAAGATTTTACCCATCCAAAAATCGCCCAACGCGCCTAAAGAAGTTTTCACTTCAAAAACTATAAATCTACCTTAGTCCGCAACCCGGAGGTTTGTGGAATCTTCCCTAAGAAGATGTATCAGGCTACTGTGTCAAAGGCAGGATGGTCAATTCCTTTCCTCAAGGTCCAACAGAATTAGAACCACGGAACGTCCCGGCGTAGCTCATATAGTCAAGTACAACTCCTAACAATACCAGCTCACCACGGGATTTGAACCCGCGACCGGAGAGGGAAACTTTCGGAAGTAAACGCCCTAACCGTTGAGCTACAAGGCCGCCTTGTTTTGAAGTATATGTGTACTATGTACTATTAAAACCGGATAAAAACTGTGGGTTTGTGTGAACAACGTTGACAGAAATTAAGGCGAGATTGGAAAGGAGGAGAGGGTTTAAGTTTTTGTAAACCAAATGTAAACAATATTTTTCTATTTGTTTTAAAGTATTCGTATGCAAAGTTCTATCAAAATCGGATAAAAATTGTGTGTTTGTATGAAGAATGTTGGCAAAAAACCAAACAAACATTCATTTACATATATTAGATACAAGTATAAACTATACTTTCACTATCAACAAAGACACATACAAAATTGCAAATATATTTGAAAAAACATGGATTAAAAATAGCATTTAGCACAGATAACACAATACAGAAAAACATTAAAAATAACACACAAACCAATCAATATTTCAACTTAGGAATATTCAGGCTAACATGCAATGAATTTCAAGCTCAGTACATAGGACAAACATGTAGAAAATTTGAAACCAGATACAAGGAACACATAATAGCTCTAAAATATGGTAAGCATTCAACATTTGCAGAACAATTACAGATACACAACCAGCAACCAACAAATATTGACACAAACATGCAAATACTCGCCATTAACAACAGCAAACCACAAATACCAACATTCCAAGAGAACTATCCCATACAAAAAGCACTAACAGAAGGAAAACAAATAATAAACGAAATCACAAACCTGACACACCCGTACTATACACAGCACTGAAACTAAACTAGAAACATCGACACAGGCAAAAAAATTTAAACAAAACACACAAAATCATAAAAAGCTAATGACAATCATTTACATTTGAAAAAACGCGCCTGAAAATAGACGACTGGTAAATCAAAACAGCACCGCATAACGACACAAAGTGGATAGTAAACAAAACGGACCGCCCATTCGTACGAAACGTACAGTACAGTGCAATGCAGTGCAGTGTTGTGATAGTCACTAGTGTAATCACCACCTGGAAAATGAATCACTTCTCACAAAGAAAGCAAAAATCGCCGCTTTTGAGAGTGGAGCATAAGTAAGTGCAATAGACCAAAAAGTGTAAGTAGATTATAATTTAGATAATAATTCCACTGTACAATGCACAACAACATAAGCAATTTGTAACATATGAACGTAATTACCAGGAGAGCCCGCTGAATATGCTTCTGCAACAGAAGTGAATCGCGTTTTGGAGTTCAATAAATGCACAAACATTCAATGGCTTTGGCGTTATTTATTTATCAATATTATCATCAATTGAGAAAAATGAACCACAACGTCCAGAGATGATAACTGAATATTATCAATGTTAAATTTTATAGTGCATTCACTATTATTTTTATAAGGAAAAAAACCTGTAAATTGATTATATTCATCTTGTTCTGGCAGTATGGTCTCGGCATCAAACGCCAATAATAAATTTAAAAATAGAACCCACAACGGCCATGAAACACGTTTTGCTGTTCAACACTTGGACAGATAGTAGAAATTTATAATTTTTACTGTTTGCAGTAATAATGATGACGATCAATAATGATATTAGTTAACACAAGTTCAAATCATGGAAGAAAATATTCTGCGATACCTGCAGCAATTTTAATATGATTGTTATCTTAAATGATGAGACAAATGCTAGATAACCTTTACCAAAACTGTAAAAACTAGGTTTTTAAACAACATTCTAGTTGGCACAACTAATTCCACTATAGATTTATAACGCTATTAAAGGATAAAATAGCTGTAACAGAAATGTCTCATCTATTCTGCCACTTTCACAATGGTAAATTTCATACATCACCCTAAACAAAAAATAGACAAAAATTCTTTTAGTGCGTAAATAGATGTGGAGATCAAGGTTGACAAAATGTAGAGTTTTCGTTGGTCCTGAATATACAGCGATCCATTACAAGACACAACATTTCGGAAGTGATTGTTTTGATGCTGTTTCATCATGGGGAATAACCGTTATTTGTCTATCTGAACTGAAGTCGAATTTGGAATCTTCCAAAAAGAATTCGTTCTGTAGGAATAGACCGTAGCCTCTTTATGGGAGTTTATCAGTGTTGAAACTACTGTTCCAGATGCTAGTGAATATTGTGAGATAACATCAAATCGACAGCGCTTCCTCACAGCTCTCATGGGCTTGTATTTTAACGAAAAACCAAGCCGACACTTTACCATAAAGGCCAGACAAAGCCGAGGTAAGCCAGTTTCAGCAACACACAGTAGCACTTTGGTGCTCACCAATATGATCCCATTACGGCGCCACCACTTGTGTCCACTCTAAAGTGATCCCTCCCACAACTTCCACAGCTCTGTTCCCTAGTCACTTCCCTATTCTCCTCCATTTTTGTCTCTAATGTCTGTTATATATGTACCCCAAGAGTTATCACCCAAAGGCAAAATTTACATGTATTACTTCCCCCTCGAGGCACTTCCATTCATTAGCGTAATGCACGAGTCAAAAACCTTTTATCGTTTGGCAGAGTAGAGGGAGGATATTAGGTTAGGACTGGTGCCGCCACAGCGGTCGCTTCCCCCGGTTATGTCACGGACACTCGATTTAATAGGACGCCACCACGGTTAACACCACTCTACAGCGACGATCGACCAATCAGGAGCCATTATTTTTATCGCATCTGCCGACTTTCCCAAGTTCCCAGAAATCCACTGAAAACTGCAATCTGTAATCAAAATGGGTGACAGATTGACATAAAACAAACATATATTACTACTAAATTTAGTTGGTACTTAAATTTGCAGTAGTTCTTTCATTGGCCTCCTTGTATCTCCGTAGAGATTAGATCTACTGCAGCCGTTCCTCGGCGGACTAAATTGAGTTATCATTGTTGCATACATTCGAGGCATATTTTATATAGTATTTCCGCTGAATCAACGATGAAATTAAAATTTACAGCTCCTTATGTTTCTCAGAGTGAAACTTGATTGGATTCTTTTTAAATAGTTACTTGAGTAACGACAAAACTATTGTTTAGTATACGTAACCCTTACAACACGTACGTACAGTACATGGAAATACTCTTGATTTAAAATTTCTCTACTGCTCCGATACATTTCCTAAATTAAACAACCGCAGTAAGTAATTATTTTCGAATAGTGATATCTCCTAGTAATGAGCTTTGTAGGGATGTTTCTGCAATAAGATATTAAGAGGTTCACATGCGTTTGAATTTAATTTCAGGTTCTACAATTGTATTCAACTAGTGAAATATACTTCTTTGTTATTTGATGAATCAGCGCTGCTGTTACCAATTAAGTTTGTGCTCGCTCTGATAGATTTAGCATTCATTAATATCTATAGTTGAAGTTAAAGGTTCGTAACTCACAAAGAAATTCGTACTGATAACACAGTGGCCAGGAGCACCCAGGACAGATGGAGTTTGGGCATCGTCAAAACAAACGCCGTAGACAGACACCTAACAGTTCGGAACAGGGCACGTCCTTCACGAGGCGCTTGCCCCAAAAAAATAAATCAAACCAGGTGTCAAGTCATTTATCAGCACAGTGGATCAATAATCAAAAGGCAGAATTTAATCCTAGCGTTTGTCGTTTCATTGATTACTTGCTTTAGCAGAAACTCACCCAGCAGTTTGTTTTCAAGTCGGAAGAGAGACTGATACCAGAGATCCTGCCACTTGAGATTTCCGGTAAGGATTCCTGGAAGACGCGCAGATACAAGGCTTTGGTAATAAGAAACCGTTGTTAAGCCAAGTGTTGGTACAGATAATTTTTTCGAATTCCCTATTAGTATTTAAACTGCAATGGAATTTTCACGGTTGTACCGTAGGATAGTAAAAAAGATCACAATTCACCCGCAAAACCTTGAAGATTTTATTGCAACCAGACCCCGGCAAAGTTTCACTTCTTTTATAGATTTTTTAATGTTGCTAGCATTTCATACTCTAGCTGAAGTGGATCTGTATTGTTGTTACACCTTTCTTATATATAACAGGTCTATATCTCGTAAATGAAATAACTTGTAGTCTTCCAATTTGCACGAATTATATACTTCCTTCCGCCTAAACAAAATTGCCAATTTAAAAGTCTGTAAAACGATATTCTAGGAAGGATTGGATTTATTTGATACTAGCCTCGTACCCGCGACTTCATACGCGTGGATTAAGAATTTTTTTGTCAGAATTAAATATAAAAAGTTGTTGGTAACGAAGGATTGGTCCCAAACAATATCGAGTCGGCATAATATGACAGGAAAGCTATCACTATATCATTCTACGGTCGAACCTGCTCTCTTGAAGAGAATCAATTTCCAACATATTTCTGTCACTATTCGAAAAGATTTCAAAATTTCGTGACTACAACTGTTAATCATACTGGAAAAAATATCCTGTGCCCTTCATACAGCTATCCTTATAAAATTCCATCACAACGATATAGCCATATAGTCGTCAAAACGTAACAAAAAGACAGAGACTTACTTCCGTATTTATATTAGTATTACTGTGGTTCACACTCACACACTAACTGCGAACAACACCTGAGGGATCATTATAACGTAAAAAAGCTTACACCTACAAAATTACAAGACTACCTACGATTTGCCTCGCATTGCACCCCTAACTTTATAATATCTACAGTTTAACATTCAATCCAAATAACCTACATCCCAGGCCTGACTCTTACGATGAAAAACAATTTTCAAAAATCTTAGCCTCTACGGGGATTGGAAGCGGAGACCACAAAGTTCGTAAGCAAGTACTTTAGCCACTGAGCTGCCAGTTCACTACACGGAAACACGGTCTGGAGACGTCCATATACAACGTGTCTGTCTATCGCCGTATTTCGAAGTTATGAGACAACATGGTGTTATTTATACCGATAATTTTCCCACCAAATGTAGACAGTATTTTTATCCTTGTTTCAAAGGATAAGTTTGCAAAGTTTCTTCGAGATCGGATGAAAACTGTGGATTTGTATGAAGAACAAACAAATAACAAACAAACAAACATTCATCTTTATATATAAAGATTACTGTGGTTCACATTCACACACTGACTGCGAACAACACCTGAGGGATCATTATAACGTAAAAAAGTTTACACCTACAACATTGCAAGACTACCTACGATTTTACTCGCATTGCACCCCTAACTATAGTATCTACAGTTTAACATGCAATCCGAATAACCTATGGCCCAGGCCTGACTCTTACACTGAAATTTTTTTTTTTTTTTAAATCTGAGCATCTACGGAGATTTGAACCGAAGACCACGACGTTCGTAAGCAAGCGCTTAAGCCACTAAGCTGCCAGGCCACTACACGGAAAACATGGTACGGAGGCGACCATATCCAACGTGATGTCTATCGCCGTATTACGAAGTTATGAGACAACTTGTGTTATTTATACAGGTAATTTGTCAACCAAATGTAGACAGTATTTTTCTCCTTGTTGCAAATGATAAGTGTGCAAAAGTTTCATCGAGATCGGATGAAAACTGTGGATTTGTATGAAGAACAAACAAACCAACAAACAAACATACATCCATCTTTATATATAAAGATTTAGCGATCGAGCTCGAAATCACTTTTTTTTTAATTTGAGCCTTACGTCTTTTCAACATTAGAAGCGGGAGAGGACGGAGGGCAACGAGCAGGAAATAATTGAGCTACTCGTTCTGAGGAAACCATCTAGGCATTCGCCTGAAATGATTTCGGGTAACTATAATCTGGATGACCGTATGCAAATGCGAATCCGCATGCTGCCGAATGCCAACGTTACCGATCACCCACCAGGTTCTATAAGATCACTCCAGGCGAACTTCCACGATACGCTACGGTAGAATTCCTTCCCGAACCTTGCCACCAATGACCTCTATGTCGACGAGGCGTAAGTCACTAAATAAAGCATAAGTACCTACCTCAGGGTTTTCTGATTTTTTCTCAATGCTGAAAGAAAATTTCATCGTAAGTATTTGGCCTAGCAGGATTAGGAACGATATTGATGAACAATTCCTGCAACTGTATTATGTACCAAAGTCGTTGGTTAAAATTCAAACCTATCCTCATGTGCGTATGAAGTGAGGGCATTTATACTTTAATTTAGTGATTTTTGTGTCATATGGGGCATTATGATTTGTCGCTTCGTTGGCGTCTTTTGGAAAAGTATGTAGAATATATGAGAACAAGGCTGTCAACAACAATACAATCCACTCACTGCCGTGGAGAGTTAACTCTCTGCATGACACCAGCAGGTTTATGTCAAATACGACATGTGCCTGGCATTGATCTACATTTTCTGTGACAGGAGACGTAGTACTTTCCACTCAAAATTAAGGGTTCTACGAGTTATTTGTATGAAAAGTTGATGTCCCAGGGTTTTCTGGCTTTGTCTCAATGCTGAAAGAAAATTTCATCGTAAGTGTTTGGTAGTGGAGGGTACTGAAATATGGATGGAGTTAGTAATCGCTCGAAGTAAATAACGAAGTTTGTTATACGGTATCATTCCTCTCTACGAACGTTTCAGTATCCTCTATTCTCGAATGTTTGATATAAAGCAAGTACAGAGCATGATGGGTGAACTATAGCGCTCTGGGCTTGCATTCGGGTGGACGAGAGTTCGAATCCCCATTCGTTCACTCAGATTCCAGTTTTTCATGATTTCCCGAAATCACTTCATGCGAATTCCGGGATGGTTCCTACAAAAGGCTATGGCTAAATTACCTCCCGTTTCTTTTTCCCAGTACTTTCCGGCCTCTAATTACAGAACGTCGGCGAACTATAAAGCCATAAGAAACAATGAAGCATTTACAAAAAGATCAGCTTTCCTTCTCTGGACTTACAGTATGCTTTAAAGTATAATTTCTGTACATACTCTTACCATTTGAAAGAATGGTGACATCCTTCTCACACTTAAAAAACAGGATAACTGCTTTAAATGTTGTATCTGTCGTATTTCACTTTGCATAAAAACAATGAAAGCCACATAAATTATCATTTACTGTTAAATCTATTGATACAATCTCCAACTGAACACAATTATGTCTGAATGAATAACACCTTTAAGAGAAAAAATTAGTTTATCTTTGACTATTACAATATCAGACAGGTTTAAAAAATTATTCATTTTCATTATGAGTAACAAGAAAATACGTCCACATGGAAACTGATTTTGCAGTTATAAAATCTTAAGACCTTTATCTATGAGTGATAAACGTTGCAATACGATGGGGTCATCCGATAATATCATTTGCTAACAATTGTAAACAGACTTTATCAATAAATTTGGCCAGCCCTGCCAGCGGCTATCTCCATATTTTTGCACAGTGCGGCAACACAGCACAAGCACGTCGTCACAGGAAACTGTAGCCCGTTTTAGACTCCTCCCATGACGGCATCCTATCGGTGGATGTTCAATCAAGAGTCTACTATATTTCAGACAATTCGTTTCATAATGTCAATTTGCAGAATATAAAATTAATGTTGGGTGGCAGATGCGTGCCTTAGTTCCGCCCCCTGAAGTGTCTTATTGGCCGGATAGGTATATCAACCAATGCCACTTGCGGCTGATTCTTTTCTAAAGTCATATTAATAAAACTAATATTAATGTTTGGAAAGTAACTTAAAAGATTGGTTACTTAGCAAAGAGTAGACATGATATTTCATTTATTCAGATTTATCGCCTTTACGCTAAAGAAACGTTTATTCTCATTTTATTTGCTAGAATTTCTATTCATATTTCTGATTTTCATGTCATCCATAAATCCGTCAACAAACGTACCAAAGGATAGGCATCCCATGAATCGTTGAAATCTTAATTTTTAGTTGATATGGAAGGGGTCCTAAGCAAATTAACGTAAAAACATGGATCTCGAAGTCAGTGATGTGTGCGGACAATAAGTTTATGTAGGTTGTTTGTTATGGACAGGATAACCGAGCTGATAGAGCAAGCGGCGTGGTGTAGTGGCTACCGTTGTGGGCAATTAACGGTGCGGTCGCTGGTTCGAAGATATTTTGGGGTAAACATTTTTTTCGTTTACATACTATTCCAACATACAGTACCCATTATATATGTATAAAATATGTAATTTCTGTAGTAAAAAACAGATAATAATTAAACATCAGACTAAAAAACTATTTCTATTTTTATTTCACTGAATAAAATCTTCATTATAAAAACCAAAACCAAAAATGGTCAACATTCGGATGTAAAAATAAACGCTTACCAGACGTTATTTATTTATTTATTTATTTTTTGCTGTCGTCGGTCTTTCGACTGGTTTGATGCAATCATCCATCCCATCCTATCCCGTGATAACCTCTTGATTTCTACATACCCCTTACAGCCCACGTCCTCAATTATCTGTTTCATATATTCTAATCTCTGTCTTCCTCTACAGTTCTTACCTTCCACTGTTCCCTCCACTAACAAATTAATCAATCCTGCATGTCTCAAAATATGACCTACCAGCCTGTCTCTTCTTTCTGTAAGCTTCTTCCACAAACTTCTTTTCTCACCCATCATTTCCAAAACTCGTTCATTTCTTACTTTGTCAGTCCACTTAATTTTCAGCATTCTTCTGTAGCACCACATTACAAATGCCTTCAATTTCTTTCTTTCGGTATTCCTAAAGTCCATGTTTCGCTACATAAAGAGCTGTGCTCCCAAACAAAGAGTTTTAAAAAGTTCTTTTCTAATTCCTAGATCAATATTTGAAACTAAAAGGTTTCTCTTTTTCATTAAAGCTCTTTTTGCTAGTGCTACTTCTGCTTTTGACATCATTCCTGCTTCGGCCATCGGTTGTAATTTTTACTTCCCAAGTAACAGAATCACTTACTTCTCCTATGCTTCCGATCCTATTTTTTATATTTACCTACTAGTATCGGTATCATTTCTGCTACATTTCATCACTTTTGTCTTTCTTTGATTTATATTCAGTCCAAAGTCTTCCTTTAGTATTTTTGTTTCATGCCATTCAGTTAACTTCTCAATATCCTCAGCCCTCTCCTGCTAACAAGACAATGTCATCAGCAAATCGTAGCATACTGATTTTTTCTCCTGAAAACTTATGCCACATGGAAATTTTTCTTTGACTTTCTTCATTGCTTCTTCTACATACAAGTTGAATATTAACGGGGTAGACTACAACCTTGTCTCACACCCTTTTTTAACTGATGCATGTCTCTCGTGATCTCTACTTTTCATTATAGCCACTTGAGTCTTATATAATCTATAGAGTATTCTTCATTCTCGATACTTTAGACCTGACTTCTTATAAATTTTGAACATTCTTGTCCGCACCTAATATTATCAATAGCTTTATCTAAATCAACAAATGCCATAAAAGTATCTTAGTTTTCTTGATCCGCCCTTCAAGTATTAATCTTATAGACAGAATTGCATTCCCTTATACCGCGATTTTTCCTAAACCCAAACTGATCTTCACCTACTATGTCTTCTACTATCCTTTACATTCCTTCTGTATATTATTATGGTCAGTAATTTTGAAGCATGTGATGTTAGACTAATGGTGCGATAATGGCAAGTAGTGGGTGACTCCTTATACGGGAATCTTTCAGTCGCCAGAGCCTCGTCCGCGCAAACAGGGTGCTCCACGTGAAGGAGAGGTTGACATTTGGTTGGTAAAGGCTAGTATAGTCTCTCCCAAACCCTTACACCCCACTAATAATTCCTAAATGACGCAAAGGTTTTCTCCCGCTCTGATCAAATTTATTCCATACCTCTTGCTGAAGAGGCTTCTTCCATCGAAAAAAATCGTAGTTGAGATGTTTCTATACCCTCTGGTAGCGAAGAAGGCAGATTACACTTCATGCTTACAGACAGAAACAAAGCCTTTTTTATGTTTAAAGGCCAATACTAATTCTTCTGACCACTAATCTTTCGAGACTGGAACAACTTCTTAAACATCATCAACATTACGATGGATATTTCAAAAAGCTTTTTGTCACACTGTTGCTATAATTTATACCGCCTTATTCTCAAGTTATTAGATTTTAACATCAGATTGACACAACAGAGAACGTTTGAAACCGAAATTAACAAACGAGGGATCTACTTGGTTTCCAATCACACATTAGTCTGTCCTCAATAAGTTACAGCAAAAATTTGGTTCAATCCTTTTAAGCACTATCATCAAGATAGAGCTGTCACGAAAAGTCTTCGCTTTATGAATGTGTTCAGTACATTGAGTCGTGGTGATTACAAACATTACACGTAAATGTTTTTCTCCCTTAATAAAGGTGTTTTCTGGACCATAATCTTGAAACCTCGCACAAGGCATTTTCCCAATAGATTCATCTCAATTTCTCTACTGGAACACCAGAAAATGAAGAAAATTATTGTCTTATTTTCTTTGTAATTTCTACCGTCTCGTCCTGAAGTATTACGGTTGCCTTTTTGTTGATTGTCCTATCGATCTTATGTCCTTGTATCATTGATTCTGGGATAATTTCTGATTATATTATTTGATTATGGTTTTTTTAAATGTTTTAATAATGGTATCTACACGTCCTTAAATACTTTGCCACTGTGTTGAATTAACGGGGACACTTCTCTCTAAGTGATTCATTTTTGTAATGTAAGAGCTCCGGTCAGAATGAAGCCCGCATGCCTGAACGTTGCATTAAAAATAGATATCAGTAAAATTTGCAAACACGTTAAATTTTGTTTCATTACTGTTCTTAGTTTGGAAGTTACTCATGGGCGAATGTCACCAAATTTGTTATTTACTCAGTCACTCACTGATGATTATCAATACTCTATGTACTTCTGGTACCCTCAAATTATGAGAAAGGTAATTTTGTTTTTAAATTTACACTTATATACTCTTTATCTACCCTTTAATGTTAGATTGCTTCCTACACTAATATCTTCACGTCACAGATTTCCATTATAAATGGACCTTACTAAGCATTAGTGTTATATTTTCCTTCGTTACTCTCCTTATTTTGGAAGTTAGAGAAATTCAGTTTTTTTTAACAAACTACGACACTATGTCATCATAGTTCCACACTATTTCGTCTGATCCTACAAACAGGTAATTTGAAACACACGTAAGGTTTTGGTTTTACCATCAAATCATAGGAAAAGTGCAGTATTAGTAGTTTTCCCTGTATTTATCCAATGGTACCAAAGCTGAAATATTTCGTGTATATTTGTAATTGTTTCTCTGAATGACGCTGTGTGACCCAGATATCTGTTATACGCAATCAAGCTTAACTAGCACATTAAATTTTATTTTGTTTCTCTTCTTAGTTTAGAAGTTACTGGTACACCATCTACTTGTAAAAATTGGGCCAATCCAAGTTGCTGTTAATCGATAAAAAGTTATTAAATCTTGTTATGAGCCAAGACTACAGTCTTCGGTATGTATTAACTTTATAAAACAGTATGACTTTTCTCTATGTTACATACAGTTCATTTAAGAAATTAAAAAAGAAAATAGAAAAGTATCTGGTGACTTGGACATTATGCATGTCATGTTTCAGTAAACTAGAGAGTAAAACTTTACCTATACAAATACAATTATTGTGTTACTTTATCATTATTACAAAAACAAAACACCAGAGCTCTTTCTGCGTTTACAAATCATATCCATTACGCCTTCCTTTTAGTAAAAGTTATGACATGCATAATGGCAAATTCAGCTGTTTTTCAATTGGCACACCAATTGATTTTTTAAATTAACACTAAATAACAATTAGAGAAAGTATTCTGTCGTAGGAAATGAAGAGGGTACGAGTATACTTGGCTCAGAACAAGGGCTCATAACATTTTTATCAGTAAACAGGAAAGTCGGCACAATTTTTACAAGAATTGTTCTTGTAGGATACGTTTATTCCTTTTCTCAATATATTTAGTAGAAATTTAAATCAATATTTTGCACATGTGGTTTTCTCTATTAAAGATTCTACAGCTTGTTATGCTGCACAAGAATTCGTCAAAAGTATGCTCAGATTTACGAAACAGAACTGAAGCGGAGTCCTGAACGACGAATTTTCGAAATATTTCATACTATAAGTTATTCTGATGTAGGTAAAGAATACTATCTTTCACAAATTTTTGCATAGTATTTCTGTCGATATAAAACTAAATGGAAAAACGCAGTAGGATGCATAGGAAAGATTAAGGGCAATGAATATGCGAAAATTGTTTGTTAATTTACTACCAATTAATGCATTGTTAACTGATTACTTCCCGCAATATTATTGAAAATTTTTTAGAATATGTAGACTGCCAAATTGCTTTTCAAAGGAAAGAATCTCCAGAACCAGCCTGTCAGTTTTCTAAATTTACTGAACGTCTTATTTAACTACATTCAGACCTAAAACACGGTGTAAAATTAACGTAGTTCCGAAATTAATTTTTTTTTTTAATGTAAATGGTAGGTTCACTTCAAAGTTTAATATGCTATGAACCGAAATTCTTCAGTGAAAGTAACACGAATCAGTTTCAAACATATGAATTACTCGTATTTACACCATCGAACTATAAAAATTTCATCACTAGGTTTGAAAAGTTCCTCTCAGTTGACTGTGTAGTATCTGTTTCTCTGCCGAAATAGTTTTATCTAAAGAGTAAGTTACAACTGCAAAGGATAAACGTATATTAGCACACAGCCAGATGAATTGGAGGCAGTATAACAGCCACACGTCTCCCGCGTTATAAATTTACAATCTGCTTTCACGACTGAGGAAACAACCAGCATTTCTGGCGTGTGACTCACTTCAAGTGTATCTCTCACACCCGAAAACTGGTCCGAAATGCTTACTATGTTATTTATCTTACGGCTGGCATGAAGAAGATTATCTGGATACTTGCCCATACCATAACAACCTCTTCAGAATTGCGCCTGCTTTTTTTCAGTCTTTAATATTAGTGTTGCTGAGCATCCTGCAAGTAAAATTAGTTCATTACCAAACTCATGGCTACAATGCTGAAGCATCATTTAATACAAATGTAATAAATATTAATACAACAGCAACTTTATCCCTATTCTCATAGCTTTATAGTTCACACTTTGGACTACAGGAGACTTACACTACTAGCGTTAATTTATGGGCCACACAACTAAAAAAATTTAAATCAAAACGTATATATGAATTATTTATGAGTCTGCTGTTAAATCTATTACTATCTGCGTAAATCGACTGTGTTTTTGTGTTAGTATGTAATAAAACACTTCATTTAATAAAGGGATATTGTTATCATTGTATAGTCAGTTAGTAGTTGTTAGAACCGAAGTTGAAACTTTGGATTTTAGTTTTTCCTGATATACTTTGTAGATTTTTTCTAAACGTGTTATGTACCAGTTACGGTGGTAGCAAAGACTTTTTTACGAAGGAACACAGCACAACACGAAATATATTTCACCGCATAATCTGAATCACAGAAGTAAAAATCAAAATTCTTTAGCCACGTGAATATGAACTCCTTTGCGACAATCATTTGCTGTCACTTAGATTTAAATTTAACAAAATAAATCGTAAATTCATATCACCGACAGCGTAAGAATGTGTTTCAAATCATTCTGTATTTAGTTGAAAACGTAAGCACTTGGTTCGTCAGAAGCCGGTGCTGCGCTTGCGTCGGTGGGTGAGTCAGCTCTGTAACTGGTTTAGAAGCTTGAGTCACCCCCAGATCGCCGCGCCAGATGAATGACACAGCTATGCGTTGCGTGTCCTGTCGGCTCATGTTAGCGTCCAAGGGTTATGAGAACCAGGGACAGTTTCATGTGACGCTGATAAAATATGGAATAGCTGATAATCATACCACACTTTATTTTTTACGTTGGTTTAAGAATGAAACACACTTCTTATTAATATAGCACAACTTAAAGTATTTCGAGCGGATATCGAGAGATGAATAAAGTGACCACTAACTTCACTATTTATCTTCATTATTTATCACTTTAGATTACACCCTAACGTTATTACTTTTCGCTGCATTTGGTCTTAATTTAAGTAAATAGTAAACAAAAGTGATTGAATAAGATTGCTATCAAAATAAATATTATGATAGACGGTAGGCGAGTGCTTACACTCCCCTACCCGTCATACTGCTCAGCCTACAGTGAAACGTAATTCTGAAAGCTCTGAGACAGCATTAAGTAAAAAAAATGTTGGTGAGAAACCGAGGTTGCCGTTTCTAGTGAAACAGACGTATTCTAAATCGCCTTTCCTAAATTATTCTTTTATTTTTATGCGTTCCCAAATATTAGTCTCAGAATGCAATTTTATACTTGGTAAAAATTGCTAAAAAATTTCAATTTCGTATCGGAATGATGTGCATTTTGCTTTCACTGGAATTTAACGATTTGCACCGCTTCGTAGGAAAATAAATAATCTTTTCTATATACTTCTGTCACATTAACAGGAACTTACAAACGGGAAGTAGAACCTATACTTTTAGCCAACGTAACATTGCATTAACTTGTGTCAAATTGAATAACAGTGGTCTCGTCTTGCACTAGATACTATAGATTGTAAGGAAGACTGTTTACATATTGCAAACGACTGCGGTTTCAAGTCTCTGGTGACTAAATGATTCGATGTTAAGGGTCACTACTTGCCGTGGCATGCTCTTTCTCCTGGGGTCTGAAACGGCCCCTGAAATTACATAAGTTCGACATGATCAGCGACAGGGATATGCAGAATCAAGTGGAAATCGCTGGATAAAGATGCAAAAAGGTATACTAAGTCCATGTATAATTTTAAATTAGCGGTCTGATTAAAAAGTCAAACTAGATATTGAAAGCTCTCCGGCTCGAATCCCTGTTTCCGCGGGAATTTTCAAGCAACCATAAGGCGACCTTCAGCTCTGGTACAGCTTGCTGTGTAATGTGAAGTACGCCAGAACGCTTCGTTGGTTAAACTGTAGGTCCCCTATACCCAGTATTATGTTAAAGCGTTTACGATAGGGATGGAATGTGCAGACGCTAAAATCTGTGTCATCAGGTCGTTATGACCACTCGAGCCACCTTAAATTACATAATGAATGCTCGATGAGTTCTTCCTGGTGAATGTATTCCTTGCATAAAATAAATCCCAAATCGAATCTCTGGGTAAGCACTACTCAGAAAGAACGAGATGACAACTAACTGAAATATTCTACGTATCGAAGGATATAATTATAGAAGCCTCGTTTTTTTTACTTAGGACTTTACGCCTCGTCGACGCCGAGGTCATTAGAGGCGGGATAAGACTTGGGACAAGGAACAGATAGGAATTTGGCCATGGTCTTTTGAAGGAAGCATCTCGGCATTCGCCTAGTGGTTTGGGGAAACCATAGAAAACCCAAATCTGGATGCCCTGTCGGGGATTCAAACCGCCGTCCTCCCGAATGCGAGGCCAGAGTGCTAACCGCTAACCCACCACGCTCGGTAGGAGCCTCGTAAAGGCCAAAAGAGAAAGGTGGTAATTAAGTGTTCCTGGATCTAGTGAGGACACGTGCCATTTCTGACCTGCAACCAACGACTTACCGATTAGTATTATTATACTAGCCTCAAAGGGTCAAAAAATAACTGGTTTAACGGAATGTTCGGGCAATTAATTTCTTTGCAGTTGCTTTCATAAATAGAATTGTTACGAAATAAAGCTCATTGTAATTTCTTGTACCTAGTAGTTTCAGTCGTCAACTTAGTCCAGGTTGCATTTAAGCCTAACCACAATCTCCGCCAATATTGCCGCTAGAAAACCAGGGCTTCAATCACACGCGAATTAATACATTCCCTGTATCACATGTCAATGTCATCATGCATCGCGATATAAACTTGATGCAAAATCTTCTCGGTTTCTTACAGCTTTCTTATTATCTATGATGAAGATAGATGTTTTAACAGCTGACACAGCTTACTTGCGGCGGAAATAATGACCCCAGTGAAAATGAAGGATGCTAAAAACAAATTTTAACAACTTACGTTATGCCTTGTAATATTAGTTTTAATTGTGGATTAGGCCGCATAGATCACTATCAATTTGGAACATCTTTCTTTCAAACCAAGTAATGATATCAGTATATAAAAAAATTAATTATTATGCTAATTTAAACTAAATTCATAATTTTCTTTTAGTGTTCTAGCAATTCATTTTTTAAATAAATAGACTCGTTATAAAATAAAGTTCAATGCATTTCCTAGTGCCTTGCGTTGTAACAAAAGGTTTCCGTTGCCATCCTCGTCCAGGTTTCATTTCAACCTAACCACATACTACGCTAAACTTGCCGCCAGAAAAACAATACTTCAATCACACGCATATTAATACATGTACTAGACAGCATTTTAGTGGTAGTAATGCATCGCTATATAAACTAAATAAAAAATCCTTACAGATTCTTCTTTATTACATATTCGTGATTCAAATAGATACTGCAACTTTTGAACACAGTCACATAAAGCAAAGGAAATTAAAAATAAATTATAAAAACTTACTTCATTCCACGTAATATTAATTTTAACTGTAGTCTACACTGTATAGATCGCGATCATCGTAGAACTACTTTGTTTAAAACGAAGTAATAGATTAAATAACAGAACACTCATGGAAACAATTTAATTATTATTTTTAAATTAAATTACTCATGCCCTCTGTTGCAACGTCTAGTGCCAGTTCAAATAACAATATATCAAAACTACTGCTAACATTGTGAAAATTGAAGCTTTTATCTTACATACCTGTGGCCAAATATTTTAGCGAATACTTTTACATTAAACGAAATTAAATAAATATAAGCAACCAATAATTTTATGTCGATTTATACGGAATGCGTACTTTCTTTCAGTGTTCAAACAATTAATTTATTCTCAGATACTTAGCTAAGTAGAACTGTTATTAAATAACATGCATAACCTAGAACAACATCTCTAGTAGTAAGTTTTGCAACGAAGGCGAAAAGCGTGACCTCACCACGTGACAGAAAATGACAAAATAAACGTTTTATAATAGTATATATGTAATATAGAAATAATCATAATACAGATAAATTAGAACAGAGTAGGAGGAAATTACTGAGATATGGAGTTATTTTAACGAGAGGAGAAATCAAGCCTGGAACAGTCGCGCTGGGACCAGAGTATTTGCCAACTTCACAAGAAGATGAAATAAGGAAATACATTGCATAATTGAAGAACCAATAAAGTACCTGAAGGGGGTAGTCATGGTTTATTGTAATATGGTAACACGGATAATTTCTAACGTATACTTAAAATTTTGAACAGACATAAGAACGCCTAAATTGTATTGAGATACTAAAAAAGAAAATTTCTTAAAATAGATTCATTGCGTTAGAACATTTAAGAAATTTTAATGGCGTTAAGAAGCAACTTTAGTTTAGAAAGTCTGTATGGAAGTTAATGATGAAGGGTGTTGCGGTCCTGGTATCACAGTCAATTATGAGAGCTCTAAAGTATTGCAACGTGCTTTCTTTTTCAGGGTTAAATTGACAGTGACCATAGTAAATATAAAGACAATTTTCTTCCATGACAGCAAATGAAGTTTCTATTCAGCAACATTTTTTATGGCTTTTCGCTCGTCGACCTCGAGGTCATTACATCCAGATGGCGAGTGAAGGGAAGGATCGGAAAGGCATTCACCTGTAACCTTTTGAAGGAAAAGTATTCCTGCATTCTCGTGGAGTGAATTGCTGGAATCCATGTAACACGAAATCTGGATTCCCGGAATGTCAGGTTCGATCGTTAACCGCTCAACCACGAGGCTCGTCTCCAACACCGCATATTATTTTTTGGCAACTGATTGTCCAATAATAGAAGCAGAAACAAATAATGCAAACATTTTGCGAGTAATAACTGTACATGTTTTTACAGTCAAGAAGAAATACATATATGTTCCGTGACATAATATAAGTATTCGACGAACCTAAGGTAATCGACGACAGTGGGTACGATTGTATAGTTTGGTATCCTTTTTGGTACGATTTTTATACGATTTCTCCTTTTTCTCCGTATGTGGGCGTGACTGTAGGCATTTCCTCTACATTGGTTCACTTCGAGTTTCCGTGCTCTTATCTTAAAAGTCTAGTGACCACTATTTTCAAGTATTTTAACTGTTAGTCACTGGAGAAGGTAGAACTTGAAACAGTCTCTATTACCTTTAACCTGCATTTCCTTCTGAGACTTGCTGCCTATCGATTTTCTGTTCATTTCTTGGTTAAGAAAAGATGATTCAAATCAAAGATCTTTTGAGTAAAACTTACTGAATGAAAGTAATATGGTCGATACATCTAGACCTTCTATGTCTCCGGTCGTCTTCGCTTCTTCAAAGAAATCAGTTATTTCATTTAACTAGTACTCCAAATAACAAGCATGGCTTAAGTAAGAAGGGGAACGAATACGTAGAAGATAATTCTAGAGAAAGAAGAAGCAGAGGGTGATGGAATCCTACATCTATCGAAATAGTGTATCTGAAGTGTGGTAGATCAGAAATATTATTGCAAAATATTATGTAAAACTTCCACTACATTGTAGCAAAATTGTTGGACATCAGATGTGAAAAATGTAAAAATAAATTGTATCAAACTACAAAAATCTAATTGCATTAGAAAACTCAATTAAGCTATTAAGTATAAACTTCGAATAATTTGGTTCATCA
The DNA here is from genome assembly GCA_031002005.1 of Vandiemenella viatica. Taxonomy (NCBI): domain Eukaryota; kingdom Metazoa; phylum Arthropoda; class Insecta; order Orthoptera; family Morabidae; genus Vandiemenella; species Vandiemenella viatica. Next base: position 320,746,131 of record JARYHS010013630.1, on the reverse strand, counting down.
CGGTGATCAGAAATATGTATCAAAAAGTAGACACACAAACAGCCAACGCCACATCCGCAAAACATTAATGTACGAACTTTCTAAACATTGAATAAGAAATTCTCGATATTCACAATATTATATCTGAACCATCAAATTTTTAAAATAAAAACATTAGAAATTCGACACACTAATCGAAAAAATTCTACTCCCAATCCATTATTGACGTAAAGCATACGAAATTAGTAGATCACCATACTCGGCGTCTGTTACTGACTTCAACACTAACTTCTCAAAATTTTCTAAAGTACATAAAACGGATTTCGATAAACAGATTAAATAAGGCAAAAGAATTATCAAGAAACTGTGCCTGATTGAATTTAATAATAGAAGTTATTAGCTTCAAATGATTTCCTTCTTTAGCCTGCAATAAATTGAAACGTTTAGGATTCTTGGAAAAGTAAACTAAGCCTATATATCTCATAATAGATAGCAAATAAGGGCAACATAATTCTGAAAATTGCTAGAAAAGACTTAAATTTTTGCTAATTATAAAGCAATACTTACAAGTGCTCGTACACAGTGGCAGCTTGCCGTCACTTGTTTTTTATTTTTGTGGACTACATATAACCCCGTCCGCACCTAATGTTGGTGTCCACTGATGTTCTCTCTTTGTAGCGGGTGCCGTGATAGAGGAGGGGTGGAGGTGAAGCGGGTGATAAGCCAGCCAGACATCTGACCAAATCCCAACAGCAAACAAAACGAATTTGGGCGCGAACAATTAATTAAATCTAGGAAAGCTGTTTATGTCGTATATTTTAATTACGAAATATTAATTAAGTCCGTGATGAAAAATTTAATACGATGTGTATCGACATGTATATATTTTTAGATGTTATTAGTTTTTTAAAAAAAAATGAATTCTGTTCATGTTCCGAGCCTTCCGTATATTTACTAGCGTTATCAGAGAGTACAGTTGCAAATAACTAATTATCTCGAGTTCTGAATGTGTGTAAAGTTACTAAAGAATATGCCAAATTCTTAACCTGGATTTTATTAGCAGTGATACTATAACAACCGTTGAATAAAATCATGAAAAGCTATGCATTTCCTAAAGAATCTCTGTTATTCGGAGTGTGATTGAGATAGATTGGAAATAGTTAGTCTTAAGATCTCATGGTGTTATCAACGATCGGACGACAATGTACTGGACGACATAGGTTAAAGACTAACTCAAGACTTCCACTCTTGGTTATAAAAGGATATCAAACTTCGTTTGGATGTATTTGACAGGGACTTCAAAGAAACACTCAGTCGAGAAGTTTAGACTCACAACATTAAGTTTGATATAAACGCAGCGTTTGCAGGGAGCTTCAGGCAAGGTGCATAATACACACTTTTGACTGGGAAGCACACAGACACAACAACTTGTTTCACACACAGCGATTTTTGGTCGTAAGATAAAAAGTCGAGTGAGAATTTGTCGTAGCTACAACGGGCTGTTTTCACCAGCAACGATTTTTAGTCTTTGCGTGTGTGTCATTGTTTGTGCACTGGTATCACCATTCATAGCGTGTTGCTATGACTAATGGGAATATTAATGCGCTGTGGTTAATTCATCCACGTAGGAAAAGTAAGGAACGCAATCGACATCTTTGCATGCGTCCAATCAATCAGGGGATAGAGGAAGTTGGCATCTTCTACACTCTGTTTTAAGAACTCAGGGATGATGGAAATAATATTTTAATTATTTTTGAATGTCAGTTACTTCTTTCGATAATTTAAGTGAGGCTCAAGGACAACGATAAAATACACATTTAGAAATTGCATTCAAGCTATTGAAATATTCGCTGTGATGTTAACAAAAGTAATATAATAAATTTTCATATGGACATCAGTATAATTCATTTAATTTTCTATAAATTAACTTTGTGTATGCAAATATACAAAGTTGTTTCATTTGAATACAGAAGAAAAAAACGAATGATCATGAATAGTTATTACAAAGAAGTAAAGTCCACAGTCAGAGAAGTCAGTAACTCAACATAAATATTTTGAGCCATTTATAATCCATTGAGCCACCGAAGGAAGCTAACATACTACTAAAAGTCTTCTGGAGAAAGAGCATGTATTTGTTGATGTAGGTCACTGACTTCCTGGAACGACACTACACCGTCCCATCCAGTGGCAAAGGACGAATGCTGAACGACACGATCACGACGTTGTGTCGTAGTCGTTGCGTGTGAAAAGTCTCACTTCACTTTCACTAATGGAATGGGGTCGTACGACTTTTTATCGTATGACCAAAATAGTTGCGTGTGAAAGGGGCTAAGACTGATTACTATTTAAACTAATCATACCAGGTGAATTGGTTAAGCGCAGAGTGCTTAAAAGAATAAGGAAAACTACAGGTAGGCAGCTTGAGGAACAACACAGCTCTATAATATGTTTCCGACTGCTTAGAACTTCTTCTTTGCTAGTTCAGCAGCCGAGATGGCGTCGGCTATCTTATTCAGATTTGCGCGAATTATTCCACATGACTGAAAGTCAGTGGGCTCTATCAGTCAATTGCTTGAAGTTTCAACTTTGAAAGATTTTTTCTCGGGATCTGCCCGCCGAGTCATTGGAAAAACTTCATCGTTTGAGATCCTCCCCCGTTAATTTCATCGTTGCAACCATTGTTCCAACGAGGCGGAAATTGGTGCTGTAGGAGCAGCTCGCCGAGTCACTGGTGAACCTGCAGTGGAACGCTGGCTGGTATCGTTTGTGGTTATAACGTAATGGACTGGTGTAACAGATTTATTTAAAGTAACTGTTGACTAAATTTCTTTATTTTTAATATTTGCGCGTCTGTATGAATGTATATGAAGTGTTGCTTATATTCTGTTAAAATATATTCTACTGCATTTAACTCATTTAGTGTGTTATGACTCACTTATTTTTTTCTATTTTATAATGGAAATTCTTGATGGTTTGAAGAATATAATTAAAAAGATATTTCATATATTCCTAACTAGCTGTTGCCAGAAATTTTGTTCATTTGGAGTGTTAATGTATCGACCTCTATCTTAAACTGATTGTCGCCAAAGAGAAAAAAGGTTACTTGATTCCTCTGAATAATACGAGACCGCTCATGTCATAAACATTTCGATTACTGCGCTAACCACGTTCAATTAAAAAAGGATAATATTTTGCGGACTTGAGTATCTTAAATTTCTGAGTTTTCCGACTTTTTATCCAAATGAAACTTGTTCTGTTTTACCCGTATTATTATGGGTATTAATAGATATCCATCAAAGTTTGGCCAGTAAAATTTGAGTGAATCCCGTTTATCCAAATTTGTAGATAGACAAGTTTTTCATTCTTTATTCTTTCTCTGTGGTTTATTACTGGTGCACATTAAAAAGAAAATATCGTAAATTTACCGACGTTATTATTATTATTATTATTATTACTCCGCGATTCACTAAAAGTGTGTGGCGGAGGGTGCATTGCACCTATCGAAAGGGGTTATGGTTTGGAAGGGTTATAAGGGATATGGCAGGAGGCGCCCATGGGCTATTGTGAGGAACCATCCCCGCATTCGCGTGGAGTGATCTGGGAAAACCATGGAAAACCCAGATCTCGGTTATAGTTTTATTATATATTGTTGAGAACCTTCCCATGTGGTTCATGTGGATGCGGCACCTGGTTTCAGGCGCTGACACAGGGCTAACTAGTTCGAATCCTGGTGGTGGAAGAAATAACTATCAGGACTTGCCTGTACGGGTGGAGGGGTAGTGGTGCACAGTTTACAATTCCTAATCTCTAGACTGTGCACCAAAGCCCTCGCCGCAGTGTGTATGAGTGAGGGCATATGGCCCTGTTGATGGTGCTTCATCCACCGCATACGGATGTTAAGCCTGGCGACCTCCTTTTATGCGTTTCGAATGAGTAGATCTTTATGGGACGGCACCGGGTTTCACCCTCTCACTTCTTTCATCTCTCATCCATACAAATTATTCAATTTCTTCTGCTACAAATCAGCTCTACTGTTCAGAGCGTCTTCCCTAGATAAGAAAGCTAATAGTTTGTTGTTTTTTTTTGGCGAGTTTTGAAGCATTGCCATACATAATTTATTGACTCAGCGCTTAGTAGAAAGTCCGAATCATTAAAATAAATGGTTACGAACATGGAGGTTTATGCCATTAACAACAAGTATTCACCAACAGTCGGAAGTTTTTAATAGATGACCATGACCACAAGCTGGGGCTCGAGTTCAGGCACAAGGGTGTAGGAAGATTCTCTTTTTTAGGTAAGGGGGTCAGGCATTGGAATAAGTTACCAAGAGAAGTGATGAATGATTTGCCAAAAACATTGAAAGAATTTAAGGTTAGGAAATGTGGGTGGATGCAGAAGGAGAGGAGGATGGCTGTTTGGGGAGATTGCCACCGGAGCCTGTGCTCCATTGGAATATAATCTAATTTAATTATATCTATCGGCCATTTGGTTGAAATATTGGAAGAATAAATGGAAGGAATAGGTAATTCGGTGGTTATTTTGTACCTTATTGGTTTTAATAATGTTAATTTAATATCTATTTTAGAAATAAATTTGTGTTCCCCGTAATATTTTTTCTAACATAGTTTTGAAAATCCCTTTTTATGCAAAATGTAATAAGTGCAATAAGAAGTGACTCAGTTGAAAGGATTTATGTATGGTTCAATAACAAGCTGTTAGATAAAACTTAAGTTATTTTATTCCTAACACTTCCGCGGCCGTCTTTGTTCATTATCAATAGACTTTCGGGTTATGCCACGTTGTTTATTTCATTACCTGAGCTTTCGGCTGGTATCTTCCAGCCTTCGTCATATCTCTGACGAAGGCTGGAAGATACCAGCCGAAAGCTCAGGTAATGAAATAAACAACGCGGCATAACCCGAAAGTCTATTAATAATGAATAAGTTATTTTGTGAATTGACGCCAAACTATATACAATTTCGTATCCAGTAATACGAAATCTTAACTTTCTGTTCTACAAAAGTTGCAGTTTCTCAGAAGAAGCGAACTGACTTTACATTTAACCATATTTACCAATACATTTTCCAACAGGCCACAGGCATAAACGACCAAATATTTCAGCACCATCTGAGACAATTGCATTATTTATTTTCAAGCAGTGAACTATTTTAATTTTGAAACAATATGATATTGATTTTACTAGTCACACTTGTTAGAATTGAAGTTTAAAAAGACGGAAAAATGCTAGCAAAGTATGAAATATTAAAATTTGAAGATTCTGTCCACAATCTAACTCCAGTTTCTTTACAACATTCTAAAAATGTACTCAACATTACTGGACAGAAAAATCAGTAGAATAATCTGCGGTTAAAGCCTATAACTCTTCGGACAATCCTCGTACTGTCGGCTGTTGCCGAAGGAAGCAAATGTGTTCAATTAGCCTGTATTCCTTCACACGCATGTGTTATGTGACTACAAGAAAATATTCCGGGAACGAATGATCCCATGATGTAAATAATAACCTAATATTTAACACTATTTATATAGACAGAAATTTCTACACTCATTCCACCATCGCTTTCGTGTCGTGCGAAAGCCAATAACAGTGCCTGAATTAACTAACATTTTCGCCCATCACTTCCCTGGGCTGAGCGTTGAGGTGAACGGAATTACGCTTGTTACAATTCACACAGCAGACGGGGGAGGGGGGGGGGGGCCAGGACTCCTGTTCTACGCCTCACTGGCGACGCCGAACACTAAAATGAATCACGAGATAAGCGCGAGGAAGCGGCCGTAATTAGCCGAATAAAGGGCACAAGACGAGTCCACCAAGTGCGGGGGAAGAAGAGAGATAAGAGAAGGGGCGGCCGTCCGAGATAACCACGAGAGACTGGCGGTCACGTGATGTTTCGCCGGCTGTTAATTGGGCGTCACCAACTTCCGGCCGAGGGACTTCCGGTGCGCTTCTCGTAAAACTTGGCCGGGTGCAAGCGGAGTCCGCTTTATTTCCGTCCTTAAGTAAAATACCTCGGATCTGCCTCCGAAAAAACTTTCTGGACGTTGTCGTACGTAATTCGCCAAAGAAAAGAGACTCTCGCCCTCATTTCTTTAAGAAAAAAAAGTATTTGAGCACCAATTAAAATTAATGATTCATAGTTGTCCTTTCTTTGTAGAAAGAAAGGAAGAAAACCGGAAATTTAAGTTCTTTTCTTGTCTCGCACAGCGGTCGGCCATATCGAGCTTAGGACCGTCTTACCAAGAGATAGGACAAGGAATTCCGTACACAATCTGCACTGCGATGACGAAATTCAGTTTCTGACCTATATTAGGAACATAATTACTTACCTTCAACAAGCAGAAATGTAGTTATAATCTTATCCGTACTGACGTCGAAGGTTTTATATAATTAATCAACAACACGGTTGCCTGTGTTAATGTATGCCCTCCATAACTGAAATTATTTCCGAAATGTTTATGTGGACAAAATAACACAGTGAATATAATTTCCTTCTAAACTGTAACAGATTACATTAAACAGCAAAGTTATTCGTATAAACCGTAGATTGGAATGATGTTGCGAAAACATTCCGCAGGTGTAACAACTGATACTATTTATTGAACATTTACATGTTTCACCTCCGAAGCAAGGCAAGCAAACGCAGAGAAACAAATTTCTATTACCTAGCAAGGAGGATACTTCTTGATGGTGATTACTTGTTGACTGCCCTAGTGTGTCTGCTAGAGAGAGAGTGAGAAAGAGACTTTTTGAGGGCCCTAGTGAGTCTTCTAGAGAGAGAGAGATTGACTTGTTGACTGCCATAGTGTTTCTGCTAGAGAGAGAGAGAGTGACTAGTTGATTGCCCTAGTGTGTCTGCTAGACAGACAGAGAGAGAGAGAGAGAGAGAGTGACCTGTTAACTGCCCTAGTGTGTCTGCTAGAGAGACAGAGAAAGTGACTTGTTGACTGCCCTAGTCTGTCTGCTAGAGAGAGAAAGAGAGAGTGGCTTGTTGACTGCCCTAGTGTGTCTGCTAGAGAGAGAGAGAGAGAGAGAGACGCTTTTTAACTGCTCTAGTCTGTCTGCTAGAGAGAGAGAGGAGAGAGAGAGAGAGAGAGAGAGACTGACTTGTTGACTGCCCTAGTGTGTCTGCTAGAGAGAGAGAGAAATTGACTTGTCGACTGGCCTAGTGTTTCTGCTAGAGAGAGAGAGTGACTTGTTGATTGTCCTAGTGTGTCTGCTAGAGAGACAGAGAGAGTGACTTGTTGACTGCCCTAGTATGTCTGCTAGAGAAATAAAGAGAGAGAATGGCTTGTTGATTGCCCTAGTCTGTCTGTTAGAGAGAGAGTGGCTTGTTGACTGCCCTAGAGTGTCTGCTTGCGTGAGAAATAAGGAGTGACTTGTTGACTGCCCTAGTGTGTCTGCTAGATAGAGAAAGAAAGACTGACTTGTTGAATGCCCTATTGTATCTGCCAGAGAGAGAAAGTGAGAGTGACTGGGTGACTGCCCTAGTGTGTCTGCTAGAAAGAGAGAGAGAGATTGAGGCAATATGGGAGAATAATAAGCATTCATTGCCTTTCTACGCTGTAGTTTGCAAGTCCTTACACAAATAAGATGATACTCTGAATTCGGTATTTCTCGATTTGACCTGCGCTCTCGGATCCAAGATAAGTTCGCAACTACTAAATGAACTACCCAGATTTCCTAATGTTAGTTTGACCCATTATGCGGACCTATATACGACATTTTTATTACAGTACATGGATATTCAAACAAAAATTGTATAGTCGAACACTTGGTGAGTTAATACAATTCAACAATTATTAAATATATTTAAAATGAAAATTATAAAGTCCATGAGGTTTATGAATAGCAATGTGAGACCCTTTTGAAGTATATGATTGTTCGCCAAAATACAGGATTAATTTAAGCAATTTATCCAAAAATAGTGGTAGAACTTTCTTGGTGAATCACGTGCTTCCATCGGGATGGGAATAATCATCGTTGCGGAATATAATATGTTGTGCATGTTCATTACATCTACGGAATGAATTTTTCGAGTTAATAATAATAATTAGGCACCATTTATCCACTTATAATTGCGGAACAATATCAACAATGATTAAACCAAAGTTTACGTGGTATTAATTATAGGAAACAAATAAATCGAAAATGACGTGAAATTCGAGTACCTTGACCACAGTTTACATGTAATTTTCATAAAGAATTACAGACATTTTGAAATTCTTGTTTCACATACATTAAGATGTGATCATTATTTTCAAGTAATTATTTAAATCTGGAATTATTATTATCATATACGAATTTACAAAAAACAACAAAGCGAAAAGAAAATGCAACAATATTAATTAGAAAACAATATCGAGGGATTCAAACCATCTTCTGGCGGCCGCTACAACTTGGTGTAGAATGATCAGAATTTCAGGAAGACAGTTGGGCAGTTCATTACGGTGTGATCAGTATTCTGATTATTTCCACAGTCACATATCGCACCTTCAAGGACCGCTCTCCCCCTTTTCTATGCTCGTTACACATTCCATGTCCTGTGCGAAACCTGTTAAGTTTGTACCGAAGTCGCCTATGCTGGTTGTACGAGGAAACGCAGCTCCTCGGGTCTTTTATAAGCTTACAGTTGTATGGGCTGTTGGCTTCCCACTTCTTCCTCCACTCCATTGACACGTCAGAGTCTTCAGCTTAGTAAACTTTATACAGACTGGCCTCCTTGATTTTTTTCTTTTGCATTTACGCCTCGTTGACGACAATGTCATTAGAGGTGGGAAATGACTAGGGTAAGAAACAAGAAGGAATCGGCCACAGCCTTTTGAAGGAACAACTTGCCTATCATTGTTATTTCGGAAAACCATGGATAACCAAAATCTGGATGGCTGGGTAGGTATTTGAACTCGCGTCCTCGCAAATACGAGCGCTCACCCACCACGTTTACGAGGTAGACCGTGAAGGTAACTATGGAGAGATATCATGGTGTTTTCCTCCACTCCTTCCCACTCTCGAAGCGGCATTGATTGTATGGTGGAGAAATTTTTGAAAGTACTGGCAGCCAGGAAAATGGGGTAGACCTAAAATTTCGGCATTTTCTTTTCTCGTAGCGGTGTTGGGCGACCTGTTAACTTGGGCAATATGAGCGCTACCAAACCTAGTAGAGAAGCGGTATTCTGCTACGAAGAATACCACGCCAAAGATTGCTCCTCGAAGAACCTGCTCCCGATGCCGTACCAGCTTGTTCCTTAACGAGGTTCATACGGATTTTCAATTTTCCTGCAGTGTTGCATAAATGTTGTTGAAAGTTCAGTGTATTGTCAAAAAAAAAAAAAAAAACAGATTATTTTGATGGTTTATGTGACCGAAGGAGACCGAAGTCTGGTCTTATTCTCACATTGGCAAGCTGGTAAGCTGGTTTGCAAGGTGGAACACTATCTCTTTGCCTGGTTGGGTATCAGTTTCCACTTAGATAAGAATGAGTAGAGCTGGTTAAGACCTCTGTAAGTCGTCTATCGTCATTATTCTATACGTTTCTACTGTGGTAAGTAATAGCCAGATGTTCGGCCTACTGGTATTTCCTTTCGTTCAATTTAGTTATGTCCACAATATATAAATTACAAAGCATAGGCACAAGGACTGAGCCTAGGGGGGTCGTCCTTTGTTGAGTACACGAAATCCACTCTTATGGGTCAGACAGAGAACCTGGAATATGTGAAATCTGGAATGTTGCAGAAGGACGGTAACGTCACGGAAAACTGAATAAACTAATTGAAGTATTTGGAATACGAATAATTAAGCGATAGTTCATTCTGTAAAAGAACTCAAATGTCATCATAACACAGTCAGTAATCAGGTCTTTTATTAGAGGTTTTGAGGGTGTAAAAATGCAGAATAAAGAAATTAAATTAGTATCAGTGAAACTGATGATGATAACAAGAGCAGATAGAATGCAGCACAAAAAGGTGGTGTTGACCAGTCCAGAGTTTTTTCATCTTGGATTTTATGCTTGCTGACTAAATTACGAGAGTGATAAGATCAGGGAGACCCAACTGTGAATTAAATGTTTCGCAAGGGAGAACACTGCTTTTGTCTGTTGTTTAATCATCGAGATTAAACTTCATCCTTTAACAAAACGAGTGCTTAAATGGATCTGTATCACCTTCCCTCAACAAAGTTAGACGACAAACGATAAAATTCCTTGACTACCACTTGTTACATCAACATAAACTAAAATTAAAAAAATACAAAATGTATTAAAGTTTAAAATGGAAACATTACTGGATTTACAATAATCATTTTCACCTAATATAACCGAAGATATGCAATAGAAGGAATTCATGATAATATCCTGCAAATGGTTTTTGTTATAATGAATGCACTGAAGTCTTCAGTTAGATGAGAGAATGCATTTATGAAAGACAACCGAGAGATTCCTAGTCAACGTTTTACGAATAAAATCCCTGAAGGAATCTAGTGACAAAATTCTATCAAATTGTTAGCATCCACGAGCATTCCCGAAGGATTGTAGAGGACTATCAGGAAACGCCATGTTTAATACGAGAAGGAAAATGTTGCCTGGTGACAAGAAGTCACTTGCTGCCCTGGTGGATAGTATAGTACATATGACATTATAATAATTTTCTTACATACACTGATCAAGCTCGTATTCTGAACTAATGCCGAAGAAGTAAGCCAGTTTCATTTTAATCATATCTATTTATTTATATGTTTTTTTTTACTTTACGCAAAATATCCATAATAACTCCCAACGAAAAGTTTGGTTCATGCTACTATAGGGGCCGTAGCAAGCCAGTGATTGTTAGGTGTATGTCTGATGGATCGTTTGTTTCAAGCCTACACTTCATAGTGTAATTCGTATTATGCGCCATCAGAAGTTTAACCTTACCAAAAAGTGGAGGGCTTGCCAACACTTGACAGGAAGCTACATTCTTTTAATTCTCATTCCGCTTGAACGTCCTCACTGCTATTCGATAAATTACACAAATAATTTTGGGTATATGGTTTTGGCTTTTTGTTGCAGATGTACTTAACGGCCCTGTTCACTACTGTGCAGTGTTGAGGTGAGCAACTCGCGCCTGCAGGGCACCTTAAGATGTTTAACGCAAACGGGCTGAGCCGCGGCTAATCTGCGGCTGTAATGACTGCAGAGGGCACCCCGGCCGGCCAGTTAAAATTATGGCTGTAATTACAATGTAAACGAGGGCGACGACAGCGCTTGTCTCACGCCAACACTTCGTTCTAAAACCCGTGTCGCATCGCATGGACGAGGTAATTCTTTTTTCTTTTAATCGCTACATAATATACGTTATTGCATACAATTTTCTATTACCATTGTTAAAACATCTTCAGCTATCTTCTTCTTTTCGTGTCGATGGCAGCAAGGTACCTCCTCGAGTGTCGTTATATTTTGTAACGTCCGGCGTGCCCTGGGAACAGAAGGCAAGTTGCCTCCTGGCCAAACCTTGCACCACGATGACATCTTCAACTATAAATTGCACACTGTGAACAGAATCCTCACTAAGCCACTGTTGCTTCTAAACTATAATCTTCTTGTTTTGAAATGTCCAGTAATAAAAGTATACAGCCACTCAGGGGCGTAGCTACTATGGGGCTAGGCGGTGCAGTGCACAGGGGCCCTCACGCTCAGGGGGCCCCAAAGCGCACCTCTAGGGGCCCTGAAGCGCAGTTTAGAGGGCCCCACGAGCCTTCACGGCAAACTGGCGACCTTTTTTTTTTAGCTCTACCATCGCTAAGGGGCCCATGAGAGTACAAGAGCCCCTCACTAAGGGCCCTCGCTGTGCTCAGGGGGGCCCCAACCACTGCTCAGGGGCCCCTACCAGCACACAAAGCAAAAAAAAGGTCGCCCGTCTGGCCTGAGGGCCCAAAATAATTTTTTTGCACCGGGGCCCTTGTTGACCTAGCTACGTCACTGCATCCACTTCTTTATGTTTAAAATTGCAGTGTTGTGAAACAATCGAACGCTATTGATCATAGCACAACGTTACGGCTTATCTCAATTCCAACAACAGTTAAGGCGGTAGTGTTCAAAGTTTTATGCTACTTTCATCTGGTAGATTTCGAACGAGGGATACCTATATACACTGCTCTTTGTGAAAATTATAATAGAAGGAATGGTCTGAGCCACTCCAAAATTGGCGGATATGTGAAACAACGGAACCATAATAAGCGATTAAGATTTCGTGCATGTAGGCTCAGCAGAGCCCTCTTTTGGTGACCGGAAACGTCAATGTTACGACGCGCTTAGTCGGAGCACAGACGTCAAGTGGAGAAACGTGCAAAGAAATGGTTGTGATATTTACCTAGAACTATATTTTTAGAGACCCGTTGCAGAGCCCGTAAAATATTACTTCATAACACTGAATGTTGACTATATGTGTTTGTCGTAAAAATTAGTTAAAGAAAATACAGTAAATTTATACAGCAAATGAATTTCAAATCTGTTGTGAGTCTTATCGAAGTAATTAGTCAAATTTGCACTAAAAAGATAACGCTAAAATAGTCAAAACGTTTAAAGACTGACAGACCTTAGAGAAAACGTACACTTAAACATCTAGATAGGGGTGATAGCCTTAACAGCATATCACGTGAATTTTCCAGAGAACGTAAACATTGAAAATCGTTGCAGAGTATAACACATAAAATTTTAAATGACTAATTCAGTTATATTCAGCAGTGCTTAAAAATATATGCTTCTTCTCTTATGTGATCAGACGGACATAAACGAAAACAATGGTTTAAGTAAATCCACTCTTAGTATCAAAATATCCTATTTTAACTCTGAGGCGCACACTCTACTTCCACATATCAATTGATGCCTATTATCTCAAACACGTGCTTCATATAATACAACCTGTTTTTTCCTCTACACTTTTTCCTATACCTTTTCACCAAGCTAGCAAATTAACCAAGCCTACATGTCGTAAAATGTTATTAAGATCTTTCTTGAACCTCTTTATTAATATTTCGGTAACATTTTCTACTTTGTCTGTTAATTTTTCAACGTTATTCCGTAACGCTATATTTCTTCAGTTTTCTGTAACTCCCACATTCTTAACTTCGTTTCAATAAAAAGTTGTGCTCCATTCGAAGTGAAGGATTAAGTTGTTCTTGATTCCTATATCAATAGTTGATACTGAAAGGTTTGTCCTTTCGAAGAAGACTAATTTTTATTTGTCATAAAATGTTGTTATCATTCTGGTTGCTGACTCGGATTTAAAGAATATGATATATTTAGTTATCATTTGACATTACCAGACACTTTTCCATACGCAAACGTCTTACATCTGTTCTCTCACTTGCTTAGTTTCTTTTTTAATATTAATAATAAAATTCCACCTGTTGCACTATAAACAATTTTTAATAGAATAAGACTTTTTTTCATTTAACATCTCTTCCATTTCTGTTTTTCTCATCCATGTATTAACTTAATTAAAATATTTGAGATATTTTACCAATTTTATGCTGTCGCGATTTCACAAATGATGGTTTTACAAAACTCTATAATAGTATAGTCTCTTTATTAATTTTTTCTGTCGTAGTTTGCTATTTATCCCCTTTTCTGCAACAGATTTTCTAAATTTTGGTAAAAGATTTATTTTTCCCATTAGCTTGACTGAATATAATTAAAACGTAAATAAAAAGTTCAGTGTTAGTTGCACAGAATTGTAAATAATCATCTACAAATGTAGGAGTAGGTCTTTAGTTTACTCTAATAAAGAAGACACTCAAATAGAAACAATATATCCACCAGAGGTAGGCAGACGGAAAAAATAGTAATCATAAGTGTTCATTCGCAAACGAAACGTTTTTTGTCGGTAACAGGCATATTATTGAATGGCCTGACTGTCTCTCACTCGTAACAGAGAAGAATTGGATCAGGTATCAGGGCGTGGTATTGTCCTTCTGCTCTTCGTTCTACATTTCCGTATTTGGTTCACTTTAGCTTTAACTATGCCCGCGTGGTTCACAGGAAAAGAGGACGTCAATTATATCAGATTTTTAGAGCGGATGATTGATCTGGTTAGCAGTAACGGAAAAAAGCCTAAATATGTTCGGACGGACGAGTGCGGCTATCGTTAATATCAATTAGCGAATAACGGCAACGATTTACAAAAACGCTTCACATTCCAGCTGATATACACGCAGTGGCGTGAAGGGTGAACAACGGAACATTGCGCTGGTTCGTTCCAAATTTATTACAAACATATAGTATGAAAGCTGTGTCTCGTCACTGAATTGGAGCGCAATTTGTCGAACCAGAAAGTCCATTAAAAGTTTAAAATAAAGTTGTGCATTTTCACATCAAATGCCTGATGTATTCAGACAACGACAAATTTTACTTGCAACTAACACTTAACGGAACGAACGGAACACTGAAAACATCGTTATCGATCAGAAAATGTATGGAGGCCGAGGTCTTAATCAAATTGGAATAAATTAGGTATACTGATGAGTTTTGAGTAATCACTGGTCTTGTGCATAGCATCTTTCTTACAACCTAAAATTTTTATTGTACTTGAGTACTTTTGCATCTTAGTTATTTTACTGAGAGAGAATTACTAATATTTGTTAAAAATCAGTTTGTAACATCGAAGGTTCTCTCTGAAACACCTTTTCACAACTTCTTTATAACTGTCTATTCTTTAAAACATACTTTGTGAGAAATTACATAATCTAGTTCTTACATTGTTAAAAAATAATTTTTAGTTTCTTTGAATATATAAGAACTCGTATAGATGTTGTTAGTTGTTGGCCTTCCCTTACCAAGGCCCTATTGAGAGCTTCGCGAGTTGCAATATATTTACGGCAGCCAAAGAATATCTTCATTGCTGCCGCAGTGGTTGGTTGTACTGTCGACAAGCGGTAAAGGTGCTGTCTCCAACGATCGTAGTTTACTTTCAAGCATACTATGTTTGGTAATAGTTTTTTGTTTGAAACAAGTACTTTTGTAGAACCACGGTTTGATTGATATGTGTTGCTGAACCTTACTTACATCTGGAAGTTAGCCTTCTGTTCTCGCTATCCGTACATTTAAAGTGTCTGAAGTAGTCAAGACATGGTATTTCGTAGTGTACGAGGGTGGTTTGAAAAGTTCTCGAAATCACCGCTAGATGTCAGTGCTAGAGCAACGAGGTTCCCGCGCAATAATCACACATCCTTTGTGAGTGAACACGTGGCGCGTCAGTGCTCTAGCTGCAGGAGTGTGGTAGTGACGACATTTTGTTGTTGTTCCCGCGTAGTGATTTTGTGACAGTGGAAAAAACTGAGATTCGAGCAGTGATTAAATACTTTGTAAAGAAAGGTATGAAAGCAAAGAAAATTCATGCCGACTTTCAGAACACACTAAGGGACTCTGCTCCTTCATTTTCAACTGTTGCCAAGTGGACCAGCGAGTTTAAATTTGGTCGGGAGAGCTTGGATGATGATTCACGTAGTGCATGGCCAAAAAGTGCTACGACCCCAGAATTTATCGCAAAAGTGCATAAAATGGTCATGGAGGATCGTCGACTGAAAGTGCAGGAGATTGCTGAAGCTGTAGGGATGTCTTCTGAACGGGTATATCATATTTTAACCGAAGAATTGGGTATGAAAAAATTATCCGCAAGATGGGTGCCGCGGCTCTTGACACTGGACGATAAACACCCCAGTTTGGAAATGTCCGAACAAAGTCTGGCCCGTTTTCAGAGCAACCAACAAGATTTTTTGCTCCGGTTTGTGACTAAAGTTGAAAGTTGGGTCCACTACTATACCCCAGAGTCAAAACAGCAGTCAAAGCAGTGGAAACATGCTGATTCACGACCACCAAAGAAAGCAAAGGCAGTGCGTTCGACCGGAATGGTCATGGCCTCAGTTTTCTGGGATGCAAAAGGCATTCTGCTGATAGATTATCTTCCTACTGGCCAAACAGTCACGGGGCAATACAATGCGAAACTCCTAGACCAATTACAAGAAAATATACGCGAAAAAAGACCTGGTTTGGCAAGGAAAAACGTCATCTTTCATTAGGACAACACTCCGCTGCATAAAAGTGTTATTACCATGGCAAAACTTCATGAACTGAGGTACGAATTGTTGCCACATCCACCATATTCACCTGATTTGGCACTATCAGACTTTCATCTATTCCCCAAACTGAAAAATTTCCTCGGTGGACGGAGATTTTCTACAAGGGAAGAACTGACAGCCGAATTGGAGAAGTATTTTGCAGGCCTGGAGGAATCTCATTTTCGAGATGGGATCAAGGCATTGGAACATCGCTGGACCAAATGCATTAGTCTACAGGGAGAATATGTTGAAAAATAAAAGCAGTTCCACCGAGGTAAGATACTTAATTCTAATACATTCCGAGAACTTTTCAAACCACCCTCGTATGTCTTCGCCATGACATACCCCTTTTTTTAGATAATGCATCAACTTTATTATTTCCCGCTACTCCAGAGTGCGCTTTAATCCAAGCCATTGTGATGGACTGATCTTTGTTCTCTTGGGTGGATATCCAATTTCTAATAATGGGAGCCAGAGGGATGTAATGCCCGTTGATGAGGTCATGCTATATAATCTGCATTTTGACATCAAATTTGAAAGGATAATAACCACTTTGCGATCAGTATTGCTGGTATCTATAAGAGTTTCTAACATTGCAATTATTTAAGCTGTCAGGATGCTCGATCGAGGGTGGTAGCTCGTATTTCCCGCACTTTTTTGTTTGAGTTTCTATGAATGTGTTTCCTACAGCCTGTGAAAACTTAGATCCGCCTGTATAATAGGCCAAAGGACATCTCCATTTCGCGCTCATATGTGCCAATGTTGTAATGGCCAGCTAGTTTCGTGATGGCAAAGAAGTAAATGAATATTTTGTTCTTTTACAAGATTTTTGTAGTTTGTGGCGTAGTATCTTATATCCAATGACTTGATGACTGATGAAGGCTGCTATATACGACATGGGCCTGTTTATCCAGTAACTGTTGGTGACACCGTGCAGTATCAGCTGGGAGATTTTCTTAACCAGTTTGTTTTCTGCGACCACGTCAGTAGTGCTTTCTTTAGGAAATATTGCCTTCCACCAGCAGAATTAGTGAGAGTAGAACCCATAAAGCATAATTCTCATGTTCCAGTCGTTTATCTATTAAAGGTATGTTGCTTTGTGCGATCTGAAACCACATCAGTGTTAGGGAGGAAAGTCGCTCACGCATAGGTCACTTTGTGAAGACTGTTCTTAAGTCACTCTGCTTGCAGATTTATTGAGACTTTTGAAACTTTGTGCACAATAGATGATCGACTGAAGTAATATACTATTGGTATTTTTGAAGACGCATTGGTTCTCTACCGCTCACCGCGTACTGAGTGAAGGTTAGTTCTCTGAACCCCACGGCACCTGCTTACCGCGTCGCCCGTCTCCGGGTGTTTTAATTAAGACCGGTGTCCGTTCCGTCCGCTATCTGCTGGGGTCGCAATTACGCTGAGCTTGGCGAGGCGGATTTGGTGCCGGGTGGGCGTGCGCCAGATGGCACATCCGGGAGCCTTGCAGCCCGCATCACAATAAGACGGAACCAACACACTCTACCGCTCAACCCTCTTCTTTAGCTAGGAATATTAAAATGCTGTTATAACGAACATCGAGATCGCTCTCTCCTCTGGCGTTGTTGCCAATCCCATGCTTCTATATAGCAAAATTGTAACCGACTTAAACAAGTCGGCAAATCACACTGGTGTGCAAAACTTAAGGACTATATAGATTAAGTAACATAACATATTAGCTATTCGGTGAAAGTGAATGAAAATACTCGAGAAAGTTATCAAGGGTCTCCCACACATGCCCTGAAACCTGGACGTCACAGGACGTAAGGCCAGTGAGAATGTAGCGCCAAATATTTCTGACCGCGCAACACGAGACAGTTAAAGGAACGAGACAAGACAACGAATATCAATCAGCGAACTGTACACTGTGGTGATGTTTTTCATTACAACATTGCCCGGAAACAACATTTGAAAGGCTTCAGACGCTCAAGAATCATCGGAAAACTGGAAGAAGGACGAAGTGTGTAACGAGTGTAGCCCAACAGTTGGTATTGCTCACAGCATTGTTTTACGGGCTTGGGGAGAGTTCCTAACCACTATCCGAAAGTGAGGAGGTGGGCAACCAGGTCAACTACAGCAGCATTTGATCACCACATTGCGGAACAGCCAAGAAGGGACCCATGTCAAATAGCATGTGCTGTTGTAACCACATTTGACAGGACTATAAAGCACCCAATCTCACGCTCACATTAGCATGGTGTCGTCATGACTCCTGAAGTTGGTTGGTCTCTTTGACCTTTGTTCCGTTGACACACGCACATCGATTGCACCGTTTACGATTGTGCCAACAGCATTAGAACTGGGCCAAGTCGCATGCTCCTCAAAGATGAGAGAAGATTCCTTCTGAATAGTCATTCTTGACGTGCCCTCATCTGGCAAGAGATGGGAACTCATAATGCACCCACTAATATTATCAAACACAATTGTTTTTGTTGGTCCAAGTGTTATGGTGTAGAGAGGCATAATATTGCATGGGTGTACCTGGCCATAAATTTTTGCGCCCGGTACACTCATCGGTCAACGTTATTCCGATATTGCACTCCTTCCACAAGTGGGTATTTTCAGAGGTGCATTCGGCCCTGACTTCCTTCTTATCGATGTCAATTCATGACTACATTGAGCAGCGCAGCGCAGAGCTCTCGGAACGAGAGGATATCCAGCGAATGGATTGGCTTGCTCGTTCCCCTACTTAAATCACATCGAGCTTGAGTAGGATGCACTGGGAAGATACATTAAAGCAAGTCCACATGCACCAATGACCATCCAGTCACGCTGTTGAAGGAAGGAATAGCACACCCTATCACTATAACTCCGTACCAACTTTGTAGTCAACATGGAAGCATGATGCAGAACAAGCATATGTGTCCGAGGTGATCTCACATCCTTTAAAGAACATCCTTTTTCTAACGTCTTTGGTACCATCTTGAGTCGCTTGGACTTCAGTGTAACTTATTGTCTTTGTATAAAAGTGTAATTTATGTTTGCCCCCATCGCGTATTACTTTCAGAGCCTACTGTACCAGAATGTAGCAGTTGTTTTATGCATGTGGTAAAATAGGCAGTCATACAGCATGCTGAATCTATTTTCGACCAAGTTTTGCACACCATTTTTGATAGCCTGTCCACTACGAGGTATGCAACAGCAGTTTAGGATGAAAGTCGAAGACATTTAATTTAGTTGACATGCTGAGATATTTGCGAACAAACAATTGAGTGATACTTAGAACAGTTATTCTTTTTGTTTTATTAATGTGGGGTCTGACGAAATCGGTAAACCTTATTAGATTCCAAAAGAAGATAAAACTTTCATAGCATCCAAATCGAATCTGATTAATTATTACGAACTATTTTTTGTGTTCATCGAAATTTTTATGAGATAATTCTAATCGAGAACTCATTGGCGCCAACTACATTAACAACAAACAATTTAAACACAATTTCATTAAATTTTGATGGAATGTGCTTATCTCTGACTACGGTGAACAATGTCTAGAACATTTGTTAAGGTTACGTGAGTACTATTTTTGTTAGTACTAATATTAATTACCTATTTACTCCAGATCGAGTACAGTGAACTTTTTTTTTTTTTTTAGCTCGAGGCCAATGCCTGGATGTATCCTCCAAAAGACCACTGCCAAATTCCTTCGCGTTCCGTGCCACCAGTCCTTTCCCGCCTCTAGTGATCTCGACGTCGGTGAGACATAAAGCCATAAGCAAAAAGTCATTCCCAAAGAGCAATCATTTCATTCTTTGGAAGCAGTTGTTTATTTATTGAGAGAATCATATGATGATTAAGTGGAACCGATTTGTCAGAAATTGATTTATTTCCATATAGTTACAGTCAACTTCCGATTTTTCCTTCACGTATAAACATAAATATTTTAATGAAACACATGTTTTCTTTTCATCCTGTAAAAAAGCTGAGTCAGCTAGTAAGCAAATTCCTTTCAACGCTTATAACTACCTGAAATTTATATCAATTAAGAAACAACGTTAATAAACTGTTTAAATATTCATGTAGGTATTACACAGTGTTTAATAAGTTAGAAGACGGGTTCAGCATGATCATAAATTTTATTTAAGCATCCTAAATTAAATAGCTTCAACTACTACACAACAATTACGTGTACATCATTTCTTCTGGGTGGAATTTATTGATAGTGATGGAGCCTACTGCACTGCACTATTATCTAAGATAATCAGTTTACTTTCTAACTCATGTAGTAATTATAGTAAAATGTAAAAATCTTTGATGGTTCAGTGAATGCATTAATTACCGAGTAGCTTTAACCTTTTTTTGAGATACCTGACAAACATATTTGCGTGCATCAACGGTTGGAAAGCAAATTAATGTTCGTTTATATGATTCTGACTAAATATCGACTTTTTGCAGTAACTGTCCAGGTGCGCCTAATCTTCCTAGGAAAAAAATTATCATCCTGAGCTTTGCAGCGTAACCCAACTCTTGGTGTCTATTCTGGGCCCGTATTTTCAATTTATTAAAAGAGTTTCAAATGACTAAAATTTGGTTTGAAAATATCAAATGAATGTTTTCAGGATATAATGTTAGACTGATATTAGTGAATTAATCACAGTTAAATTATATTGCTCATTTATGTAAATTAACAATGAGACTGAATAAATTAGACGAGTACTGGTTAGTTTTATATAATATCAATGAAATTTTCCTATCAACCGTTACTACCCCACAATTAAGTAACGCTCACAAACTCATTTAGGTTCACAAGAACGGAGCATGGTGGGGATGCCGTCGCACTTTGGCCTCGTATTTGAGAGACTGTTAATTCAAATCTCCCTCCCGCCATCCAGATTTCAGTTTTCCATGGTTTCCCCAAATCACGCCTGGTGAATGCTTGGATGGTTCCTCCAAAAGGCTGTGGCAAAATTCTTTCCCACCCATTGGCCCCAGTCGTTTCTCGCCTCTAATGACCTTGACGTTTGCGAGGAGTAAGACAGAAGCAAAAAAAAGAAAGAAAAAAAGTTTATAAGGGTCGTTCGGAGATTAGAAAGTGTTTAATAATTACAAAACAATCAGTAAATATTTATAAGAAACTTTTTATTTTGCATAAACATAACTTACACTACTTTTCTAAATAGTCTTCATGGAAGTTCAAATACCTGTCGCACAAAGCAATGATTCTTTGTATCTCTGCTTTGTATTCTTCTGCGCCAGTGCGTTGCGAAATGTAATGTTTCCTTCCTTCAGGTCTTCACCATTCTGAAAACATGGTTCTCCTAAAAAGTCTTTCAATTTTGTAAAAATAGTACAGAAGTATGTGAAAATTGTTTACCAATTTCGTTCAATGTGATATGCCTATTTCTCTTTATGAATACTTCTAATGAATTCAGCAAGTCGTGTGCAATGCCAACGGCAATCTCTTCGCTCATCCTTATGGACATTATGTCTCCCCCAGTCACAATGGTCGCAGAATTCTTGTGTTAAGGAACCGATAACTGGCCTCACTTCAAAATAGGCGCTTTTCTCAATTTTTTTATGTTTTTAAAAACCCACAGAAACAGTAAAAAAACAACAATTGCGGAAAACAATAAGCAAACAATCGACTGAAACAGTTGACCATAAGTAGTGGTTACTTGAGACGCCAACGCTGTACACTTTTTCCGCTTTAGTTTCATATTTTCCACTTTGTCTCACTTTTTCTCCGGAAAAAACCATTTCAAAGTATCGGAGTCATTATTCTTCCTCAGGAGATGACACCTGAATGTAGGGATTTCCTCGTTCATCACTTTAGGTAATTTCTACGTCTGGATTTCCAGGGGGGAACCATATGATGTTTCCTCTATTATGTCATCAATTAGTTCACATGATGGTTTGATTACTTATCCTTCAGGGTAGGTCATTGATTGGTCTATGGGCGCTGCCTATAAAGTCTATTTCAAAATCATAATGATCTTTTAGTGGTGTGGTCTTAAACCTGATAAACGCACCGTTTTGACTCAGCTCGCAAAAAGCTAAATGAAGTGTTATCTGATTTAATGTATTTAACGTAATCCACACAGAAATATTTTAATGGGAAATAAAGGGTAAAGACTGTTTCAGAACAAGTAGGCCTACTGAATTTATTCGACAAACCAATGATTTTGTTTTAATGACAAATATGATTTATTTACAAATCTCACATAATTCCAGTTTGACTGGCTCATTTAACAAGTCTTTTCCTAGATGTGTAGTTATATCAGAGATATTTTTCAGTCTTGTTATAGTTTGTTATGATTCTCACAGTTCTGTTCCTCTTTACCGACTCTGCTTGCTTCTGGCGACACAGCTCCTTCGTGTTGGTAGATTAGAGTCTTGACTCCCACCCCATAGCTGATAGCGGCGGTATAGAGTCAGCAGGTTAAGACAGCCTCCCAAACTACCCAGTGCACGCCCCCCTACTATAGTCCGCAGCCGTCCAGCCTCAATAAGATGTCGTCTCCCTTACCCGAGGCTCTCATTTATTTTTTAAATTTTTTTTGCTAATGGCTTTACACCGTAGTTGTAACTAGGATGTGTTAAAATTCAAGCCAAACAAAGGCTTAACGTAATTTTAGTTGGCCCAAATGGACATGCATACATGTGTTAGCAGTACAATTTAAACATGTTTGGCATATATGGTTTGTGGATATACGCAGTCAAGCTTAAGTAATCTTATTAGATAAAGCAAGAATGTATGAAGTACTTGTAGTATACTCGGAATATTGAATAAAAGTGGTAATACAATAAGAACCATTCAATTTTTAGTGATTACCTGTCTCAATAATAGGAACTTTCTAGATACGGTCAGGAGAAGAACAGAGAGAGTCATTGGTGAAAAAATCTGATTATTATAATAGAATGGATAGGTAGCAGAATAAAAGTAAATGGCAGTCACCGTAGACTAAAGATAGTCGATCTGTTAACAGACTGAATGTATCCAGGGCAGGTTCTGACAAAAGACGGTCTATAACTATTGGATCCCGTATGTACATACATATATTTGTATACATACATAAAACTGGCAACATGGCTTTAGGCATATTCATGATAATCTCATTTGCTGGAATATATGAAAGATATTTCGGATAAAATGGAAAAGGGAGGTCAAATTGATAGTATAGCACTAGATGCTTCAAAGCCTTTGATAGAGTGAGTCATAAAATGGTAGTAAAGAAGGTAAAAACTATTTTGACTGGATTAGTAAGTGATTTCCTGGGTAGAAGTATTTTTAATATCGAGAAAACAATAAGTTAGGGTAGGAAATGCAGTAAAAAAAGAAGTGGATGTAAAAATGGGAGTGCCACAGGGTAGCGTATTGGGACCACTGATATTCATTATTCTAATGAACAATTGTATTGATGGTTTACTATCAGAAATTAAGTTGTTTGAAGCCGACATAATACTATATAAAAGTATCAGAACTGTAAACAGCTGCAGGATGATCTGGACAGGATATCTAGTTGCGTTGGTAAACATAGGATGAAGATAAATGTAAAGAAGTGTGGGCTTATTAGATACACAGATAAAAAACTAAAGGTTGATTATAAGGTGGGGAAAGAATTGCTTCTTGAATACTTGAAATGTGAGTATGTTGGCATTACGTTTGATAACAATCTTAATTGTGCACGATATATTGTACAGGTACTAGGAAAAGGTTTTAAAATTCTTCATTTGTTGGAAAGAGTGGTGAGGGGATGTACAAGATAAGTAAAAGAATTGGGTTACGAAACCTTGATCAGACCATTACTTGAACATGGCAGTGTTGTACCGGACCCACGATTTGATTACCAAATAAAAGAGTTGGAGAGGGTGCAAAAAAAAAAAAGAAAAAATACTGCTAGATTTGTTTCTGGAAATTACCGCAGAACGCAATCAGTAACAGATATGATAAAAGAGCTGATATGGGATTCACTGGAAAATAGGAGGATGGTGAAGAGGGTCATGGGAGTGTACAAAGCGTATATTGATGATGAGGCAAGGAAATATATTGGTGTAAGAATTAAAATGGAAGGAAAAAAACAAAAATCTGGCACTCGAATTTAGGCACAAGGGTGTAGGAAGATTTTTTTTTTTTTAGATGAGGGTTTCAGGGATTGGAATAAGTTACCAAGAGAAATGACTAACAATTTACCAAAAACGTTGAGAGTATTTAAAGCTGAAATTTGTAGAAGGCAAATGTTGGTGGGTGCAGGAAAGGGGGGAAGGTGGGTGAATAGGGAAATTACCACAGGAGAGTGCGCTCCATTACAATTAAATTAAATTGAACTTAATTCACAAACCACATTTTGACTGAATCCTCCCGAAAGAGACACGGTAAGGCAGTATGGAAGAGGTCGGATTACAAGTTCCTTCACTACGTCACGTGAATCCTAAAACACAGATTGCAATGGCCTAGGAAAGGTAAACCGGTTAAACTTCCTCACTGCACCGCGGTTCAAACACCTGACAGGACTGCAGGCGTCTTAACTAATGTGGGTGGAGTATTGCTATCAATAGCAATAATCGAAAAGCTGTACAGGGCTGGTTAAAAGCATTAGTTGCACAACGAACAATGTCATCTGTTTCAGTCACAGACAAAACAAAATAGTCGGCTGTACATGTAACCACGAACCCGGTGTTAATACACTGACTTTGGAATGACCTGAAATTTTCTTGCGAATAGTATGTGAACCACGTAGTGAGGGTACATGAAAGTAAGGAATGCACGAAAAGAAGCTTTATCTATGAAACCATCCAGCAAATAGAACATGTTAATAATAACTTTTCAGATTATTATATGTGATTTTTTTTACCAACGAAAAGCGTGACTTTTCTTCCTCATTGTCCTGTCTGTCTGAATTGAACGTTAAGCCTCTGGGAGTCATTAATTATTAAACCTAGACCCACTCTTTGAAAGAGTCGAAGAAATTATAACATTTCATGAAAGAAACATCATCAAGATATTCATATCATTTTTATTCCGGAACTATAAGAACTTATACAATGAAGAGCCAAAGAAACTGGTACACGTGCCTAATATCGTGTAGGGCCCCCGCGAGCACGCAGAAGTGCCACAACACAACGTGGCATGGGCTAGACTAATTTCTGAACTAGTGCTGGATAGGATTGCCAACATCCATCCTGCAGGATTGTCCATAAATCCGTAAGAATACGAGGGGGCGAAGATCTCTTCTGAACGGCACGTTGCAAGGCATTCCAGATATGCTCAATAATGTTCATGTCTGAGGAGTTTGGTTGCCAGCGGAGGTGATTAAACTCAGAAGAGTGTTCCTGGAGCCACTCTGTAGCTATTCTGGACGTGTGTAATGTCGCGTTGTCCTGCTGGAATTACCCAAGTCCGTCGGAATGCACAATGGACATGAATGGATGCAGGTGATCAGCCAGGATGAGTACGTACGTGTCACCTAACAGAGTCGTATCTAGACGTATCAGGGGTCCCATGTCACTCCAACTGCACACGCCCCACACCATTACAGAACCTCCACCAGCTTTAACAGTCCCCTGCTGACATGCAGGGTACATGAATTCATGAGCTTGTCTCCACACCTGTACACGTCCATCAGCTCGATAAAATTAGAAACGGGACTCGTCAGACCAGGCAACATGTTTCCAATAATCTACAGTCCAATGTTGACGGGCCCAGGTGAGGTGTAAAGCTCTCTGTCGTGCACTCAGCAAGAATACACGAGTGGGCCTTCGGATCGGAAGCCCATATCGATGATGTTTCGTTGAATGATTCGCACGCTGACACTTGTTGATGGGCCAGCATTGAAAGCTGCAGCAATCTGCGAAAATGGTTGCACTTTTTTCACGTTGAAAGATTCTCTTCAGTTGTCGTTGGTCCCGTTCCTGTATGATCATTTTCCGACAGCAGAGATGTCGGTGATTTGATGTTTTATCGGATTCCCGATATTCATGGTACACTCTTTAAACGGTCTTACGTGAAAATCCCCACCTCATCGCTACCTGGGAGATACCGTATCCCATCTCTCGCGTGCCGACTATAACACCACTATCAAACTGACTTAAATCGTAATAACCTGCCATTTTAGCAGCAGTAACCGATCTAAAGCCTGCACCAGACACCTGTTGTTTTATATAGACGTTGCCGACCGCAGTGCCGTACTCTGAGTGTTTATATATCTCTGTGTTTGCATACGCATGCCTACACCAGTTTCCTTGGCTCTTCAGTGTATATCATGGCGTTTGTCTAAAGATTCAAAGAACAATGAGAAATAAATAAATAAAAAATTAGTTTCACGAGGTGGAAGAACTTAAGATTATCGTGGATGTGGGTTGGGCCTTGAGATTATCCTTTGTTTCAAATAAAAGGTACAAAAAAGTCCATAGTACCTGAAATGGCACTCAGAGATTGGGTATGACGCTATGAAGCAGTGTTGGTATGAATGATTATGGTGTTAGGATCATAAATAAATGTTTGACGACGCTATAAGCAGGCATATTATGCCGAATAGACATAAGTATATGATTGTTTGAAGCAGTCTTTGTAAGCTTGCAAAAAGAATGTGCAGTTGTTCTATGCTGTTTGAAACAATCCTACTAAAACATTAGAGACATGGAGAAACATTTGTAGCAATTTGAATATACTATACTTGTTTGTATTAGGTTTATTGCCTAACAACCGGAAATGATGGCTTATTACGGATGGGAAATGTATTATTTGCTTTGGAAACTGGATTACGCATATCATAAATATGGTTTAATTCAAATACTGAAAAACCTTAAATTATGATTATGGTGGTTAAAAATCAAATCAAGCCTATCCTAGAAAACTATGGTAATTGTGGTATGGATGGTTGCTAGGTGTTTTGAAATCACGTTATCGCTATTTTAAGTCGCAAACTAAGAAAGGTGAAAAAATTTGGTCCAACAGGGCTTATCATTTAACTCTGCACAAAATAAATATTTGAAGCAGAACATTAGTATTTGTACCATTTAAGTTCATACGACAAGCACTATTTTCTGATAAATAATTGATAATTGCTAATTACTGACGAGTTGATTATTTTATTCATTCTTATTGTAAATGAAATATTAAATTACCAATGATCGTTTCGGAACTGCAAGAAATATTGGACCGTTGCCAAATAATGTAAACGACACGCGACACCATCGTATTTTCTAGTGACATTTGGAATGACATGATGTTGTTTACACTGCCTCACTTAGCGAAAAACATTTTAAATAATTGAACATAATGCAGTTGTTAACGTTAATTCAATAAATGGACCACATGTTTCATGCTTTTATTCCTAACTGGTGATTAAAGTGATTGGAATTTACGAACTAGTAAATAATTAGTTGAAGCCATAAACTACGATTCTTTTGTCACTCAAATTACATCATCAATTCTGATGAATTGAAGAGGAAAAAGCCGTTTCATTTCCAGACATGTTTCTATTCGTTAACAAAGCCCTCATACCCGAAAACTGATGTTCCATTGCATTAAAAATTATACTTCCTTTAGGAAGGGATAAAGTTTTCATCAATACTTAACGTTCCCTAAACTGTAGCTGCACTCAGCTGATTATCCTGCGAGGTGAGAAAAACTCAGTTTGCTTGGTTTGAAACATATCACTGGGTGATGGCGAGACAAGTTCACCTCTACGCATACAATCTTCATGAACAACTAGCCACCGATTTCTCTACCGACTTGATTTCCTGTCGAAACCGACTGTTTTGTGCTTTACAGTAGAGTTACCTTAACTGTTAAAGACGACTATTTCCATCGACGAGTTCAATCTGTTCTTCATACCTCCTGTTCTCTTATAGCTGTTGTTATTCCTGCGTCATTTCTAAATTATTAACTTATCTGATCCGGATTGTAACATTAACTTATATGTTTTGTTTTCGAATTACACAGCAGTTTACTCTCAACAGTATTCCACTTCAATAGCTCTGCGTGTGGTACATACTGTCACAACCAAGTTCTAAATTGTTACTTACAAATACGTACTATGAATCTTGTCTTTCTCTGATATTCCTGTATTTAGTGGTAGCCCAATCAATTTAAACGCGCGTCGAAACGAATCGCCTTCTGTTATTTCTTCAATATGTTTGGCTTATGCGTGAACTAATTTCCTCAGCTATTATTTGCAGACATACCTCCTTCAAAATTCTTTAGTCAACTTAATTTAACAGATTCCTTCTTCTTCTTTTTTTGTTTTTTTTGCTTATGGTATTACACCTCGTGGACATCGATGTCATTAAACTCGGGAAAAGACTGTGTGCTAGGAACGGTAAGGAATTCGGTCATGACCTTCTGAATGGTCCATCTCGGTATTCATCTAAAATTCGGAGAAACCATAGAAAGACGGATTCCTACAGTTAATTTTCCAAATGTATTTACTTTCCCTTTCTGGCATGTGAATGTTTGATACCAAAAACTTTATTTCCCGAAGAAGACATTTTTTGTTTAATTTTATTCATATTTGATATTATTTGTATCTTCAGTCAATGGTTGTAAATTTACTTCATATTCTCTTATTTCTCGCACATTCACACCATTTTCTATGACAGTTATTATTATTATAATTTCCAGCTAATCTTTAAAGTCTCTTTCAGTATTATCAATTTTTAAACCAATAATACTCCCATTGTTTCATTCATGCCAACCAAGAATTATGCGATATCTAAGTTCGGAAAATAGAGCAACATTATCAGCAAATAGTTCTGAAAGGAATACATCTTTAAATATTTATAGAATTTCGAAGTTCTTTCATTTTTAGCGAACATTTAGGAGACACTAAATATTTTAGCCCTGCCATGAAATTTCTGTAAGATACAATTCGTTAATGTCGTGCTATTTAATTTGTTTGGTATATGCAAGAGTGTAAAAACATGATTTGCACCGTGAATAAGTTAACTGAATCAAGACTGAAGTAATAAATGAAATGATTCTTTGCCCTCAGAATACACGCTGCCATAGTTGACGCTCTAGGCAGTTTTGTGGGTCGCACTCGTTTCATCCTTATATTTTTTAAAACTGAATTAAATTATTCCCTGTTATTGTAATATTTTCTGTTGGTATTTTAGGAAGAAAGCAAATGCTAGCCTAAAGACTGGTATGTTTTGGAGTATTCTTTCTAAGCACCCGTGAATTTTATTACATTGTGAAATGCAGATCCTGATAGAGGCAATAGTGTTTTCTTTGAAGCTAACCATCCAAAATGGCTGCTGCCAAAACAATATAGGCGAACAAAACTTCTTCTATGGTAGAGCAGTGAGAGTTGGGCTCTTTCCACACAACTTCAACTATAGGGCCGAGATCTTAAAAATTAAAACAGTTTTCTATGTCCCACAACTAATCCTGTTAAAAAAGAGACCTATTTATGAATTAAACTACATTCTATGAATACTTTATTCATTCGCTAGATTATTTATAACAGAGAAAAACAAACCTTTTCTTATTATATATTTCGCGAAATACTTTGTTTAGGATGAAATGAACATGTGTGATAGCCTTAAGATGAAAGGAGGCATCTGATGACTGCACATGCACATATTTTTTTCAGTAACTATTATTTGATTTGTGACCAAAAAATAATTAAAAGTTTATGGACAGTATTAATAAGGGAGATAGCGTAAACCATTATTTCCCCAAGGTGTCAGGGATATCTTTAGGTATGAGTTACTATGGCACACGCAGTGTTCTGTAGACAGATTGTTTATTAAACTGAATTCACTAAAGAAAGGAAAAATGAAATACAAAGTTTTCAAACATAAACATATTATTAAACACAGTTCAGTGTACGCTTTGTGCAATAAACGAGTGTAAATTGTATTTCTATGACTTTTCTGCCAAAAGCTTCCACAAGACTTGGAATAAAAAGGAAAATCCTTGAACCTACCACTAAATCCTTTACAATTATTTTCATCCCTCTTCCCACGATTAATCAAACTTATGCTATAATCGTATCAAGGCTAAGAAGAACTAAAGTAGTGTCCAATTATAAATTTCTAAATCAGGACGTTCAGTAGTTCTGAAAGTGTGACAGACAGCGAATCCATCAGGGTTCCATTTTTTTATTGAAAAGATACGGAGCCCTGAAAAGGAGACAAGGTAAGATAAAGCATTACAACACAAATCCTAAACCTTAGCTCCATTGTTATTATGTACGCTTAGAAGAATTGCTACACATTTCTTACTGCTTAACAATACATCAAAATCCGACGTACAGTTACCTACAGACTGCCGAATAAAACACGAGTAGGTCATCCGTCGTCGGTGATACCATGGTTCGTATGGTTTTACCATCTGAATATAATTCCACCCATCTCTTTTTTATTGGATTTTTACGGTTCTCGATGATGACTTGATAGAAGCTGATAGATTTTTTTCTTTTATTTATTGCTTTACGCCTCGTCGACAGCTAAGGTCATTAGAGGCGGGATGGGACTTGGGACAAGGAACGGGAAGGAATTCGGCCATGACCTTTTTGAAGGAAGCATCCATGCATTCGCCTGGAGTGATTTGGGTAAACTATGGAAAACCCAAATCTGGATGCCTGGACGGGGAGCTGATAGATGATTGGCGGGTAAACATCGAGAAGGATTTTGACCAAAAGCTATCCCGTCATTGACCTTCTATGATATGAAAGAAATACTCAATGGTCGGCCCGATGATCTGTTCCGTGCAGCTTCACACAACTGCAAGAGTCTATAGGTAAGCATGAGATAAGAAATTAAAAATCGGTCTAACCTCACTGGCTATCTGATAAAACTCTCCCACCCAGCACTCAATACATTGTCTGAGTTTCTGCATGATATGTATTCAAACGGAATGTGAAAGCCCTCAAACGAAACTTGAAAGTTTTTTTTCAAAAAAAGTATTACTCGATAAATTGTACGATTGGACGGCCTTCCGCCGCATTCAGTGTCCTGACAGCTAAGGCAACAGGCATTGATAGACGGCGTGCAATGACGGGTGGCGTGGCAGCAAGTGGAATCAATAACGCTGAGCCGGGCCTACAATGTTAATTCCCCCTCTACTCTCCTCTCGACAGAATTAAGCGGCGCCGCTGCAAATTACAGGAGCGACACCGCTCTTGATTAGCCCCTTCCCCCTAGCAGTCGGCTCGACTAGCCGGACCAGGCAGGCTCACTACCGCCTTCAAGCGCTCCGTACACGCCAGTAACTTTGTATTGCAGTTCACGATGCCGGGCACGCCATTTGAAGCATTCACTGGCCACCTCTCCTCCTGCCCGGTTCACCATGGATATCATATCTACTGCACTGCTTCTCGAAAAACAATTTCCTTAAAAAGACTGCTTGATGTGAATTAGCAGTTTTTTTTGTAGGAAATTTGAACTCTAACCTTCTTCTGAATGGCGATGAGAGGGACTATATTAATTTTACAGCACTCTATGTGACTCTCTTCTTATCCATTTACGAAATCTCTCAAATTTTAAAAAAATTTTGAGCTCAGTTCTTAAAATGGAATGGTCAACAGATTTCTTCAAGACGATAGGCACTCCAGACCAGAGACAAAATATTATTAGTTACATCTTTCCACATCTCCTCAACTTAACTGTACTTTTGTTTCAACATCTTACCTTTATTACAACAGCCTGAAAACAATAACCTGATTTCAAGATTTCTATCATCGTTGACGTTTCCTGTAGTTTTGACACCATACCTGTGTGCCTGGGAGAGTGCGGTGGATGAGTGAAAATGTTTGGGCTTTAAATTTTATGACATGGGTTCGATTCCTTGTCTACGCTCCCAGGCTCCTTATTTCCACACTATTAGAAGTAATTAAAATCTATAATTTCAGTAAATCGAAGCAAGAACAATCCCCAAGACAGAATAGTACCAGTTAAAATACAAAATGAAAGTGTTTTGGAAATGATAGATGAGGAAAGAAGTTCTTGAATGAGTCTTACTGGATTAAGAGATAATTTCATGCGTCACATTTTAAATCTTGAGAAATTGATCAGTTCATTTGTGGAGGAAACAGCTGAAGGTAAAAACTTGACAGGAATACAAAGATTGGAGTATATGGATCAATACATAGGGTGTAGTGTCAATGTTGAAATGAAGCGTTTAGCTCAGATGGAGAATTGTATCTCACTAACTGAGAACTGAAAAGGAATAAGAACAGAGACTATACATAAGAAAAACCTCAAATACTAAATTTTGTAAATATTAAATCAACAAGTTGTTTTGCGTAACAAATATAAACCAAAATCATTTTCAAGTTTCTTCAAATAAATAGTAAGCTACTACGTTTTCAGTAAAATTATTCAAATTTTGATATTCATCTGTTAATACAATAAAGAAGTATGGTAGTTCTTTCGTGCTTTCTCAAAAAGAATCATGTGGAACTAATCACTAGTGATTACCAAGTACTAATGTAATCATAGATACTCTTCTTTTCATGTCTCTGCATATCTGGTAATGGAGTGGTTATAATAGTTCTAATTTCCAATTTCAGAGCCTCTTAATGTAACCGTGAATCCATTTTCACCGTGTTTTTGTGCTTCCATCTGGCAGTTTCTCCGTCACTTTAACTTATTCAAAACGAAATAATCTTTAATAACAACGTCCAAGTTCAAAATTATAAATTAGCAATGTCATTTTATACTGGTATACCCACAGGCAATTTAACACTTTTCATTCCGATCTTGTTATAAAACTTTTTCTTGAAACATCGTTTCTTAACCTTTTTCAATCGATGCCCATAAAATGTAATAAATAATTCTACGGACCACTAACTTACGCAACTATGTTTTTTACCTATGAGTAGTTTTTTAACATTTGGTATATATTTTATTTTATCATTACAACATAATAAACACTGAAATTTATTTTTTGTTATGATATCCTTAATTCAATAGAATAATTTGTTTAATAATAGGCCAGCAGAAAACCTGTCCCACCTTTTGGTCCGCAGATCACGTGTTGCTTTCGAAGTTCCTCACTGTTTTGAAAATTGCATTGGAGATATGCAGTAAGATTTGTCTAATGCACATTAACAGCCCGGATGAATTTGGTAAATGTGTGCCAAGCAATTAAAGGTTCGATACAATGCATAATGGCAGTTAACAGTAATTAGTTGTGATTACAGTGAATGCGACAGTAATTAATTGAATGATACGAGTATTGATATGCATCGCTTTAAACATAATGTTTAAAGAAAGAGATGTGATGGTTATGGTATGGCCTTTTTAAAACAGTATATTTCGAAAGTACAGGCATAGAGAAAATAATTTAAGCTAAAAAGGCTGCTACTTGGTGACGTGACATGAATAATTGATATTTAGGGCTAATGTAATATGTATTAAAACTACATTTAACTAAAGAATATTTTTTTCTATCAGCATTACGGTGGTATTATATAGTAGTACGTTCGGGGTACTTCCATGCGCCGATAAAAAAGAAAAGAAAAAGAAATTTCGCTGGCGTGACGTCGAAACTTTTCACAAAGTTAGTGTACTAACTTCCTAGAAATGAATGGTTGATTTTGAGCTTTCCTCATTCATGTTTTACTGGCTACAAGCATTGCATGCTCAGCTTCTGAAGAGAGCGAATATTCTCTACGTAATGTATTTCAAAAAGGAAAACTATGGTTTGTCATCCACATAAATTACTTGATACTCTACAACATGACATTTATTGAATTGTCAGGACTTTTCATCCCGGAAATTTATAAGTAACGAGCAGGGTACCCGGCGTTGTCCTTTATAGTTGAGGTTGATTTACCCGCATGTTATTTTTAGTCACCCAATGAGAAAGATGTGTAACAAGTTTCATTAAATTTGTGGCAGCCATTTCCAGTATTAAAGCTAATCTAGATTCGCCCACACTCTACTTAGACAGGATTGGTTTGATGCTGAAGTAACACGACACTATTTTTATTCATCCGATGAGAAACATATGCTGCATTTTCTGTCACATTAGCACTAGCCATTTCCGAAATTAAAGTAAACGTCTTTTCATCCGCGCTGTACCCAATGGTTGTGGTTTGGTGTTGGTTTACTTCCACAGAATTTTTGATCTCTCCAATACAGCAGAGCGAGCAGTCAAAACGTTGTATTTTCACGACCCCATCCGGCGAGACATTCTTTGACTTTCCAATTTCTGAAACACATTCAAGGTTGCTCGGATTTAAATTTTTATCTTGGCAGTTATTGCAAACTAAGATCATTTTCCCGGTAGGAAGACTGGTACGTTCTATGCAAAGCGTCTACTACCCTCCTCAGCTTCTTAATTCTTTCACCTTTTTAACCTTCGGCTGAACTTGGGCAACTGCTTTACGTTTCGCTAGAGGCATTTCAGTGTTACTGCAAAATACGTAGTACCTAACTGAAATGGAAACAGTTGAGGCATGGTTTGATTAGGCACGAGGATCAGTCGCTTGAGCAGTCGGAGCACACGTAACCTTAGTATCCAAGAGTAGATCCCGGCAGTCACGAGGCGTCTACCTAGCTACCTAATCCGAGGTTCTGGTAAACGCATGCCTGCTAGTACACATTACATGTGCGGTAAGAAGATCACGTAAGTGATCCCTAGGGTGACTCTTCAAACATTGCAAGGAAGCCTTCTTAACAAGTGAACAATCTTTATCACAGTTGCGATACTGATTTGGGAGGCGTCAGCCCATTTGGGCCTTCTTATAGGCTATCCGTGTAGGGCAGTCGCTTGAGGAGCGGGACATAAAGAGCGTGCCGGGTCCTAGCTTCTAATGGGATACCATCAAGTGGGCAACGGGCGTTGCCAGATGCACGAGATGTGCGGTACGGTGTTGCACGAGTGACCCCGACGGTGACTCCTCAGACGTTGCAATGGAAGACTTGCCAACAAGAGTGCTAATGGGAGAAGGAGCCCCATCGGACTTCACCCGTGCCCCCTCTAGGCGCTGGCCTCTTAGATTTTACTGACAGTTTCGTTTGTTTGTGCAGTATGCAAGACGGAGCCAACTGTGGTTTATATATTGTTGTAAGTAGTCAACATGACAAAAAAAGAAAAAAAACATTTATCCTTTCTATTCACTGATATTCTGCTTCTGACGGAAATTGCGTCCGGCAATTTATCGTAAAGGAAGGATAAGGTGATATGAAACCTCTACAGTCTCTTCGCAATGTGCCTTATACAGTGAGGTGACAAAAGTCATGGGATAGCAATATGCAAATATATAGATGGCAGTAGTGTCACTTACAAGTTGTATAAATGGTCAGTGGCTGGGCAGGACTTTCATTTGTGGTCGAATGGTTCTTGTGAGAAGGTTGATTATGCGATTATGGCCACACGACGAGAATTAACGGATTTCGAACGCTGCATGGTAGTTGGAGCTAGACGCATGGGACATTTCATTTCGGAAATCGTTACGAAATACAACGTTCCGATATCCACAGTGTCAAGAGTGTGCCGAGAATACCTAAATTCAGGCATAACCTTCAATCATGGACAACGCAGTGGTCGACAGCCGGCACTTAATGAGCGCGACCAGCGACGTCTGTGTAGACAAGCAACAATGCGTGAATGTGGGACGTCCGACGGGCGTGTCCGTTAGAACAGTCTGGCGAAATTTGGTTTTAATAGGCTATTGCACCTGAAGACCGACTCGGGTGCCATTACTAACAGCACGACATCGCCAACAGCGGCGCTCCTGGGCTCGTGACCATATCAGTTGGACTGCAGACGACTAGAATCAAAGTGGCTTGGTCAGATGAGTCTCGATTTCAATTGGTAAGAGCTGGTGGAAGGGTACGAGTGTGGCGCAGACCCCATGAAGTCATGGACCCAAGTTGTCAACAAGGCACTGTGCAAGCTGGTGGTGGCTCCATAATGGTGTGGGCTGTGTTTACGTGGCGTTCAGCTACTGGGAAACCACTTACAAATATTCATGGACTTCATCTACCCAAACAACGATGGAATTTTCCAGGATGACAATGCGCCGTTTCACTGGGCCATAACTGTTCGCGATTGGTTTGAAGAACATTCGGGACGATTCCACCGGATGATTTGGCCACCACGATCGCCTGACATGAATCCCATCGAACATTTATTGGACATAATCGAGAGATCAGTTCGTGCACAAAATCATCCACCGTCAACACTTTGAGAATTATGGACGTCTATAGAGGCTGCATGGCTCAATATTTCTCCAGAGGACTTCCAACGACTCGTGGAGCGCATGCCACGTCGAGTTGCTGCACTTCGCCTGGCAAACGGAGGACCGACACGCTATTAACAGGGTATCCAATGCTTTTTATCACCCCAGTGTACAACCCATCACCCCTACCTTCCATTGGCTCTGCGGCAATGAACATTGTTATATTAATGGCTTCTTCGTGCTCCAGGTTCATCGCTTCCAACAAGAGACTCATTTCAACTGATTAAAGCAAATGGCTGACAAACTGTTGGCCTTTCCCCTCCAGTCGTTGTCAGCAAGAATTGAAACTTTCATTCCTAAATACGTCGGTGAAATATTCAGAGCAGACATTGACCAGTCCCTCCTCATGGAGCGTCATCAGTCATGTCCGAGTAGACCGGTCTTCCTCAAAACCGCATTTCTGCATTCGTCCTATTAGGTGGTCGCCCATTTACGAACCGCCGAGCTGTCCGATGTAAAACCTTGTCAATTGCAGACGACACGTAGTGCCGCTCCGTCGTGTCGCTTGAATACGAACTGAACCGATTTTTATCACAAAGTGGATAGTGATTTATATTTCCAAGAAAATACATAACTCCTTGGGCAAAGAATGAAACGTTACCGAAAGCAGTATTGGCTCAGTCCCTACCTAAGCAAGAAAAAAGTTTTGGAGAATTTAATCACCTATTTGAAGAATTAATTATATATATATATATATACTAGCTGGTACCCACGACTTCGTTCATGATTGTAAAGAATTCATATTGACAGCTAAGCTATAGACATCTAACCACCATAGTGCACGATGGGAGACTCGATATTATTACCACACACAAACACCAGACCAGTCTTCTGCGCTATGTACTTCCGGCAGCAAAGTAAAATTTACGGATACACACAAGTCTTTGGATGAAATACGAAAATATTCATGATCGACCAATTTCAAACACCATAACTCACACACTCCCACAGTTACCGAATTTCGGCCAACGTTGTGATCCATGGGAGACTCTGTGTTACTACCACACACAAACGCCAGTGATCTGCGATTGATAGTTTTCACTTAAAAGTGATACACCGTGACACATGCGTCTTTGGCAGAAATATGAAATTGCCGAAGGTGGACCATTTACATCCCCCATATCTTCCACACCCCCATAGCTACAGACATCTAACAACCATAGTGCATGACAACAGACACGATTCTACTACCACACATAAACACCAATGCTCTATGCTATGTAGTCGTGGCAGAAAAGTGAAATCTGCGGAGACACATGCTTTTCGTCGAAATACGAAAATATCCTTGGTCGCCCACTTACAACCACCATATCTCCCACACAACCACAGTTTCTGAAATTCGGCCGCTGTTGTGATCGAAAGGTGACTCTGTGCTACTACTACACACAAACGCCAGTTATCTGTGATCTATAGTTTTCGCTGAAAAGTGATACATCATGACACTTTTGTCTATGGCAGAAGTATGAAATTGCCACAGGTCGACCACTTTCAACCCCCATTTCTCCCACACCCCCATAGCTACCGACATCTAACAACAATAGTGCACTACATGAGATACGATTCTACTACCAAATACAAACACCAATGCTCTATGCTATGTAGTTGTGGCAGAAAAGTGACATATGCGGAGACAGCCGAAATACGAAAATATCCCCGGTCGGCCACATACAACCACCATATCTACCACGGTACCACAGTTTCTGAAATTCGGCCGCTGTTGTGATCTAAAGGTGACTCTGTGCTACTACTACACACAAATGCCAGTTATCTGTGATCTATAGTTTTCGCTGAAAAGTGATACATCATGACACTTTTGTCTATGGCAGAAGTATGAAATTGCCACAGGTCGACCACTTTCAACCCCCATTTCTCCCACACCCCCATAGCTACCGACATCTAACAACCATGGTGCACTACATGAGATACGATTCTACCACCAAACACAAACACCAATGCTCTATGCTATGTAGTTGTGGCAGAAAAGTGACATATGCGGAGACAGTCGAAATACGAAAATATCCTTGGTCGGCCACTGACAACCACCATATCTACCACAGTACCACAGTTTCTGAAATTCGGCCGTTGTTGTGAGCGAAAGGTGGCTCTGTGCTACTACTACACACAAACGCCAGTTATCTGTGATCTATAGTTTTCGCTGAAAAGTGATACACCATGACACTTTTGTCTTTGGCAGAAGTATGAAATTGCCACAGGTCGACCACTTTCAACCCCCATATCTCCCACACCCCCATAGCTACCGACATCTAACAACCATGGTGCACTACATGAGATACGATTCTACCACCAAACACAAACACCAATGCTCTATGCTATGTAGTTGTGGCAGAAAAGTGACATATGCGGAGACAGTCGAAATACGAAAATATCCTTGGTCGGCCACTGACAACCACCATATCTACCACAGTACCACAGTTTCTGAAATTCGGCCGTTGTTGTGAGCGAAAGGTGGCTCTGTGCTACTACTACACACAAACGCCAGTTATCTGTGATCTATAGTTTTCGCTGAAAAGTGATACACCATGACACTTTTGTCTTTGGCAGAAGTATGAAATTGCCACAGGTCGACCACTTTCAACCCCCATATCTCCCACACCCCCATAGCTACCGACATCTAACAACCATAGTGCACGACAGGAAAGACAATTCTACTACCACACACAAACACCAAAGGTCTATGTTATATGGTTGTGGCAGGAAAGAGAAGTATACGGAGATACGAATTTTTGGTCGAAATATGAAAACGCCCTGCACTGACCAACTTTAATCATTATATCTCCCACATCCCCACAGCCAGCGGCATTCGGCCAACGTTGTGCACGACAGGAAACTCCATGTTACTTCCACCCACAAACATCAGAGATCTGTGCTAGGTAGTGGTGGCTGAAAAGTGAAATATAGGAAAAAACACGTCTATTTTTATATATATATATAGATATATATATGGATCTTTTTAGTACTATAGGATGGGCATGGAAACATTTCAGCATATATTATCAGATATTCAGTCTTCAGTTACAAAAAGGTCAAATTTCTGGGAAGCCATATACATGAGGAATGTATGGCTTTAACATTAAGGTAAGTTGTTAGAACGGATACTTCCTAGTGCATGATTGCAATGAACTCTTCACCGATGTAAAAACTCGATATTTCAGCAGCTAACTCCACTATCTTCTTCAGATTTTTTTCAAAGATGTTATTTTAATACAAACATAATAAGGTAGTTAGCGCTTAATTGAATGAATTCATAGAAAAAGAAAATTCAGTCTAAATTCAATTTTAAAAAATAAAGTAAAATATACGCTAACATCAAGTGTCTCCCGTAGCACATGGATTTAGATGCGACTCGGAACTGAAGGCTTTAAGTGGAGGTGAGTCGGACAGTGTCGTTCGTCGGAGGATTAGCAAGCTCACTGCACGGCAGTTTGTACGGCTTACGGCAGCCACGAGTAGGGACTTCCTATCGACGATAGAGCCTTCTTCAAGATATCCTAATCACCCTTTTTATCACCGGCTTTACACCGATAAATGCTATGTGCCATTCGTTTAGATTTTTTTCCTAACGCTGCAGTGCGTCCCCAGAATTGTTATTTACTTTATGTAGCTTAATACGGAACAGAAACTAGATGTCACTGACCGATAAAATGTTTAAGGGAGCGTGAAATGTTGTATCATAGTTGATATGCTTCTTACCCTTCTTCTGAAGGGTTTTACTTTTGCTGCCTTTCTCAATACCGTGTTTGCTAGAGATACTGTTATTAATAACTTCGGAGAAGTTTATATCCCAGAAGGAAGTTAGTACACCTAATTCTGTATTATGTGCATTTTAACTTTAAACTGTTTCACTGCTTGTGG
Organism: Vandiemenella viatica; assembly: GCA_031002005.1. Taxonomy (NCBI): domain Eukaryota; kingdom Metazoa; phylum Arthropoda; class Insecta; order Orthoptera; family Morabidae; genus Vandiemenella; species Vandiemenella viatica. The sequence continues at coordinate 320,706,009 of JARYHS010013630.1, read as the reverse complement.
TAAATTGCCCACTACTGCAGTTATCTGGAAACTCAGTGGTTAAGATGTCTGACTGGAGAACCAAAGGCCCCCATTTCGAATGGCGGTCTGTGATGGGATTATCAAAGGCCCTTAGCCCGACAATCACATATGGCCCAGCTGGTGAAGGACGCCAGAACGCTTCTATCGTTTGGTTTCCATATTAAGTCGTAGGTCCACTAACTCGTTAGGATTACCTGCTAAGTTAGTTAGCTGCGAACAGCGGTGCATTGCGCAGCGAATAGAAAACTCTGTCATATGACGGCCAAACAGTCCTTCGCGATATCTCGACCATTCGACGCGACGATTTGATGTGTTTTGTTCACTATTTGCATCCGTAGCTATTCCAATCCCTAATTTTGTCCGCTCAGTAATGCTGTAAATTAATTGTTAGTTTTTGGCCAATTCCTTGTCTCCTGTTGTAAATGTCCATTAAGGCTTTATCTGCCTTATACCACTTCTTTCTTTACCTGTCTACTATCATCAACAAGCTGCTGTTCTTAGATCATAAATGTGTTATAAAGCAATTTCCCGCAACAAATCCTACAGCTCTTGTACTTGGTACCCAAGAAGTAAAGGTACATCTAACAAATTATCGCCCCAACGAAGCAAGCGAATTATCAGTGCTTTGCAGCTCCATTCTCTTACTTCACTGGTAAAGCCGTTCATCAGCCTCTCTACTAGTTTCAAGACTTTCCCTACCATCTCCACATTTTGTCGTACCGAAATGAGTTTATTATCAATTTATATGTTAAGATATTTACATTTTAGCTACTAATTCCCGGCCCATCGTTCAATCACACATAATCTCTATTTTTCATTACTTATCAATTTAAAAAATATTATTATTTTCTTTCAATCTGAAAAACTATAAAAAATCTGTCAACAGACGTTTATATGCAATCTACAAACATCCGTCTCCTACCATTGCATCAAATATTCTCAGTATTAATCTTTTTTTCTTTTCTTTTTATTTACGTGCCTAGATTCCCAGGATACTTAAATGTTCTATATCTTCCAAAATTAAAGGAATTTCAACTTTTAGGTGCTATGTGAACAAACAAACAAAAATTCAATATTCAGCATTACGGATCTAACTAAGGCTACTGGTTGTCTTACATCCTATTTGTATTTTTAAAAGTAGTGATTGCATAGAAGGCAATACACGTATTAGAACAAATCAAAGATTTAAATTAGACCTTCTCCGGCCTCGGTAGCGTAGGGGCTAGAGCGCTAGCTCCACGTGCCGAAAGTCGCCAGTTTGAAACCGGCGGGGGGCATGGGTGTTTAAGTGATGTGTCTGTGAATGTTATGTCCGTCCTGTGGTGTGTCTAATTAACTGGAAAAAATTCATACTGGAGATACTGAAAACACTGACATAATTACCATCGAGTTGTCTCTATGGTCTCAGATGCCGAAAGCCATTAAATAATATTAACAAAACAAATAGATCTTCAAGCGCCAGGATTACGTTATTTTAGAAAATAAGCTGTCAAGAATGAAATTTCATTTGTGCTAAAGTATTTCTAACAAGCTTGTACTAACAGATACGTTACTGCAGATGATATTAATTACCAAACCCGGTGAGTTCCCTCATAAGGCCATGACCGAATTCCTTCCCGTTCCTTGACCACAGCTTAATAACCACGACGTCTACGAGGCGTAAATCCCGCATAAGGAGACAATTGTCAATGGTAGCATTTCTGTTAAGATAGTTCTAAAGCAGTGTTTCTCACATTGTGGCCCGCGGTAGAATATTAAAACTTTAGCTACCGTACATGGAATGTAGCTATAAGGGAGTATAAGGTATAACCAAGACTTCTTAAAAGCCTTGAATATTTCAATTACAACGCAAAAATCTGGCAGCATTGTTCCTACAATGCCCTATTCACCAAATGCTTTCCCAGTCGGCATCAAAGAGAGCGCCATTTGTTTAAGAATTATGTTAATGACCTTATTACTTTTTATATGGTTCTTATAGTAGTTATGAGGGACCGCGGAACGCGATAAGGATGGTAAAATAACAATGATGATGTAAACGACAGTAAAAGTTGTCAGGTTTCCTTACTTTAATTTTATTTTGTGCATGTTGGTGGGTGGTATAGAGTAGCATCTAGTCTGCAGTTACATTATTGTTCGTTGATATGGCTTGTCTGGTCAGTATGTAATTAGCTCTAAGCAATTCACTTCCATTTTCATAATAGTATTTTCGTAGGTATTCAAAACAGGCTTTTAGATTCATTATGTTATAATGGTAAAATATGTCCTTGATGTTAATAACATACAGATAAATAAAAAATTAGGCCCACATATGTTAGTGGTCCTAGCATTATTTTTATCAATTTACTGTTAAGAAAGGTTGAGAAACGCTGTTTTAAATTTATTTGGCTTATTGCTGTTATTTCATGCAGCTTAGCTTAAGTTACTGTAGTGTTTGATTTATTTGCAGGGTAGCACCCCCCCTCCCCCCGTCCCCCCCCTCCCCCATCCCAGTGTTGTTGCCAGCCTCTTCGCTTTGAAAATCCGTAGATAGCCGCTAAAATGTCCGTAGATTGGGTACAAAAATCCGGAGACTCACTAACTAAAAGACTAAAACAATAATTATTGAAGAGAAAGTCAAAATTAATTATACTTTTTATCTCCATGTCTTTAAAATTCGAAATACAAAATTATATTCTACATTGAAAGTAAGAAATATCGCTGAACATGTTTTATACATCGTCACTTTCATCGCTGCTGCTGCTGCTGTGCCTACTCTTTTTTTTTTGGGGGGGGGGGACTATATATTCGGAAGGCACTGCTATGTAACCCGTGCCAACGAGCGTGTCACCATGTATAAAGAGTGCATAGATAGTTTTGTATTACAGTCTTTTAGGATCTATAAAACCTATAATCAAACAAAATATAGTTTTATTTCAATCGTTGGTACACACGAGCGGTTACAAAGAAACAATTAACAATTATTGACAATTCTGTAATGCATTAACACTATACGCTCAAAGTTTTTTTTAAAAAAAAACACGAATATTAGGTAAAATCAACAAATAGTAAAAAATAGCAAAAATCCGTAGATATTTTAACAAAATCCGAAAATCCTAACTTTTTATAAAAATCCGTAGAAATGGCAGCACTGCCCCCCATCCACTCATTCTGAGCGGCAGTAACAATAGTATTGGGAATATAGTCATGTATCCAACTAACAAACAACAAAACTGCTTCGCTGAATGTAACCACGAACGCATTACATGACTCAGACTTACGGAAGTTTATAAGTAAACAGGAATTGATTAAATTCTGATAAAATTACTGTTTACATCATAAACAGAGTATTAGCTTCTGCACAGATGAAAATTGTGTCAGTAAAGCAAAAAAAATTGTTGCACCGTGTAACCTTTTTTTACTGTCCAAATTTAATTCCTAAATGAATAGTTATTCAGACAATAAAATAATCTTGTCTATTGGCTACCCGGGAGACGCTGCGTTCTGCCCAAGAAGATACCACAGTATTATTGTCGAAACGTCGCTTTACACATCATGGCGCGGTATCACCCGGACAACTGACTCCGGCCGTGAAGCCTACGATTTCAGGAAATACTTTCGGTCCCCAGTGAAAATTTTCATTTTTAATAGTAAAACATCTTTAATATTGATCCTTGATAAGATAAGATTGCAAAATTGCTAAGTCGAAATATTTCCCTTCTATGTGATTTTAAATTTCAACTTCTCTAACCATATAATATGCAGTATTTGACGTGTGATTGTGGAGTGGGGCTTTCCGCCTGAGCTGCTGGGCTGCCAGTCGTCTGCTCCGCGGTGATGAAGTGGACGGCGCCGTGGCGGAACGCTGCGCAGCTCCATCAAAGAACCGTGGAATTTTTTCCTGACGCCTTCTTCTTGCTGGTGCCCGTGATGTATAGTGTTTGCTTTGATCCTCATAATAGGCCGCTAGCTGCCGAAACATGAAAAGACTGCCGTCTTCCCTTACACATTGAGGCTGCCTTCGTCGACACACGTGAATAAATTGAGCTGTCTTCGGAAGAGGCGTATAGGCTCCGTAATGTTCTGGCAAGCTAGATAAGGGTGGCTGGCGGCGGGTAGCGAGGCACAAATACCGCGACGAAAAGAGCCGTGGTTATTATCGAAGCAATATTTATTGCTGAGTACATTTTTCACAGTTATAAGTACTCTTTATTCTAAAATATTCAATATTAAAAAAATATATCGCTAGTTGTGCTGTCATCTAAAGCTTCTTTTTTCTAATGGAATTCTACATGATATTCTTCTTTAGTTCCGCAAGTATTACTGTGATAATTCAGAATGTGACCTATATAATGCCGTGGAATGAACATATCGAGAAAGTAATGGGGGAGCAAATGATATGCTCAGGTTTCTAGGACGTAATTTAAAACACCACACACCGGAAGTTACAACAATTTCATACAAAGTGCTACTGCGTCCTCATTTAGAATATTGTTGTTCTTTATGGGGTCCTATCAAAAAGGGTTAACGGAGGCATTGGAGAATGTCCAAAGTAGAGCAACCAGATTCGTGAGAGGTTACAACTGGAGGGAAAGCGTAAGTGCGATGTTGAAGGAGTTAGGTTGGGAAGACCTGGAACACCGAAGGCGTTGTTCTCGACAGAAGATAAATGAAAACTTCATGACTGACTTATTTCGAAATGACAGCAAACAAATATTACTACCATCAACATTCATATCTAGGAATGACCGACAAAATAAGGTAAGAGAAATCAGTACCAGAACCGATTCATTTCTATACTCATTTTTTCCACTAGCGATGGTGTAGGGAATGAATAGGAAGGATTTCCGGGCTAGTAAACCTAAAATCCGACAGAAATAGTGCTCGATAAATCACTCCGGCCAGCCTGATCTAGGTTTCCCTGGTTTTCCCAGATCGCTCCAGGCGAATGCCGAGAAGGTTACTTACTCAAACCAGCCCAGGGGCGCCTCCTGTCATATCCTGTATATCCCTTCTAAAATATTACCCTTTCGTATAGGTGCAATGCATCCTCCGCCACCCACTTTTAGTGAATCGCGGACTAGTAATAATAATAATAATAATTTAATTCTGAAGGTCGCTGTCTTATTATTTTAGCTGGAGTTTTATCAATTTTAATTTTATCCTTTTTTTTTTATAGAACGTTACGTCAATAATTTGGCAGAGATACGATATTTACACAAAATTTCGCAATGAAGGATCACTAACAACGATCCACCAAACGGAAAAATACTCGGAAATAAATTTTAATGTCAAATGCTTTGTTCTGTTTAAATATAATCACGGAAACTCATATAATACAAAAATAATTGGCATGAAACTTACTGTTCGTATGCTTCGTGTTTTTACAGTTCAGATTCCCTGTTTCAAAGCCCGGTAGGGTCACGAATTTTTTATAACTTAACTTGATCATTATGGTACATTCCAGGACAATAGGTGGTTGGAATTTCACGTCTGACTGTAGCCATGACAAAGGCAGAACGCGCGAAAAATAAGATCTTTGATAATAGGTCATAAGACACGAATTTACTTGCTATCTTGCATAAGTTATTCATGTTTTCAAACTAATTAGATTACCCTTTTTAGAGCTGTAGAACATGAAACATAATAGTGTAATAATTTATGTCGAGTTTTATTTCAGAAGAAAGCAGTTTATCACTTCCGTGCAGCCACACAAACCGAACTTACTTGCAGTGACTCTGAGATAACCATTTAAGTTTAAAGTGGCGTTTTTAGTTCCAGCCAGTATTAACTACGCACAAAAGAGAAATTAAGTATGAAGCATTGATCAGTAAAATCTTAAAAGAACTGTATGCACACATTTTACATTCCTCTTGTTAGTTTTTAGATTCGGTTTTGTCAAAAGTCATCAAACAAAATTTAGTAATTAGTTAATTTGTTACGATTGTGACAAATACGAATGTTCTCTTTTTAAAATATTTTTTTGTTTCTTCTACACTATAGCTGTTGGAAAGATGGACTGTAGTCTATTTACCGAGTTACTCTTCTATCATCTTTACTCATGATACCAATATACATGTGAGAGCCTTAAGCTAGAAAGATCATTCACTCCGAATCTATCTTATAGTTATCTTCGTCTGTTTTGAAGGAGTATAACCAACTCCTTAGTTTTGTCTCTTGCTGGATTGCCTTTTGAGAGTATAATTATCTCGACTCCAACAAATTTTGAATTCATAAAATCCGCAACAAATCCTGGATGGTAAAAATCTAAAGAGCTAAGATGTGAGCTTACTTACAAGGAACACTAACCAAATTTTCGGGTTTTTTTTTCAGAAAGCCATTGTGCGGCTGGTCAGAAACATAAAGTTTGACTGATCACTGTTGGACGATGAGAAGCAGTAGCACAAAATACAATAGTGTCTAAAATATTCTTCGTAAAGACATCTAACTTACGATGTATTATGTAAAAGTAATATAATTTTTCATCACCTGCTCATTACCCGATTGGTGTAAATAGCAAATAAAACGCTAAGTTCCAAATGAGAGAATACTGCTTCAACATTCAAGTCTTACATTCATGTTAGACAAACAGTTTAAGATAATATGTCTTCCTATGGATGCTCCTTACATGATGAGGTAACATCTGGCTTATGGTGTAAAGGGTTTTGTAGTCTTTTAGCTACTAGTACAGATTTTAGTATTCGACATTATCTTTTCGCAACTCCTTAGTACGAAATTAGAGAGGAAACAAACAATTCACGATCTGATAGATAGCCTTAGTAAGACATAAGTGAAAAATTCGACCATAAGTGACTATTAGCTGAGAATCTAGGGTGATATGTTAGTTTCTAGCTTTTAACAAATATGAAAACTTAATGTGTTGATGTGAAATACGTTGTCCTGTGATTCTTGAAATGTATGCTACGGTTAATTCTGGAAAGTGATTTTCCTCTTGCTTGTCTGACTGACAGTTATTTTCAGTTATCATCGTATAAAGAAACGTCTTCCTTCAATAAGCAACATAAATCGAAAAAGCAGATATATTCAGCTCCCTCACAATAGGTTGTTGTTGTTACAGCTTTAGGGAGGGTCGAGAACAGGGTGATTAGCGCCTACCTTCACAACATGACACGTTTCTAAATAAAAGTATGTGATTTTGTCTACATTACATAGTAACTACACTATGATATAACGCTTAATTAAACAAACCTATATTTATTATTCATTCCATCAGTGTTACGCGTTCTGGTTTCTTTACCACCCGTTATTGAAACATTCTTTCGAACTGATCTTTAAGTAACAGATACCTCCCTCCTTTCCTTACACTATCAAATTAAGATATAGTTTGGCACTGATATCTCAGGAAGGTTTTCGATCAGAGATGACCCCTTAGGCACGCATTAGAATGCGTTGTGACAGTACTGCTTTGCGGCACCCTACTCGGCTTTCCCTCACTGATTCTGGAGTATTCATACTATGATCAGCATCTTTCCTCAGATAGACACGAATAACAGAATAATAAGCCATACTACAGATGTTTAAGATGGGAGTCAATAAAAATAATTAAATAATATTCCTACATTTGCTTGCTTCCATGTTAATCAAACACATTAACACGAATAACCTCTTTCATAAATTTTATCCTAGTTATCTAACAGTGCAACACTCAACCTGATTTTCTGTGTAATGATACGTACAAACAGTCATTTTTTCGTAGACAGAATGTGCAAGATTTTCCCAACGGCATTCAAGATGATTATGAAATACAAACACCCGCACTTTAAAAACAAAGAATCCAATCAGTTCTAATTATATTTTTTGGATCCCCTTAAAGGATTGTGTCCTTGTGAAATACCTGTGATCATTCTTGATTAAAGCCTAAAATTTGAGGTGCAAATGTACAGTACTTACGAGACCAAATAGCTTCATGTTTCCAGCCCTTAAATCCCATGCCACATACAAAGAAAGCCAAATGTCAAAATGACAGCAGCCAATGTACACCTTAGGTACCAGGCCTAATACCCAATACGAAGAGTGCCTATGAAGTTATTGGCGTCTACCATAAATATTCTACCTTGAATGATGAATAAATTTACCTATTGGCATAAAAAAGAATTAAGTTTAGTTGTGGAGAGTGATACCAAGGAATTTAAATCAACTGTTATGTTGTAGACAAGGCCGAGAACTTTTCAGACCACGATACATCCTGAATATATTGCACTCCAAGCGTAAACCAGTTATACAGAAGCTGCATCCTCGATTTGACATAAAATAGAATTTTCGAAAGGTATAGAAATGGAAAATGAAACAGACGTCTGACGCGTTTTCTCCCTGAGTTAGGCTCTCCACTCAGTCAGTGTCAGCGCGTGCACAGTAGTTACGGCAGTCCGTTGACGTCGCGTGACTCGGAGTGGCAGTCCGCTTGACCGATCACCCTCCACACACACGCCGCACTGCCTAGATTCCCCTCCGTACCCACTGCCTTTCTTCTTTTATCTGTAGCTACCAGAGCTCTGTTTGAAAACCGACATTGGCTGAAATACGAGACCGCGATAACTCGGCTAAAGCTGTAAATCATGTTAACTTCATCAGCTCCGCAGCCGCGCACTACAGCACACTACAGCCAGCCAGCAATGATTTATAGCCCTTGGGCGGACGAGGCGGGGCCCGACCCAGCCTCTGCACTGGGATAACCCTCTTGTTTATTCTGAAGAACCTTGCACAACTCCGGTGACGTAGTCTAGGGTTCGGTCCAACACTAGCACTTTCAGGAAACTTTACTCCGGTCGGCTTTCGTAAGCCTCGACTGTTATAAATTTGAGCTGGAGTAAATTATAGCCCAGACAGTTCTACTGCTAGCAAGCTTTAGCGAGGAAGCACTTTATGAATAATGGCTAAACATAAAAGCTATGTCTGTAATTTAATCATTTCACATATTGAATTGTACTTACTTCTATAGAACATTTGCACGAAAACGAAATCATGCCTCACGTCTTGGGAAAGCCATATGTAGTATGACGTGTTGTTGGGGGTGTCTTCATTATACGTATGAATTTATTTTTTACTATCTCATCTAAATTTTTATTAAAAATTATTTCAAATGATAAAGGGCACATAAACAATAAATATTAAAAATCATAATAGGACATGTAAAACTAGACTGCCATAACCTGACAATTTATTCTTAATTGGTATACATTTGCAAATATGATCAACTTAACTTCAGTACAAATTTAACAACAAACACAAACATCTTAATGATACAATCACGGTTGGTCTGAACATGAATTTAACAAGCAAAAGAAATAAAGTTATCATTTCGGCAGGCAATGTGACATTTACAACTTACTAACAAAATTAATGAAATAATGAAACAGGAAACACACGGCGTTGATTTTAAAGACAAAATGTAATTTGAAATAGTATGCTCCGGCTAAAACTTATGACTGTTTCTGCAGATTCAGACTTCTATCAGCAAGTTTCCCTGCCAGGGCCGATATATTGGCAAGAGAGCTATTTGAATCTTAGTGGACAGTTCACAGTATCTGGAGTCGTGTTACGGTACGAGGCCGCACTGCGTTGTACCCACACAATCCTCCATCAAAAAATAAAAGTTCAACTCATGAAACACTCATAAAATGTATCTGGTCACTGTTGCCAGCTGATCAGAGATGTGTTCCCGACGGCTGTCGATGGCTCAGTCCTCGTTGCAATCCTCCCCACTTGCCATCACACCTCGGGAGACCTTAATCTCCCAGCAGCGAAAGACGGTTGTACTGTACCAATGACGCGTCGAGGTTTTTCCGATACATCCAAACATGATAAATATAATTTAAACAAGATAGTAACTTTAAATTAGACGATTTGCTATTGGAGGGTCTCAATCACTCTTCTCCCACACATCACATCCTTCATTCTTATTGGCTGCAAGTTTTCCCTCCATGTTCACATTCCATAGAATTACAAATATTCGACTTCTCCATCTAACAGATAGTCTGTCATTGTCTCGCGTGTTTACGAGAAAAACAGCTTATTTGGCGAATATCTATTTAAGCACGTCTCTTTTCGCTTAGTCACTTGAGTCTTGTTTCGGTAAATCCGTGCAAACATTAAAATGTCATGTATACAGAATTATTCACGGTGAATGTTGGAGGCACATAAATATTCCGCTTTAGCGCAACGTCCCTATTGAAGCTTTCACTGGTTAACATCCTCTAGAGCCGATGTCAGGGGAACAATGCTACTCGGGGTTCTCGGAAACTGGGTATTTGACCGTCTGGCCACAAGTGGCACTGGCACTGGCAATTCACGTAAGCACAAATAATAATTGTTCTACTTATTGCATTGCTCAACCGATACCAATACTAATCAAATAATGTAAAATTATCGTTATTTTACAAAACATTACATCATCTAAAGTTAAAAGTCAATTTCTTGGTGTTAAAGACGTCGTAGTGTCTATAACGTATAGTTCGAAATGGTTCTAGTTCTAATTATTTACCATAAATGTGAGCTGATATCTAACATCGGTATTTCAACGTTCATACGAGTAGCACAAAGAATTTTTAAAGTGAAGGAAGCTCTTTCTCTTATTCTTTAAGACAATATTTGCAACATGACACAGTTTTTTGAATTTCTATTGCAAGGTATGTATAGCATAGTTGTGAATAAGCTAAGTCTTTAAACAGAATTAAGGTTTGCATTTACTCATAACCAATTACTACAAGGTTTTACATGGTGTTTTAATAAGAGGCAACTGCACATTGAAAAATTCTACGCTCCGCAATCTCAGAATTACTGTTTGTAATATACTGTGCAAATTCCTCTAGGTTATGATAGCACGAATACAGTAGAACCTCGATAACTCAAACCTCGGTAACTTAAAAACCTCTATAACTTCAAAAAATAATATGTTCCCTTCCCATCAGAGCCCAAAACCTCTATAACTTAAAATACGCAACCTCTATAACTTAAATAAGTAATCTCTGTATTGGCCCTCAGTAACTTAAAGAAATGTTTCCACAACCTCTATAACAAAATTGTTTGTCAATGAGTCATTTTGAAAGAGTGTGCAAAACAAAAGGTTTAGGTATTTATTGCTTGCACGTGTTCACTAGTTAAATTGTTAACGTAAAGTCGTAAACAATACAGTACATATGTCACCTATTGTTTGCTTCTTCAAAATTCTTTAAAGCTTTGCGGCGTTTAGCCTAAGACAACGGCTTACTTGGATCATAAGTTTTTGATCATTGTCCTGGAAACATTGCTTTACCTACTGTGTGATAAAACTGGCTTAAAATGAGTTCAAAAAGAATACTAACAACACTCACATACGCTGATAAATTAAAAGCTATAGAAGCAGTGAAAAATGGATTGAAAAGGAAAGAAGTTGCGGCTCAGTTTGGGATAAAAGAGAGTACATTATCAATCATCATTAAAAAAGAAGCTGAAATCTTGAAGAAACAAGAATCAGGAGAAAGTCTTCAATGTAATAGATGGAAAATTGCCGAATTCCCTAATTTAGAATGTTTGTTTACGTGGTTCAAACAGTGTCGAAAACAACATCAGTGTTAGTGGACCCATACTGAAAGAAAAAACTGAAGAGTTGGCTAATTCGCTGAAAATCAAAAATTTTAAAGCCAGCAATGGCTGGTTAGAGAATTTTAAGAAACGACATGATTTAGCCTTTAAAAAAATGTGCGGCGAAAGTGCGAGCGTAAGCAAATCAGTCTGCCAATAATGGAAATCTGAATTACATAATTTAGTGAATGATTATGATCCCAATGATGTTTTTAACGCTGACGAAACGGGTCTATTTTTCAAATGTCTTCCCGACAAAACATTAACATTCAAAAATGAAAAATGTCATGGAGGAAAGCACAGCAAAGAACGACTTACGATTCTGCTTTGTGCAAATTCTATGGACACAGAAAAACTGAAACCTTTAATTATAGGCAAGTCAACAAAACCTCGGTGCTTTGCAGGCCTAAAATCACTACCCATGGATTATGAAGCCAATAAAAAAGCATGGATGACAGCCGAACTTTTAAAAAAATGGCTGATTAACATAGATAAGCAAATGGTAACTTCAAATAGAAAAATTATTCTGTTTATCGACAACTGCACAGCACACGGGGACATAACACCATTAAAGGCAGTCAAAGTACAATTTCTTCCACCAAACACAACATCACAACTTCAACCTTTGGATCAGGGTATAATTAAAAAATTTAAAACATTATACAGAAAAGAAGTTGTTAGAAAAATGATAGTTGATATGGAGCAAAATACGATTTCTTCTATCAATGTTCTTCAAGCAATGAGGATGGAGGACAAAGCTTGGCGAAACGGAACACCCCTTGCAGTAAAAAACTGCTTTAGAATCTGTGGTTTTTCTTCAGAACCTCAAGAAATCATTGAAGAGGAAGATAATAATGTTCCTGAAGAATGGAATAAGCACATGTCTGGGTCAAACATTACATTTGAAGACTTCGTTACTGGCGATGATGAAGGAGTCACAGCAGGGACGTTAACAGAGGAAGAAATATTGGAATCAGTAAACAACTGCATTGAAAGTGATAAAGACGATGATTTTAACGACGAGCCACAAACTTCATCTATGAGCGTATCAATCAGCGAAGTAAAAAGAGCTTTAACAACTGTACGATCATTTATAGAGCAGTGTAGCAACATAAAAGATAATGTATTCTCCTCTCTATTTGTCATTGAAAATCAAATCGATTTAGAAACTGTGAATTGTTTAATACAAAAGGAAATCACAGACTTTTTTAAGTAGACTAAACCTTTAATTGTTGTTTTATTTTTATGTAACGTGTGCAATGTGAATAAATAAATATGATTACTGTATTTAAATTTCTGTATTTTATTGAACCAATCCTACTGACGCATTTGAGTAAAATAGAAACAAGGATACATACATACATATGTACATACCTGCCTCTATATTAACCTATCCCTAACATAGACCCTTGATAACTTAAAACCTCTATAACTTAAAATATTTTGTGTTTCCCTTGGATTTTAACTTATCGAGGTTCTACTGTAATAACAAATTATTTTGCACGAAACAACTTACAGGATTCCTAGAAAAAATATTCCTTTTAAGAGGATATAAATTGTTATCTCTCTCGTATCCATTTATAACTGAAATACACTTCTTAAACTTAACTACTTTCCAGAAGACCAGAAAACACGTTTAAGGAAAAAGAGGAGCGCCTGGTAGAATCGCTCTTATAACCAGAAAGTACCCAGACGAGAATCGATATGATATTGAAGAATATGTGACACACATCGCTATAGTGGTATACTTTTATGACAACGTTAACAAAACTAGCTTTTATAATTTTTAAAAAACCTTGAGCAAACAATTTAGAGATAACATAAGGTTCTGCTAGTCATTAAATCTCGGCGATTTCAAGTATTGAAACACCTGTATTCGTGCAGGAGGTGACTATGAATCCATATAAGATTAAATTTTCTTTCCGCTATACAAAACATTTCAAGAATAGCTAACTAAATAGTTTTTAAACATATTTCATAAAAATTTTGATCATATACGATGGAAAAATACCACCACTATAAGTTAAAATAAGATTGTCACAATCACAACAAACTCCATTAGAGATATTGTCTCCAGCATTTACCCGAACCTCAATGGTTACCTGGCCTAGCACTGTGGAGGACAGGATGACAAGCCCTCCTGCTTTTGGATTTCAGTAGTTTCCTGAAATCATTCCTAGTGACCGCCAGGATTGGTCCTTCAACAGGCCATCACCGAGTTCCTTCCCCTTCTTTGTTTTCAAAGCTCTCCTGGCTCTTAGGTCGACGAGACGTGTATCACCATTCATCTATCAATAAAAATGTATAGAAAATAAAGAAAATAACAACAATCGAAAAATGAATGAGATGAAAATATAAGTTCTTTAACGTCAACGATTTGATTTTTAAACTTTTCATAAATAACTATTCCCTCCATAATGTTACAACAGGAATACCTATTGCTATTTTTTCTGTCGCTTAAGAAATGTTACAGGTGGGTACTCCCTTCGTATAATATGTTATTTATACAATATTAGTGGTAAATTATTTTGATATTACTCTTTATATGTATGAAATTCGATTGGCAATTAGAATTACTACGCAGATGCATCTGTTGTGTAATTTTTGTTGCCGCGATAGATTGGTCTTTCGCATTGTTCTCCAAATTTGGCAGCCATCTGTTATATCTGGTAATATTGTTGATTTACGGAAGTAGAAATTTGTTTTATGATTCATTGATTGAATGCTAAGTGTAAAGAATCTATTTCTTCTATATGGTGACATAAGATGAGTTTTATATCTATAGTGACTTCAAGGTACTTGTAATAATTCTTCCAAGGTATCAGCTTGCTGAATAAAGTAATAATTGAGTTAAGATCTTTTGTGGGTGATGTATATGCCTGCCAATTTATTTTGTTTCTTTTTCTCCAATTTTCTTTAATGAATGTTTAGTTTACGGGCTGTGCCGATTTGGTCCGAGATCGCGCGCGTCTCCAGAAGTCAATTTGGCCAACCGTTATAGCTGGAGAAGGTGAGACCTAGGTATAGCAAAAGCAAATCAGCAGCGGATAATTCTACGCGCATTTCTAATTCTCGTGAATTTCCCCGCATGTTGAAAACGCGCCGGGCAAGAGGCGTGATTACCACGAGCTACGCGGAGAGACGGTTGCTGGAGGACTGCAGCGATATTACTTCGTGTCAAGAGGTGGACGGTGTACGTGGAATCCGACCCCCAAGGTTGGAACTACGGACTCGTGCCGAAACCACGAAGGTTGGAGGGTGTTCCAACTTGTCATCGAACCACCAAGGGTTCGAGAAAACGTACTGCAGACTAGACCAGCAGTGATATCGCTTTTACAATCATTCTATACGTTGCCTGAAGTACGTACTGCATTTTGCAGTTGTAGCTAACACGCTATAACGCTTATGCCGTCGAGGGGCTCTGTCGCCATAACGGTAATTACGCAATGAACAGTAAAGCGTGGTACTTGCCTATAGTCACTGAGCACAGCCCTGTAATGACCCATCAAAGGAAACTGAGTGATTGAGAGTTCTCGCCTCCGACAGTTAATGAGCTAGTGACTTTTAAAGCCCTAAGATAACTGTAATCCTATCCCGCCAGGATAAAGAGCTTAGTGAGCTTGAAATCACGACATTTGGTGGGTAATTTCAAATTATCCTGGTGCCCGACCACTTGCAATCTAATGTAATTCATATTAGCACTTTATTATATTTTCTTTAGTTTGATTCCCGATTGCACTGAAGGGAACTTATCATTTTAGCCAAATTTGAAGAGTATCTTGTCTAAATGATAATTTAATGATGTTACATTTGTTTTGCAATCATTTGTTTCCATAGTAGAGCTTTGAGTTTGTTGTTTATTTGCAAATTTGTCAATTGTAAGATGAGGTTTTGCTTTTATTTCTTTGTAAGCCTCAGTCTGTACGCCTGTACGAGTACAAAATAAATAATCAGCCTAGGGTTTGTTTGATGATAAATAGAGGAGTTAGAAAGATTCACTCATTCCTCCCACCTACTACAAGTCCTGCCTTCATCTGGTTTGTTGTAAATATTATTTTCTGTTCCCCAACGTAAGTGGTCCTTTCTTTTAATACATTATTTTTTGAGAAGACGACGGTTCTGTCCAATTCCTATACACAATTTGGGAATAAAATTTAGGTGCCAGTTCATGTAATAGGACCATTATATGTGGATAAAACTGCTTTTGTAAATTTTCAGAAGTAACGTTGCCGACATGCCGCGTTGGAAGCAGTATTGTGTTCTTCTAATAGTGCTTTGTTGAGCCAGTTTTCGCTATATTCTTATCAGCACGATTTTTTCAAGCACTTTTGTAGTTGAACTGCACATACTTATTGGCTTGTTTTTGGCAGCCATGGATTAGTTTATCACTATTTCTGAGATTGCTGTACCTTTGCTCTTTTCCATCCCACAGCGAAACAGGCTCTTCAGAGCTGTTCTTGTTAGTAATACTACCGCCTTCTTTTCACACTTTCTTTAGTTGTCAGCTGTGTATTCTATCTGCTTTGTTATTTACTAGTCAACATTTTACTTCTCCTCGTGTGGCTAAATCATTTAATTCCCATCCATTTTATTATTTAGGAATGTGAAACCCGAATATTTGATTGTTTTCTTCTTCATCCTTTACTTTCTGAGTATGGTGTAATTTGGGATTTGAATATTGTTCTTCGAAATTGTCCGCTTCACCTATTGATTAGAAAATTAATCCGTCGTTAGCATTTACTGCCCTTGCAGGTATCAGACTACTAGAATGGCACATCTCTCTCTATGTTGGGGTACCCACGCTAATCTGACGGGAAATCTGCGAACAGAATAATCCAAACAAATTAATTATACATAAAAATTACTCTCCAAACGCTACGAAATTACTAAAGTGTATCGTGTAGTGGATAAATACGTTATAGTTATCTTTCATACATTTATGATTAGTCATTAATAAATGAGGATTTTAATTTTGATTTTATGAAGGAGCGAAAATATGAATCCTTGCAAGAATCTCGACGTTATTTGGAATACAGGAAAACTGTCACAATATGACATTTATTTTGTGATCATTGGCGATTACAAGTCTAAGCCAATTTACCGATAACATTAACACAAATTGGCAAAATCATAAAAGCAACGCTCAGAGGTACAATTAGCCGTCATGAGCAAGCAAACAATTGTGTATTTACTTTTAAATCCATCTCAGAATTAATATGCAAGAAATAATGATATTTGGAAACAATGTACAATACAAGTTATGATGACCTCAGACATAGGTTCATAATACTGTGACTTTACATTTCAAAATATCATGGGCGCCACGAATGAACATTATGCCATTCGAAAATAACTAGTTCTGGCAAATTACGCCGCTAGCTCAGGGGTTTTTCAGTTACAAAGTGAGAACATGGATCTATCCTCTCAAGGACGCTTAAGGGTTCTGTTTCACGGAATGCACAATCAGGTGGCTTGGTCGTAATAATTTACCATTGTAGTTCTACGTCTGATGTCTGCGGTGTTCGGAGATGACCCACGGTATATGAGACTTGTCTCACAAGGCGGCTACATCAGTACTACAGTAGTAATGCACATCATCGCATTACTGGCTGTGTCGCCGTGCGAAAACTGCTCCAGCAAGCAGGCAGCTTCAGTTTTTCCGACACCAGGAGTCGGACTGCAGCAGTTAGCGAGAAACTTTTGGAGCTCTCCACAGACTAGAATAGAATGAAGCTCGTCGTTCTTCTATCTGCGAGGAAACCTCTGGGCCGCCCCTTGCAGTCTCGAAGATCACATTTAACAGAAAATTCCAAGGTTTTTAAGTTATGTGCTCATTTGGATTGGATGTTCAGGTTGCCACGTAATGTCACGTGATATTCTCGATATCTTATTCGCTCCACGTGTATATCACAAAGGTCGGAAATATTCGGCTAAGTCCGCGGGATGAGAGCGTATTCGAGTGGCGGGTTTTTCGCACCTGGGCAGTGGCCTGTTGTTGACCAGTGTTGTCCGGCAAAACCCTTTATCTCCGACTTCCTGTCGCCGTGGCTCGGGAAGGCCACGATTAGCTTCAAGCCTACATATCTCAATAATTCTTTAACATTCGTTGCAACAAGATACACTGAATGTTCACCATTGCATTACAGTCCTCACTTGGAATCTTGCGTACTTTAGGAAATTACTAAAAAAAAAACTATCTAGTTCTAGGTGGTCGCCCAAGATTTATGAAAATTACTCTAACATCGTGATTTATATAATAAAAAATGCACATTAGAATGTAGCGACAGCGTTACACTATAATTGTAAAGTAACTGACGGTTTTTGTAAAACGACAAACTCCATGAACAATACTAATAAAAGGTTAAGCTTGGTCATTGTGTCAGTAATGCTGTGACGTCACGCTTTCAGTCTTCGTTGCCGAGCTAAGTATAGCCAGAGACATTGTTGCAAAAAACGAGGTTACAAGCGATATTTAATGACAATTCTAATTATCTTAGCAGCTACGAAGGAATGATTTTATAGAACATTGAAAGAGAAGTATGCATTTTATTCAAATCAACATATCGTTTATTAGCTGCCTTGTGTTTATTTTTGTTCATTCGATGTTGAAGTTTTAATTGAATTCGCTGACTGCTGTTACAGTAAGATAATAAATAAGGGATCACGTTTATGTCGCGAAGCGTGCGATTAAAGCTTTCATTTTCTAGTAGAAACGTTACCGTTCGTCCTTACAGCAGAGGGAATGAGTTATTCAAGTTTTTTAAAAAATAATTTAAGTTGCGCCGTGATATAAAATCATTACTTCATTAGAATGAAATAGTTTCACACTTATCGTGGTCTAAGCATCATAACGTAAGTATGCACGTGTGATAGAAGCTCCGATTTTCTAGCGGCAATATCAGTGCAGTCTGTTATAAGATTAAACTGCAGCCTGGTCAAGGATGACTGCTAAAACTTTTTGCTACAGCATAAGGTATGAGGAATTGCGTTGAGTGTTATTTCAAAAGCAGTTAATTTGGTTACGAAACTTCGAAGAAATGGCTTGCCAGAACACTTCATTAAACCCGTCATTATTAACAGGCTTTGAAGCTAGGAAACATAAGGTAGCTAGGCGCTCTTCCCAGCTGCACTGCTCAATCAAGTAGCCAATAATGTAATTTGTAATTAATATTGCGTCTCTTTATTAAGATCTACGCCATATTGATTCTTAATAGAACAAACTATCATTAATTCAAAAGATAAATTTGTCATACAGAAAACGAAATATAATTAATTAAAACTATTAATACTATCCTAATAATAGACTATTATAAATGCAGACGTTTGGATGGATGGATGGTTGTATGGATATTTATATTGTTTTGCTAAATCACGCTTTCAACGGATTTAAATTAAATTTAATACGGAGTTAATATACAGTCTGTTTAGTGATACAGCGTAATTTTCATCATCTAAAACGAATAGTTTTTGGGGATTGTCACTGTCATTTCGCATACTAACAACCCGAAAAAATCTCCTACTTTGTAGCCGGTGCTGCCAACATTTTGCTTTTTACGGATATCGCATTCACTGTTTTCCAGGGAGATAACAAGAAAACTGATGAAATCCGTCTAAAAAAACAAGTTTCGATAAGTTTTTAACGACACGTCTTCAGTTACGGAAATATAGATAGTATGACATATAAGATACCTCTTTTCGTTCACGGTATATGGATCTTAATTTATGAAAAGTTAAAGTTAGGAACAAAATATAAAATATTGTTTTTTTTTTTTTTCGAAGTTGTATCTACTTACGGGTTATAAGTGTTTGGGAGAGACTGTTAGCCTTTTCCAACCAAATGTCAACCTCCCCTTCACGTGTTGCACCTTGTTTCCACGGACGAGGCTCTGGTGACTGAAATATTCCCGTTATAAGGACTCACCCGCTGCTTGCCTACGGCCTCCTAATGGAGGGCGGAAGAGTGGGGAGCGGTGCCGGGCATCCTCTTGCCCTTGGGGTTTGTAACGGCCCCTAAAGGCGGATAAATCAGAAATGATAAACGGTATGGGGATGCAGAAGACTACGCGAAAGCACTGCATTAAAAACCCAAAGGGTATTCCGAGGACATGTAATCGTCTCAAATTACATATATCATGATGAATTCTTCCTGGGTAAAATATTTCAGAGGTAAAACAGTCCCTGAATCGGATATCCGGGGGGGCTATTCAGGGAGAAGTCATCAGAATGGGTAAAAACAATCTACGAGTCTCAGAGTGGAATGTTAGAAGTCTGAATTGGGCAGGTAGGCTAAAAAACTTAAAAAGGGAGATAGAACGACATGTTAGATGTCGTCGGGATTAGTGAGATTAAGTGGAAGGATACACTGGATTTCTGGCCTGTCTGTTAGTGGATTTACTGCTGGAAGTTTTGTAATGAATAAGAGAATGGGGAAACGGGTGAGTTATTACGAACAGTTTAGTGACAGAATTGGTTAGATCAGGTTAGAAACTCAGCCCACCCCAACCACACTAGTAGATGGGGAAGATGACGAAGAAGTAGAGAGGATATACGCCAAAATTGAAGAATTAAACCAATATGAGAAGGGAGAGGAAAATCTAATTATCATAGGTGATTGGAATGCGATTGTGGGAGAAGGAAAAGAGGGGAATACTGTAGGAAGTTTTGGTCTAGGAAAATGAAATGGGCGAGGAAGCAGGTTGTTAGATTTTTGTAAAAGATATAAGCTAGTAGTGGTAAACACACTGTTTAAGAACCATGCAAGAAGAATATACACCTGGAAACGTCCTGGGGATACAGGCAGATATCAGCTAGATTATATCATGGTCAAACAAGTTCTAGACTGTAAAGCGTACCCAGGAGCAGACATAGACTCTGACCATAATTTGATAATAATGAAGTGCAGGTTGAAATTTAAGCGAATAAGGAAGCAGTATAAGCAGAACAGACTGGAAGTGAATAAACTCAAATAATCTAGCACAAGAGAAAAATTTGCAGAAATGGTAGACTTAGGTCTAAGAAGTAACTCTGAAAGGAATTCAACCGAGGACGAATTGAATGCATTAAAGATGTAAATAATGAAAGCTGGTAAAGAAATATTAGGCCTTAGGGAACAAGCTGCCCGAAAACCTTGGATCACAGAAGAAATTTTGGAGCTGGTGGATCACACGAGAAGGCACAAAAAAGCTCAGGATGAAGGAGGAAAATAGCAATACAGGCAATTGAGAAATCAAATAAAAAGGAAATGTAAAAAAGCAAAAGAAAAATGGTTACAAGAAAAGTGTTAAGAAGTAGAAAAGGAAATATTCATAGGTAAAATAGATGTTGCATATAGAAAGATCAAACAAAATTTTGGAGAAATGAAGAAAACAGGTGTAGAAATTAAAGCTGCCGATTGGAATCCTCTTTTAACTCAGATGATAGAGCTAATCGATGGAAGGAATACATTGAGATACTGTATGTTGGGGACGATTTGAATAATAGCGTAAAGGAAAAGGAAGGCGATGTCGACATTTATGACTTAGGAGATCCTGTTTTGAGGACAGAATTTGATAGAGCTCTGAATGACTTGAAATCAAATAAGGCAATTGGAATCGATTAGATCCCTGCAGAACTTCTTAAACCCCAAGGAGTAGAAGGAATCAAAATATTATTCAAACTTATATCAAAAAGATATGAAACAGGATAAATTCCAACTGATTTTAATAAAAATATCGTTTTCACACTTTCGAAAAGAGCACAATCTGACAAATGTGAGAATTATAGTACCATTAGTCTATCCTCACATGCATCAAAGTTACTGACCAGTATAATATAAAGAGGAAAAACCGCGGTACAAGAGAAGCAATTCTGGCTTTAAGATTAATACTTGAAGGGCGGATCAAGAAAAACAATGATACTTTTATTGCGTTTGTTGATTTAGAAAAAGCGTTTGATAATGTTAGGTGGGACATGATGTTCAAAATTTTAAAGAAGCCAGGTTTAAAATATCGAGATAAAAGAATAGTTTATAAACTATATAAGAATCAAGTGGCTGTAATAAAAGTAGAGAATACTGAGAGACTAGCACCAGTTAAAAAGGGCGTGAGTTGTAGTCTATCCCCGTTAATATTCAACTTGTATGTAGAGGAAGCAATGAAGAAAGTAAAAGAAAAGTTTCCATGTGGCATAAGTGTTCAAAGAAAAAAAATCAATATGCTACGATTTGCTGACGACATAGTATTGCTAGCAGAACAGGTTGAGGATATTGAGAGATTACTGAATGGCATCAACTAAATTCTGAAGGAAGATTTAGGATTGAATATGAATCAAAGCAAAGCAAACGTGATGAAATGTAGCGGAGATAATACCAATCACAGTAGATTAAATATAAAAATAGGATCGGATGCAATAGAAGTACTAAGAGAATTCTGCTACTTGGGAAGCGAAGTCACAATTGATGGCCGAAGCAGGAATGATGATAAAAGCAGAATAATACTAGCAAAAAGTCCGTTAACAAAAACATAAATCCTTTACTTTTAAATGTTGACTTAGGACTTAGAAAGAACTTTTTAAAAGTCTACGTACGGAGCAAAGCAGTATATGGAAGCGAAACGCGGACATTAGGAATACCAGAAAGATAGAAAATTGAGCATTTGAAATATGGTGCTACAGAAGAATGCTAAGTGGACAGACAAAGTACGAAATGAATGAGTTTTGGAAATGTTGGATGAAGAAAGAAGTTTGTGGAAGAAGCTTACAGAAAGACGAGACAGACTGATAGGTCATATTATTAGACATGCTTAATTGTTTAATTTGTTAGTGGAGGGAACAGTAGAAGGTAAGAACTATAGAGGAAGATAGAGATTATTATATATAGAGCAGATAATTGAGGGCGTGGATTGTATGAAGTATGTAGAGATGAAGAAGTTAGCACAAGATCGGAAGGGATGAAAGATTGCATCAAATCAATTCAAAGACTGAAGACAGCAAAAAAAAAAAAAAAAAAAAAAAAACAAAAAAAAAAAACTACTTACTTTTGATAGGTTCGCAAGGTTCCTTTAGTTGCGGATACGAAAATAGTATAACACCAACGGGGTTTCGCCGTAATTCCTTTTGTAGTATATGAGTAATTTATGAGAAAACAAGTTACTTGTAGTGCAATGAAATTATAATAAAGCTGATTTTTTAATACTGTTTATGGCATTTAAGAACCACATAAAAACCTTTGTCCTGGTAAAACCATGAAGAGGACTCCTCAGAAATGGCGACTTTTCAAGACATGTTTCTTAGGTAGTAAATAACATCTGTGCCAATTTTCAGGTCTACATCATATTTTTTCAGATTCATACTCATAATGCCCAAGGAGCGTCGCGCGGAGCTCTCGGCTCAGCGCTGACTCACGTGTGCTTGTTTCAACGTGTATATCGACAACCATTTGTTACAGAGGGATGAACGATATACCATTTTTATGCTGAAAATGTGTACTACAACTTTGATCCTAGGTCCTGACGTGGTAACTGACATTTTTTCGCAATGCAGAGATATTGAGAATAAAGGTTATGTTTTGTACTACCTTCATGATAAAATGTGAGTATACTTTTACTTTTAAATAATTATAGTGCCGATATTACACTTTTATGCAGCGGTTAGAGTATTCTAATTACCTAGGGCATAATAAAACCTTACTAAGTCTAACATTTTAAATGTCCCAACGGGTTTATACCGATTTGGCACTCAATCCCTTTTGATCTGAAAAACACTATTACCCGGTCACCCCAGTGGTAGGGACTTTTCAGCACCTGCTTCTTAGGTATTAAAGAACGTCTGTGCCAAATTTCAACTCCACATTTTTTTTAAATTATTTTTTTTAGGTTCAAACCTAAAATGTCTGTGGGCTACTAGTAATATTCCGAGAAGAGTTTGCCTGATTTTGATAAAAATTCGTAGACGTGTTTGCAATTGGGTGGCAAAGAATAATGTTTAGATAAATCAACCACAACTTAACCACGTGTAGTAATTGATACACAGACATTCAGTTCTTTTGACAGTGTGTAGAACTAAAAGTAACCTGTAATAATGTTATCAGAGATCTTAATGAAGGAACTTTAATTCGTACTTTAACAAGTAAATTTCTATTTAAAAGCAGAATTAATTGATTGAATTAATATATCGTCAAAACAAAACCAATTCCGAAGAACCAATAGCTTCATTATTTTAGGGATTAAATATTATTGTAATTGTGTTTTTATTGTAGAACCTAAATATATTTTTATTATTATATTGAAATTTTTATTAGTGTTACTGTTATTCTTACTGGCATTAAAGACAACTTTGACACTATAACGCACTTCGAAAGGGACGAAGTCGTGGATAGCTGATAGTACCTGATACCATAAAAAAACGGGTTATAGGAGTTCATGGTTAGACGTCAACAGACAGTACCCTCACAAACGCTGAGTTTGTATGCATATGGACGAGAGATCATGATTTTGTTTGTAGAGGCGACGTATCGTTATAATTTTGTGTGTGATAAGCTACGTTGGGAAATTAACATGTCGTATGCAATTCCCTTACAACATTATTTGCGAGATTTTTAATGAATAAATAATTTTGTTTGGGTCTGAGGTGCAGATCGATTTACTCCTTGAGGTGGGTTCGCACGGCACGTGGTACTGTAGGCCGCGCCACAGCAGCCGAAGTGAACGGATCAGCAGGCACCACAGGTTAGCCCTCGACGCCTCCCCACCACTATGCCTAGTGTCGTTCAGCTACCCGGGCCTTTCATTTCTACCGACTAGGTGATGGATAGAGGCGCGCCATCCCTACAAGCACAGGCGAGACTCCTTGGTAACTGGATCGGCCCGGCCGGCAAATACGCGTGTCGTGGAAGCCAGCTTTAGACGGATATATCTTTTCTTGCAAACACATTTCGTAAATTTATGCCACTGAAGTAAAATATCATAGAAATAGGTAATTTACTATCCAAATTCATCTGAAGCAATTTCATTCGAAAATAAGTTAACACTATTTTAGCAAAATGCTCTATTGAAAAAAATTATGTATAGATCAGTTATGAAGAAATTATTACGTCTCGAAACCAAAAAATTAGCTGATAATTGAAATATTAAGTGACTTCTACAAACCTAGTCCACAAATCTGCTCTAGATCATTTGAATCAATACATACAGCACGTTACCAAATCTCTTTATTCGCCATTATTTAAGTTTTTTTGTAATGTTTGGAAACTGTACGGTTAATAGTGAAATTACAAAATTTATTGGTAACTTAACCATATATACATTAAAAAAAAAAAAAAAAAAAAAAAAAAAAAAAAAAAAAAAAAACTGAGATGGGCAGTGGAGTAAAACATGCAATTCACCGTACCTGGTGGATTGTATTTGTAATAAGCGTGTGTCGAAATATTCCCTCTCGACAACTTGGGCAAGTCACCGCATCCTAACGACCCGGATCTTTTCGGGAATGTTCTACCTCTCGACAGATAAAACAGAAGACTGAACGGGCAGTGTTTACGACGAGGGAGGTAACCGCTTAATCCCTTAATACATCCGTCTCGCTCTTTCAGGTGTTGAGACTTGCGGCAAGACTGTTTCCCATGTACGATCCGAGACAGAGATGAGTAAAATAGAGCCATTTTCGTTACCGAAGCCAAACAATTCAACCAGCCAATCACAACGAATAGATACGAGAAAATTTTGGAACGTCTGTGAGAGAATGTATGAATTACCAACAGAAAAATTGGTTAAAATATTGCTATTTTTATTATTATTTTTTTCCATGATGGAGCCAATCGAAGGATATGCCAAACAAAGAGCGGATACTGTAAGACGCATAACGAGCCTGGAAAGGGAGAAAGTCGAGCAGCATCTTGAGAAATGCTGGAATGAGGTCTTCATGTCTGGAGCCGTGAAGATGACGGTTCTGACACAATTTGGTAGCTTGAATGAGTGGCCAATACATAAGTTTTGAAGTGGAAAGGGATGTAGAGTTTTTAGCCAGCCGTAGCTGGAATCATATTCGACCATGGTCTTTTGAAGGAACTGTCCTGGCATTCGCCTGGAGTGATTTGGGGAAACAATCACATCATCATCCTTAACAGTTTTCAGCCTCTGGCTGGGTCTGCTTTATGCACAAGCCTCTCCATTTGCTTCTTTCATCCCATCTCCTCTCTGTCACCACCTTGTTCCAGTCCTCCCCTCTCTTCCGTACACCCTCTTCCACTCCTTTCGGTCTTCCTCTGGGTCGTTTACCATGCATCTTAATTTCATGGATTTTTCTTGGAATACTCTAAGACAATAGAAACCATATAAAACCCAAATCTGGATGGCCGGACGGGTATATCACTGTTACCTGCTAGTGTCTACAGCTACTGCCACGGTACAGTAACAGATATTTTTCTGAATTTAAACTGTTTGCACTCATACAGGAATATAAAAAACGACTTTGAGTTAAGTGATTCATGTGATTAAGAATCTCTCTACCCACCCAATACTGAGAAAAATTGCTTGTCCGTTATTACGAACTTAAAACTGTGCCAAAAGTCGCAATACAAAATGAACATTACGGGTAAGACATACCCTTACGTGTCTTTGATTGCTTGTAATGCATATTTTGTAAATTTTTTAAGTTAATGTCTAATCAATCTGGTGATCACATGTTTTTCATTCAACTTTAAGGTAGTGCTTGATATAATTTAACGACCGTTAATATAGGTGGATGTCTAGTTTTTTATTTTTTATGGGCTTAATAATAAATGTACTTATCTTCAGTCGGTCATGTGTTTTTATATAATAAATGTTCATGTTATTACATCTTTTTAGAATTATCTATGCCTTTAAAATCAACATCAAACAACTCTTTCGTCCATAAATGAGTCTAAAAATTAATGAAATGCAAAGTAATAATAATTAAACGACTAAAAATTATAACCTTTTAACTAGGGAAGACACATACTCCGTTTTAAGATTAGCTTGGAGTTATGTTTTTAAGGTTAGACTCCAGTGGAATGTGTTCATTTTTGTCATTATCTAGCTCTAATAATATGGTATGTAAATCATTTCAAACTGATATTAACTTTCATATTTACAAGAAAATTTGTTGGGTTTTTCGATAAACCGAATGTGGCAAGTGTAAGTCAAAGGACTTCGAAACATCTTTTTTCTCACGTATTTTGTAATTGCATGCGGCGGTGCGTTAACTGAAGGATATACAAAAAAACTCAGTTTATATTAGATTCACAAACTAACTAATCGGTGCTTTAAGCTTTAGTAGACTACCAGTCCCTCTTATGATTGTTACTAATGTTTATAGAAGCTAAATTGTATCCACTTTTTAAATATCAAGAAAATATCATACTTCTAATTTAAACAGAAACTGTTTCTTAGTGCTAGTGATACAATTATAACAGTAAGGAACGTGTTAATAAAACTTCATAATTGTTAAGGTTTCTTTGTGTCAATCTTGTAGACGTAATTTTTCGACTAAAGAACAATATTCCAGTGTTTGCGCGTTTTGAATAATATAGTTCTAACTAGAAATGTGTAATAATTTTCAGAATTGAAAATAGTTTGTTCACGACGAAAAGAGTTATACAATGCTGAATTATAAATTTCACTGCCAGAGGCTAGGATCACACTTATGATTTCTGTTGGGAAGTATCTAAAATTATGTGTTACATACTATTAAATTACTACCACCAAAGCACTTTTAGTCTCACGCCTTCATATATGTCGCAAATGACTGTAATGTTTAAAGCAGCTTTTGCCATAGCATTTTGATTCATGGGGCAGTTATGAATAACGATCTAAATTATTGGCTCTCTCGTTCATGTATGAGAATGGTTGATTTCGTTATAACAAAAATCAAATCTCATCTCGGCGAATTTACGGAAACAGAGATAACTTCGTTTTCATTGTTATTCTAACTGCCAATTTGGCTTTCCAATCGCTAGTTTGCCTAACTGTTCCTGAACTGAATAATAAGAATCTCTATACTAGCTATTACTGTAATTTTGAAACACTCTTGTGAATTTGCTGTAACTATATTAAACTGATTAAATACTTTATTACTCTTTTCCTTGTGGCTTTACGCCTCGTGTAAGTCGTGGTCATTAGAGCCAAGACAGGATTGGGGACAAGGAACAGGATGGTATTCGGCTATAGTCTTCTGAAGGAACCATCGGGGAGGGGGGGGCAAGGAATGGGAATGAATTCGGCCATAGCCTTTCGAAGGAAGCATCCCGGCATTTGCCTGGAGTGATTTGGGACATCATGGAAAACCCAAATCTGGATACCCGGACGGGGATTCGAACCGCCGTCCTCCCGAATGCGTGTCTAGAACGGTAACCGTTACACCACCACTCTCGGTTTGAAAATGTAATTTTTTCTGCTAACACTAACCTTTTTAACATTAAACCACGTAATATGTGATTAAGATTAATTATCATAGATAAAAACAAATGCACCGCCTTACATCATATGATCTCTTTTGCTTAAAAAGAAATAAGGGAGCGGCAACTTTACACACCAGCAAACTGATTTCTCAAAACGCATGTGCGATCAAATTACTTTAATCTGTTCTTTTAAATATGAAACGTATTGGACTGTTCAAGAGTCATATTATGGCGGAAAATGAGAGATTTCAAACATTTATTCACATTTCCCTATATGGTAGTAGAGAGCTTTGTGTTACTTATACATACAAAGATTTACTTTCTGTGTTTACAGTTTTACCGTTGACGGATGAAACTTTCCACTCCAACATCAAATGTCAAGCTTCCTTCCTTTGGAAACAAGAATTTTGTAATGGGTTTACGGCTATTCGACGTCGAGGCCTTTAGAGATTGCAAAGGACTGAGGGAGGGGGGGGGGGAGGGGGGAGGGACAAGAAACAAAATTAGGCCATGGCCTTTCTGAACGAACCATTCCAGCATTAGCCTGGAGTGACTTTGGGAAACCATGGAAAACCGAAATTTCTATGGCCGGACCACGAATCGAGCTTGCGTCCTCTCGAAATG
The DNA here is from genome assembly GCA_031002005.1 of Vandiemenella viatica. Classification (NCBI taxonomy): domain Eukaryota; kingdom Metazoa; phylum Arthropoda; class Insecta; order Orthoptera; family Morabidae; genus Vandiemenella; species Vandiemenella viatica. The sequence continues at coordinate 320,677,421 of JARYHS010013630.1, read as the reverse complement.
AGAGGTCAGACAGAGCATTAGCGCTCATCCACGACGCACGGTGGCATCAAGAATATAATGAGACGGTCAATTCACCAACTTCCTTGCAGATGTATAATTAGGTACTAGTAAGATCAAGTATTTGTTCCTTTACGAGACTTAAAGTCTTGTTTAGATCAACAGAAACTTAATACGGCTCCTCTGGAGCTACCTTGAGTAAATGAGGGGTAAAAGAAGGCAATCCGTCTCCCTTCTTGAGAATGCCTGTCGGGACATGAAAGAGACAATGCACGTCGTCGGGCCTGTGACAACAGCCTCTCGCTGTTTGACTTGGCTTCTCCCCTCGTCCAGCTAGCTGCAATTAAAGTCCGAGAGCCGCATAACGGCCCGCTCTATTCGGCTCCCTGCTACGCCGTTATTAAAACCGGAGCTCCCAGCGCTCTCCCAGGCGAATTGCCATTATTGAGGTCACAATGGGATTTGCTGTAGTGCTTCAGGCCTTATGCACGAGAACGGCCCAAACCCAAGGACTATCTCTCCGCTGCCATCTGTTCGTACCATACAAACGAACGTAGCAACTTGAATTCGATGCAAAATTTTTATTTTATCCTACAGTCCGCGTACTTTATAACTATATGTGAAAATAATTGTTCAAATAAATAAATCAATTACCACGGCCGATCTAAACACAAATTTTAAAGGAATTTTTGGTAAAGGATTCTATGGATTTCAGTGTATTATTTTCAGTAAAGTATTCAGTAGCTTGATTTTCATGAAATTGTCTACTTTAGTAATACACAAATAAACGATTACGATACAAGATGTCAATTCACAATTGCCAGAAGCATGCTTAAAAATAAATGCAAATCTAAAAAGGAAACATTTATAGTTAGCTACACACCGTCAAGTAAGTAGCGTTTAATCTTAAGAATATGAAATTCCGTGTTTTCTCTTTCATACGTTGACTTCAAACAAATTACTGCAAATGCTTCTATAAATTGTAGCTATAATTAGTAATTACATTTTAGATGAAACGTAAAAGACAGATGCAAGAATTTCACAGACATAAGTCATCAATAATTACTCTAGCGTGTCGTATCAGGAAGACTTGGTGAAATTTCAAAATAATGTATTGAGATTTTGTAGTGGTATTATATGTAAAAATGAATGTTTGTTTGTTTATATGTTTTTTTCTATGGGTTCCTATACCATACATCGGATTGCGATGAAGCTTTGGTGAGTTATTGTGTACACGCGTGCGAAGGTTTCTGACCAAAAAAAAATCATCCTCTCTACGCCTTTACAAATCTTAATTTTTCACGAACTCACATTTTTTATCCGATTTCGATGCAACTTTGCACACGTATAATTTAAAATAAACAGAAAAATACTGTCAAAATTTGGTTTTCAGAAACCAACCCCTCTCACTCTTTCCACACCATTAATTTTTTCAATGTTCTTTATAAAAAGCTACTGGGTACTTTTATAGAAAAAGGTAGACAGTCAATATTTTATAGCCCAAAGCACCAGAATTTTTTTTCCAATTTTAATTTAATGATGAAAATCATTGTTTTCAATATGCGTACCAACTTAAGAAATAAAAATAGGTATATCTACGCATGCAGAGAAAAGCTAGTAGCATATAAAAAACGAGATAGATAAAATTTTCTTTACAGGTAATTGAAGATTCTCTTCTGGAAGCACGAACTTGAAAAATGTTTCGCGTAAATTAAATGATTAATATTCGAATTATAAATGAATGTAATCTTTCTCGGCGTTGTTTATTTATAAACGTTTCTTGAATTACTATCTTTAGCGATCGCGCTAAAATATCTGGCCAAGACTAGCAGATCTATAGAGATTTTTATACCAATAACATTTGAGACTACAATGTTCTCTTTACATTTCAGTGCAGCAAAACTAATTTGTTCACTATGGTCTAATCTTCCAGTTATTTATTCCAAGCCGCATCATACAACAACAAAAAGTTTCTGATACCTTTAATTTTGTAGTCACTATTCAAACAAGTTCGTTCACGAGCAAGTATGCTGGAGGATCCAGTTCAAAACCTATTTATGGTTGTTTTTAGGTTGTTATTTCTTATATCATTTCTGAATCCATGTTTCTTTTACATGGTCTTCAGTACAATACCAAGTTAAACTTTATGTTTTTGTGTTAGCGTACGCATGTTTCTTCAGTTGTAAAAAAAAAAAAATTATTTCCTCCCGTAGATAGACTGAAGGAGTGAAAATTTTTTAATATGAAAAATGGCTTACGCTGAACGCAGTTGGCAAAACACACCCACGTCCCTTGTCATTAATCGTATAGAAGTCGTCAGCACTATAACCCACCTCGCGCAAGCATACGCGTTACAGTTGAAACTGCTAGAAATGGCTTCAGCAGAGACCAGCGACTTGATTTCCATTGCCAATGGAAAAATATTTAGGTGAATTGTTGTTAACTGAATACACAGGTATACTGTGAAAAAAAAAATGGTGTGCAGTGATTTGAGGGTTCTGAGAGATTTAATGGCTCAATCGGTATCAAACATGGAGATCCTCACTTCAATTTTTCGACGGAGAGTTTTTAAGCAGAGACTTCCGTAGGAACCAACATTTGGATATACGTCACCCTCAACGTCTTCATGTCTCTCTTTGAAACGTCTGTACCACTCGTAAACTGTTGTTTTACTCATAGTAGCCAAAAGCTACTGTTAACATTTCGAATACGGTACTGCCACTGTATTCCATTTTACACAAAAAAAATTAAACAAATTCTTAGATCATTTTTTTTTCTGTCGGAAATAAACTAAATATACAAAATGATTACGAATTGCAACGTACTTCATGAACATGTGTACCACCAAATAAAAAAAATATTTTAAAATCGTTTTTAGAAGCCCACTACATCAAAAAAAAAAAAAAATCCTTTAGTTTTTGATCAGATCCCGTAGATCATGATTCCAAATAAATGTGTGACCGATGCCGTTGTTTTTCCATAACCTTGTTGTAAATATTTAAACTAAATTGACAATACTGTTTGCTAGAGAATAGCAACGTTCCTTCTTACAGAAAAAATGTCCATCTCTTTTTACCCACCGCGACTTAATCTGAGGTGTCAATGAAAAGCGAGATATCTTATAGTGCTACGTACGACATGCGTGCCCTACAGCTGGGATTCATTGAGCCCGGTTCTTTGTAGGTGAAACCCGTTTACGTGGAGCGTGATGAGGCCCTGGTCTCGTTACAGCCGCCGCGGGCAGGCGCCAGCCAATCAGCAGGCAGGCAATCAGCTGGCGTGCACAACCGCCTCCGGGGAAAACACTCTCTCCTCTTTCTTTTGGCTGCTCGCATTGGTAATCCCGTCTTCAGAAACATTCCAGCAACAGGCGCCTGCTTTTGTCTGTTCGCTCATTCGCTGCGTTAACGAGTTCCAAAACTGGTTCGTATCAGTTGCATTACAATGATTTGTGACTTGGTGAACTCTGGTTCAAGTTGTTTTCCTACCTCTACCCGCTAATTCTTTTTGATAGCAAAGTTTTCCGTTCAGTCTTAAGCTTTAATTCCGACAGTATCTAGAAAAGAAAATGAAATGTGACAATAAGCCACTGTCTATGAATTTCTGTAGGACACATTTCAGAATCCGCTTCAATAATATCGATTTTGGATTTATTATGTCTCATGTCCACTGAACGTTGGAATATTTCCTAAAATTAATCTGTGTTCAATTTTCTTAAGTAAACAGAGTGACAGAAGCTTGTAATTCATCTCAATTCACTAATAGATTCTACAGCAATTTAGATATTTCTTTCACACCTAAGCGCCATCACTTCTCGTCTGCAAATTTCTAGGTCGTAATTTAAAACAACGTACACCGGAAGTTAAATCGATTGCATACATAGCTCTGGTGCGTCCTCACTTAGAATACTGTTGTGCTGTATGGCGTCTCCCATTAAAAGGGGTTAAGGGAAGCATTGGAGGAGGTCCAAAGAAGAGCCGCCCGATTCGTTACACCGAAGGCGTTGCTATCGGCAGAAGCTGACTGAAAAATTCACGACTGTCCCAATTCAGGATGACGGCAAACACGTATTACTACCAGCTACATTCATATCTAGTAATAACCGAGAAAATAAGATGAGAGAAATCAGTGCCAGAACCGATTCATTTCTATACACTTTTTTCCAAGAGCGATTAGGGAGTGGAATAGGAAGGAGTTATCGAGCGAGACAACTTAGTTCCGATAGGAGTAGGTATCTATAAACCTCTCCGGTCATCCTGATCTAGTTTTTCCAAGGTTTTCCCAGATCGCTCCAGCCGAATGCCGGGATAGTTCCTAAAAATAGCACATGGGCGCCTCCTGCCAAATCCCTTACATCCCTTCCTATGCACAAATGATTACACATTAGGATTGGTGTAATGCACCCTCCGCCACCCACTTTTAGTGGATCGCGGAGTAATCATAATAATAATTACAAAGTCTAATTTGTCACATTGCATGCGAGAAAACTTATCTGTAGGCCAAAAGGAAACTACAGCAATATTTATATCATTTAGCGCCTATCTTTCAAAGCAGATTTTCAAGTACGGAAACACAATTAAATAGTTTTGGTATTCACTTCGCCAATAATCTTGTTATGACTACATAACCTGTCAAGATTGCTGGTTAAACAATCGCCAAATTGGAATTCTTGCTATCATTAGGATTTTAACGGTTAACAAAAGTGTACTTCCCGTATAAAAATTACATCACAGTTGACAGATATTAAGTACTCGCAGCTCACGTCAATTATTTATTACCCGACAAACTAACGAATGATCAAGAATCGAAGACGCAAGTTCTGAAAGTGAATTTTAACTAAATAAACATACAAAACGAAAGCATGCTGCTTTATAGAAAACCAGAAGGACCTCGCAGAAGTCAGTCTAGACCCACTGACATCTACACGCGATATGTGTAGACTATTAATCACTTCACATAAATTTGCCACTAAGATCCCAACAGCAAAAAATCTGAAACTCAGAGATATATGGACACTAGAGAGACTTCAAGCCCAAAGCGAACGGATGAGGAGGTTTTGGGAAGATAAGAAGAACAGCAAGAAGAATAAGAATGACAGTGCAAATTAATGGTTCTACGCGCTCCTTATTGGAATAAACGATAAAATAATAATAATAACAGTCAAATAAAAATTAAGTTCCACTTTATATTATCTCCAATACTTCATCATTCGCCAGAAGTATTTAATTCACCAGAAAGTTCAGGAAGCTACTCCGTTTCTTTCACTACATTTACTGTGACATTCGTGATTATGCCCGGTGATCATGTATCACAAGTTGAATTACCAGCTTAGACGCGAAGAGATCGCCCATTAAAACATATATTCGGACTCACGTACTTCGACTTTTGGTGTTGGGAGGACGACTCTCCCAACACCGACATGGGGTTGGAGAATAGGTTTTAATATAAGTTCGTCCAAACAGACTTAATATAATCGGAAAGGTTCAGAAGCACATTAAATGGAGTGGAAACGTGCAATTAATTGACGGTAGACCTAGTCAAAGTGTGCAATATCAGCATATGATTGAATTCGAAGTGGCAGAATGATTGGTCTCCGCGAAATGGTTTGTCGTGCCGTGACATTCTAATCATACAGAGCACGCTGCGATGATAATGATGCGCTGTGGAACTAGTTGATAGAAAAGGATTATACACAGTGACGAGCGCATGGCCGTAACCGACAGAACAGCTTCGTCCGCAGTATGGACATGTTTGTTTCGACAGTTCGTCACCGTCTGCCGTTGCGTCGGCTTGCATTGACCAGAAACCACTGGCGAGCAGAGGGTCAAAATGTAGTGTTTTCAGATGAGTCCCACTTCAGCTTGTCTTACAGTGTTGACCGCGTGTCAGGCGCTGCTATGGTGAACAAAATCGGGCAGACTGCATTGTTGAGTGGCATAGGTTACAAACGCTATGTGTCATGGTTTGGGGAGCCACGGGCTATAACATGCGATCTAGCATCGTACGCATTGAGGGCAAACTGGACAGCAACAGCTATATCAAAGAGGTTTTACAGCCCGTGGCACTGCCCTTCCTGCAGGTAGCTTCACATGCCAAATATTAACAGCACAATGCCCGTTACACGTGGCGAGGAATGTATTTGCCTTCTTCGAAGAACGATGAGTACGACTGCTTCCCTAGCCAGTACGTTCTTCTGACAGGTCGCCCATAGAATATGTTTGGAATATGGTCGTCCGGCAATTTGCTCTTTCAAGTCTTCCTGCAAACCACTGTTGATATTTTGTGACGTTCCTGCAAACCACGTGGCAGTGTGTTCTCCAGCATCATATCCAGACTCTTTTTGATTCCACGCCACGGAGTCTAGAGGCCTTGATTGTAGCACGTGGCGGCTTCACGCCCTACTCAATGTGCATACATAGTTCTGTAATTCTAATAATTTGTGTATTGCCATGTACAAATATGTGAAATAAATTTGATTTCACCATTTATATTAGTTTTTATATTAGTAACTAAAAAAATCGCAGACCATCTACAGTTTCTTGCCATTCTTCTCTTTAAAGCTTTATATTCCAGTCAAGAACACGTCCTCCAGGCTTCAAGACTGCAAAAATTATTGGCTTACTCAAGGTAGGAAAATATTTAAAAATTCCGCAAAGTTACCATCCGACATCTCTACTCTTATTAGCTATTGAGAATCTCTGCTTAACAGAGTCACCGTCAGTTCTAGAAATAATCCATGTTGAACAAACAATTCTTTCCCAGTAGTGACTGCATCTACAAAGGCCTGACTCTTATGACCCACTTGGATATGAGAAGAAATTGGAAACCTTTTCTGTCTTCCTAGATCTTTCGGCAGCATACGACAAGGAGAGGGTCTCCTGATCAAACGTATCAAAGCTATCTTTTGCATAAAGATATAACATTATTCGACTATGTTTTCTATGTATGTTAAATAACTGTCACCACCAAAATTTCAGTGAACACAGCATGATCAATCTTTACAAACTAAATAATGAATTATCAGAAATTACAGTTCTCTTTTTAGACTTTAATTTATACACTCCTCTCTCATCGATATACGCGGACCATATCTGTCTTTCACTCCAAAGAGCTAATTTCCCAGGGGCACAAGAAATCCTGGTACGTGATCCACAGCCAACGGATGCCTGCTTTAGAAGTTGCCACTTTCGACCTGCCACAAATAACCAAAGTGATAAATAAACGATTTATCGGTAAAATATAATGTTCAGAGGCCTGATGCTGCAATAGATCAGTATCTCCTACATCAAAATAATACACTTTGCTTGTCTTAACTGGCACGCTCCTTTCTATCGCAGATCCAGATGCTCACGGTGTTCATTAATATTCTACTACCTCGTATCCGAAGGTAGAGGTTTACTCAACTGTGGACGAAGACATTGGGCAACATAAAACAATAAGCTGATGTTTCGCTGAGAATTAAAAATCCTATTGCTTCAATCCCACGGATAACCTGAAAAGAGAATAGGCATCATCAACACCACGGGGCATTGTGCAAATTAATAATCTTTCCTCAAAGCATGCAGGTTTCATCTTGCTCTAACCATTCTGATCAGATGTAGAACAGGAAGCACTCTGCTCTCCAATACTAAGGCTGAACAAATTCGGCTTATTGAGACTGCAGTGAAATCACGTAGATTGTGAAACACATATTATTTCGCACTTCATGCTTTCCCTGGGTACTTGGAGGTTTTAAATTCACCAAAGACACTGGCCTGGATATCTAACTGTAGAGGTGGTGGCTGCATGCAAAACCTTAATCGGTAGTCCTTGTGATCATACAGGAAGTGGCTCTTACACTTGAGGGGTTTTTAATCCAAATGTTTATGTATTATGTACCTAAACAGGTAGCATCTGTGTGTAGCACCGTGATGTACCCTAACTTTTGTATAAGTATTATAGTCTAACTAAGTAATCATTCACACTAAAAAATACTATTTTGATTTGCAATCAGATTAATTTAATTTTCTCAATCATGGGATAAAATAATTTATTGGTGCCGGTTTCACTCAAAAAAAAATTTAACTAACACATCAGAGTACAATGCCGAAATTTGAACGTAGGCCACTAAAAACAACAACACACAAACAGGTAATTTCACTTTCAGTCAAATATTTCAAATCATTCTGTTTCTGAAATCCACAACATGCACAAAATTACTCGGTACCAGAACATTTGAGTTATCATTAAGAACTGCAGAAATTTAAAAATATGGGTCATAAAAGTAAGATAAACTGTCGAATGAGGAAATAAATAAACTAAATAACCTGTATCCCAATTTGTGCACTATCAAGTTAAACATATCGTGTAAACACCTTCGAATCTGCTGTGGAATTTCCTAAGCTCACTCACTCATTCACTCATCTCGATAGCTATTGGCTGAAGAACGGTGTCACGTGTCAGCCTTCGTTCGCAGAGCGACCAGAGATACCATTAGAAAAATTTGTGCTAATGTCCACGATTTAATACCTAAGCAGCTGCTATTAAATTAATTGGCATAATACATTTATTAAGTTTACTTTTCGTAGCGTTTCATAGTAAAAAAAAATTGATTAATTTTGCGGCCGAAAAAACGTGGATTTGTTTTTCAGAAATCTGTTGCTAATTATAGCAACTTAAAAAACTTATTAAAAATTAAATTACTCATGGTCTCTGCTGTAACCACGAATGCTAATTGTCATTCCGGCTTAGGATACATTTCAATTTAATTAAAACTTTCACTAGCTTGACCAAAGTTTATGCATTACGGTTTCTTTGTTTGTAGTCATTTTACTGGTCACTTTCGTTATTGTCTTTAATCATGTTCGCTGAATGTGAGTTATTAGGTTATTTTAATTGGGCATCAGACCAAATATGTTATCGAATCGACTATTCTGACAATTCATTTATTCGTAGTTGCTCAACTGTTTAATAATATGGAATACCACGATAACATCATAATGCTATTATTAATTATGTAATTTTTAATGTCTATGTTCTACACCATCAATGGAAGAAACGATCTTTCATAGTCTCTTAAATCCCTGTGTAGTAACCATAGTACGAATCAATTAACAGGAACTTTACTCTGCAGGTGGCGAAGGCTTTAAAAAACGTATACCATACTTCTACTTATATTTTCTACTATTTGAGTCTACGAGGTACCACAGAGAGTGTCAATATTTTCATTTATTTAGTATTTTATTTATGATCATAATGGTTTTTTTGTTTCATTAATTTTAAATATTTCATTCTAAGTATCACATCCGACTAAGTATCCAGGATATCACAAATAGGGATAAGTGGCGCGATAGTATGTATAAATTACGTTATTGACTAGTTGATGCAGTAATACTTTTTGGGGTGTGTTTCGATTCTTAACCAACTCATTTAATGAACATTTATTTATTTATGTTTTGTCGTCAATTTATCTTGCGGACCATACTTAGAGTATGCTGAAAGAAGTCGATTTATTAATTTTAATTACTTTAGAATTTGGCTACTGACAGATATGTCCTAACTGGCGTGTCGCGTTCGGGGATTTCACGTTAGTCCTGCTTCAGTGGGTCGAGCCATGTTAGTTATTAGTTAACCATGTAAGTTGGGGAGAGATTGTCAAGACGCATGTGTATGTTTTAGCTAACACCAGGCCCGCCATAAGAGAGTATGCAAGGCGTGCAAAGCAGGCGGGCGGCACGTCCAGGGGGGCGGCAAATCGAGCGATTGATCACATAATATTCAAAGTCAATGTCACAATCCCCAAAAAAAATCCGATTGGCGTGCAATTACGATCTTCTTATATATTATAGTGTTAACGGCGTCATTTATTGGCATCCATCAGAACTAAAAACCAATGCAAAATGTCTATCGGCAGTTTTAACCGCCCAACGGAGCCCGAAAGTCAAGGCAAGTATCCATTATCTTGCTCTTTGAGAGGACTATCGAAATTAGGGAATCTCTACAGAGCTTATTGCTCAGTTTGTACTTGTTCAACAGTATTATCGCACATCAAATTGTAATTATTTTGTTAATAGTTGTTCTGACATGGGTCTAGGTATAATTAATGATATTTTAAAATTGTTAGTGTGATTAATTCAGTGTATCATCCGTCAGTGCAAAATTTAAGTGCAATAAAGTCGTAATCATGGTAAGTACTCACGTTAATTTATCAGCTTATCACAGTAATTACTGCTCCTACTAATAGTCTGTTTGAAGCATTTATTCAATTAAATCTTAACAAAATTAAAAATAAAAAACCTGCCAAGTGCCTGTCTGACCAACCACAGGGTAGGGTTCCGCAGTCAGTACAGGCTATAAAAAATTCTTACAAGACATCTGAGTCAAAACTCGATGTATTTTAAAAATACGAAGTTAATATTGCTGTTCATTTGTATAGAATTTCAATGAACTGTTTACAGACTTAACTACTTGGATAAGTTGTTCGCTTGTTACTCGTAAACTAGAAAATCATATTTATCCCAGATAATTTTCTTTTAAATGCTTTATATTTGCATATTATTGTATTAAATATTTTTTTAAATACTTAACATTTAAAAAACATTTAAGAAACCACAGAAAAGGAAAGAACTTTCAGGAGCGTAATCTCGACAGCAAAAACGTGAAAAGGAGGTACAGAAAGAAAAACCGGCCGTTTCTGTAATGAAATTTTTCAGTTAGCCAGAAAATAAGGAAACAGAATGTCAAGAAAGTTTTGAAGGAGCTTCAACAAGTGTAGACTTAAATCCAGAAGCTGCGGAAGTATCTAAAGAAAAACGTGTAAGTTATAGATCTGCTTCTGAAAGAGAAGGTGTTACTGAAGAACCTTCGCCAGTGATATGTAGCAGTTTAAATTGTGGTAATGATCTCGGTTTGTGGCCTGCCATTAGTAGTAATGATTTTGTTAATATTTCGGTTAGTCGCGTTCCTGACAGGTGTTAAACTACAATTTTCCTACTAATAACGATAGAAGAAACTTTGCAGACAATTATTATTCTAGAAATCTTCCCAATGGAGAAAAAATTAACAGAGAATTTGTGTTTTCCTCTATTTGAAAAGATTCGCTGTATTGTTTTTATTCTAAAATATTTGGTAAAACTATAAGTAGTTTGTCGGCTTTGAACGGTTTTTATGATTGGCTGTATTTTTCATTAACATTGAACAGACATGAAACAAGAGTTTCCCTTGGTGAAAATATGAAATCATGGGTACAGTTGAATAATATGTTAAAAACATAAAACTACTGTAATTTAAATGCAGCAGAGACTGCTAGAATAAAAAAAAAATAACAGAACAATGGTGTGATACATTAGAAAGAATCATAGCCCTTGTCAAGTTTTTATCTCATCAGTGTCTGGTTTTTTGGGGCTCGTCAAAAACATTATAAGAGCCAATATTCTAAATCGTTGTAATGGTAGCAACTTTTGGTTCATACATACTGGTATATTTTATCATAATTCAGTCGAAATCTGATTCAAGTCGTATGACTCACTATTTTGGAGATCAAAATCAGAATGAAATCATTGATTTACGCGGTACAACCATAAAAAAATTATAGTCTTGACAAAATCGTAGAATCAAAATATTTCTCCATCATATTAGGTTGCGTAGCAGATGTGGGTCACACAGGACAAATAACCGTTGTACCCAGGCATGTTCTTTTAAACAATGCAACTAAAATTTTGCGATAAAAATTGTTTTTTATTTATTTTCACAATTAAATCTCAACATTCAAAACTTACGTGGTCAAGGTTATGATATTTGATCTAATATGCTTGGAAAACACAATGGATTGTTAAAAAAGAAAATTAAAATCAGTAATCCAATAATCGCTCATTTTACGTTCAATTTGGTAGTCAATGATGCTAGAAACTATGAATTTTTTTAATATAATTGACGAAATTTACGTTTTCTTTTCATCGACTGCAAAAGTGAGTCGATAATTACCAAACATGTACCAGATTTCAAATTAAAAAAAGCTTTATGTGCCACCGGATGGTCCAGCAGAATCGATGCATTGTTTGATGCTCTTGGAAATATCTGATAAGTTGTCGGATTGTACTGCATCTAACAGTTTTGAACATTCAAAATCATAGAGTTTATTTTTTTTATTATTTTTTTTTTTAATTGGTCCGATATTTTAAACGAAATTAATGCTCTCAGTAATATGACGCAAAGCCCTACAATAAATACTCAAATCTGCATAAATTTGTTAAATGAGTTTATTGATACGTTCCCGGAATATAACATGGATGAACGCGTTTAAGGGTGTTAGAAGAATCTACCACTGTGGATCACGAACTCAATATAGAAACAGATTGCCCACCAATTAACACAATTTATCCAAGAAGAAAACTAACCCAATTTCAATGTTAACGCAGTGATGAAGTTTTCCTGGGCCCCAAAATCAAATACTAAGCAAAGTTTTTTTCAGAATCCTAGATAAGACATTAATAATCTTTAAAGGGTACATTCAGGGAAGCGACGTATTCGATTTTTTTTCCATTAATATCTTATTTAATTACTCCAATGATGAATTAATGAAACATTGTAAAGATTTAAATCTGAAGATTAAAGACGATTCAAGTAATGAAACTGACATTGATGGTAGTGATTTGTTTAATGAAATCAATGTTTTAAACCTGCATTTTCTAAAAAACCTGTCCAGTGATCCTCAAACTCCATTACAATATCTTTTTACTAATGACTTAACTTCAACATTTCCGAACGCAGCAGTGGCGCTAGGAATATTGCTTACATTCCCGTGTTAAGTTGCATTTAATGAAAGTTCCTTTTCAATTACAAAAACCATTTCAAGTCAACAATGAACCAACGAAGACTAAGAAATTTAGCTATAGTTATGACTGAACTTGAGATCTTAAACAATTTGGATATAAGAAAATTGCTAGCTCAACTTATGTGCCATTGAAATATTTTTTCAGATTGCTTGTATCAATTTGATACCGTCATGCAAAAAGTATCAATTTTCTTTCCAACATTTGCTCCAGAAGTGCCCAGGCACCATTGAGACGAACTATGTTACATGCAATTTTGTCGCAGCTAATTATCTGATCTTTATCACTTACTCAGAGCATTCAGAACAACCTCAACTTGGTGTTTATTACAAGAAGTAGTTCCCTACTACGAAATGTAATTATGACATAGATTATCAGTCATTCTCCTTTTGAACTTCTTACGTCCAGACCAGGCAATAACTTGCCATCCCAATGAATGGTTACGGCTTGGAACACGTCATTTTAAAATCGGTTATTACAGCTTTTCCTCATTTCTCGCTCATTTGAGTCCTCATTCGTGGAATGGAAGACTTGTTTAAATAAAAACTGTCAATACTAAATCCAAGTGCCACCACGATAATTTGAAGAGCGTAAACTGAATCTCTAACTGGCATCAATCCAAGGCAGCTATTAATTTAGGAGTAATTATATTTTTTCTTCTGCGCTTTGCAGCAGTTCCTGATTGAATTATTTCGGGTGGGTTTCTTAAATGTTCTTGCTAATGTTTTCCTTGAGTTCTTCAGATAGAAGGAACAAATCCTAGGACGCTGAAGAGCTTGACTACCCGCTGGACCACATATATTTCAACATGGTTCATCTACATCTACATATATACTCTGCAATTCCCAAAATTGTGGATGGCAGAGGGTGCTCAGCACCAAAGCTAATCTCTTTGCTGTGCATTCCAATCCCTAATGGTACGAGGGAATAAAGAATTCATATAAGAATCAGTCCGGCACCTTATTTCTCTAATTTTATCTTTCCTGTCCTTCCGACTCAAATAGGTTGGTGGAAGAAGTATTTCACTACACTCAAAAATGAAAGTGGGAGTACATATGTTTACCAATAAGTTTAAACGAAACGTGTGTCGTCTATCTAAAAGAGACTCCCAGCCTAGTCTACTAATCAGTTCCGTGACGCTTTCATAAGGACTGTAGCAAGCAATCACGAATCGAGCGGCTCTTCTCTGTACTTTATCTATACTTTCGATCGACCCCTTACGAAACGGGTCCCAAATGGCACAACAATAATCCAAATGTGGACGCACAAGAGATTTGTACGCTATCTCCTTTGTTTGTTCATTACAATTTTTCAAGATTCGACCTATGAATCGCAGCCTAGAATTTGCTCTACCTACTAACGAATTAATATGTATGTCCCATTTCATGTTCAATTGTACTGTTACTCCAACATATTTCATAGAATCAACCATATCAATAACTGTATTGTTTAACGCGTATTTCTGAACAATTGGATTCTTTTTGTTAGTTAAGCTCATTGTCTTGCACTTTTGAATTTCTAAGCAATCGTCCAAATTTCTTACTTCCCTATAAATAACCGCATCATCAGCAAACAATCTAAAAAGGCTTTTCACTTTGTCTCCGAGATCGTTTATAAAAATTAAGAAAAGAAGTGGTCCTATTACACTTCCTTGAGGTACACCCGATGTAACATCTAGATTAGAAGAACTTTCTCCTTCAACGACAACATACTGCGACCGACCAGTTAGAAAAATCCTTTATCCATTCACAAAGCTGATCCGATATATCGTACGCTCGAAGCTTCGCTAAATGGCGGTTGTGTGGCACAGAGTCTGGAAATATAAAAAAATTGCATCTACTTGCGAACCTGCATCGATAACTTTCATTACGTCGTGTGTAAATAGGGCCAGCTGTGTTTCACATGATCTTTTCTTCCGAAATCCGTGTTGATTTGTTGTAAGCTAGAAAATTCATAATGTTCGAGCATATTATATGCTCGATAATTCTACTACAAACAGTTGTTATAGATATGGGACGATAGTTTCCAGGATCACTTCGATCACCTTTTTTGAAAATCGGAGTTACTTTGCGCGATTTTCCAGTCTGAAGGTACTTTTCACTCTTCTAATGATTTACTGAATATATCAGACAGAAATGGCCCGATTTCCGCCGCATACTCTGAAAATACTCTTACTGGAATTCCATCCGGGTCCGGTGCTTTCCCCCACTTCAGGAGCTCTAATTGCTTTATGATACATGTAGTATTTATTCGTAAAGATTCCATCATCAACTCCACACGGCGTGGGAAAATGGGAATACTATCCTTATTTTCATCAGTAAATTAATTTTTGAATACAGTATTTAGTACGTTAGCTTTATCGCGGCTTTCATTAACCTCGGTAAGTTCACGAATTAGTGCTGGAATATTGCTGTTGGTACAATTAACTTTTCGTACATACGACCAAAATTTCTTAATGTTTTCTGTGTAACTCTTAGAGAGAGAGAGAGAGTTGGAGTGAAAATCGTTGAAAGCCTCGCGCATTACATTCTTAATATGTCCTCTTAACTCAGCTAAGGTTTCTAAATCGCTGCGACACCCCTTCCTTCTTGAGCGTGCGTGTATTTTCCTTTGTTTTTTTAGTAATCTTTTGACTTCGCATATGTACCACGGTGGATCATTCTCCCCCTTTATTGTCCGCTTCGGTATATGTATTTCCATTCCTTCCCTGACTATATGTATAAAATGATGCCATATCTCTTCAACGGTGTCCTTTGTTGACTTGAAGTCATGGTAATTATTCATCAGGTAAGTTCTAAAATACTCCTTTGAGGCCTTACTGAATCTGTATACAATCCGCCCTTTTTTCCTTTTTCGCTTGGTCATTAATTTGATAGTCGCAGTTACCGCTTTGTTATCTTTTATTCCTGTGGTCGTTGAAATGTCGGTGAATAATTCTGGCTTGTTGGTAACCAGCAAGTCTAAAATGTTTTCGCTACCATTATGACACCGCGTAGGTTCTTTAACTAGCTGCTCGAGATAATTATCTGACAACAACTCGAGAATTACTTCAGAAGCTGCCTTATTCCTGCTACCTGTGATGTGAACGTAATTACGCCAGTCAATATAAGGCAGATTGAAGTCGCCTCCTAGAATCATAGCATGATCCTTAAAACGGTCAGCTATATTATTTACATTATTTCTTAACTCCTCGACGATAGCTATGTCGGAATCGGGTGGACCGTAGAAGGCGCCTATGATGAGTTTTGACCCAGGTTTTAATCCATATGATTTCACAGATCGTATCGACGTCTGTTTCATTACATGGGAGAAATTTACTCACAGCTATAAATACCCCACCTCCAAGAGAATGTAATCTGTATTTACGAAAAACGTTCATACTATCTTTAAAATTTTCGGCGGAACTTATTTCCGGTTTCAACCAACTTTCTGTACCGATAACGATATCCGCTTCTGTACTACAAATAACGCTTTCAGGTTCCAGTTGTTTGTTACAAACGCTTCTACAGTTAACTACGAGAATTTTTAACTGTCGAGATTCTTTTACGTTGCTCCTACATTCCGGTATTCCATCTGATTGGGTTGCCCGTAACTGTATTTCGGCCCTCAGCCCTGGTTTGTTCATTTATTTTTATTTGTTTTAGTCTTTCTTCTTTTTCATCTAGTTTTGCACACATACCAAGCAACCTGGTCTCCCTGACTCTCTGTGTCGTCGTAAGATTTTGCCCTCCTTTGTTTACATGCTTTAGGGGGCGTAAGTGTGTGCAAAACCATGAACATTATCCAGTTAACGTTTTAAATTCTTGTCCCTTCGTTGACAGACAACCAGAGATTTGCTTGCATTCTTTTCTAACTGTCTCCATAATATTCTCTAGAATATAAATGACTCAAGTAAGCGACATTAGGACTTTCACTTATAATCAATTTGCCTTCGCAAATATTAAAAAATAAAACTGCAATTTGGTAGTTTGCCTCTCTTGATATGCTCTTGCACTTTGTAATCCTAAAACCATCTTTCAGAACAAAACAATACGTGATACCTATTCAATAACTGTAATGACAGCAACAATTATTAACGTGAGCGCTCCACTCTCTTGCGTAACTTGTATAAAAATGAGTCGGTGCAAGTCGGCACGGGTTACAGTTCTCTGAATGGCGTACAAATTTATTTGTGGGCATTTTAGGGTAAAATTTTTTAAAAAAATAGTGTCTATGCGTTACTAAATTTAGACTTTGAAATATAAGCGACACCCTAGTGTCCATGCAGAATTAAATCTTGCCTCTCTTAAGGATTATTTAATCTACAAGTGCTGTGATATATCCTTGCCAATTAACTTTGTAATTTTCTGATTCAGTGTTAAAACTGAATTTGCATCTTCTGGACAAGTGAAGCCCGATTACAACAAATTTTATCATGTAAACTAAGTTTTTTTCGTAAGCCAACGTTATGGAAACTGGCACAATTTTCTTTTATTTTAACAGGAAACCTTCTCATTTAACTGAAAGTGTTACCTGAAACAAATAATTTTATTAGAAATTGGTCATGACCAATTTTCAAGAACCTGTAAGATATTTGAAAAAGTTTAATGTCAATCTACTAAGTGAACATTTTCATTATTAAATTACGAGTGTTAACAACCAACCCATTTAGACCTAGTTAAATTATCTCATGGTTTGTTCCGTTATTGAACAATAATTTGACATTTACCTGGTTAATTATCGTGAAAGTAGATTAAAGTGATTAACAGTGAAATGAAACTTTATTTTTACGCCTCATGGTTTCTGCAGTAAAGGGATACATTGTGCCACAAGGGACTTGCCTGTAGAGATTGATTTCAATTATATAGAAATTTGACGCATTTAAACGTTCGTATTGTACATTTCAGAATTTACAATGGAAATAAAGTGCTATCTATCCATTCTAATAAAATAACAACATTCAGCGTTACAGAGCCTGTATCAGCCCTTAGTGAGGAATAACAATCCAGGTTTTTCAAAATCGTCGGCTCAATTATTTCTTAATCGATTCGTTCATTTGTTTATAATGTTTAACTTTAGTATTAAGTTACCAAGCCTCTTACCAATGTCGTACGGCAAATCTCCAGTTAATGTATCTTAACAAATATTACTCGTTGCATAGTTCCTTGGCACCAACGTTGCTTTAGTTCTGAGGTATTATTAAAAAGAAAACTTCTTTCCAAAATTGTGTTCCAGACAACCAAGAAAAGTTCCCATTGTCACTACATTCGATAGCATCTGAAGCATGTGCATAGTTTTCAGTGAAATACAGATGGTTTCCATGACGCTATACGTTGATAAAATATTCTGGAGCTTTAAGCTATATTGAAGGATCGCTCTCTTGTGATGTTTTGAGGGTCAACTTCTCCGATATTATTATTAAGCAATCAGTTAGTTGAAAATAAGGTCAGAATACTGTACTTAGGAAGCACTCCCAGACTGCGACATTTTGTAGTTCGAAAAGTTTTTATCAGAGTTTCAGGTATTCGTCAACTGTCGGCGATTTTCAGTTCCAGCCGTATCTCATATTATTTGCATATCGCGCCCAAATTTTAAGGGTATAAAAATTATCCTGTAGTGAAGCGATATGAAGAAAATCGTAGAATTTAGACAATGCTCATGCGAATTGCAAGACGTTTTTATAAAGTGTAACATGAATTCCATGATGTACATTGTATGTATCAGCCTCTAAAAATGTAAAAGCTCTTCATTAGGCCAATTTACGAATAGCTCCTTATTGTTATAGATCAAACGTTTATCAGGAAAAAGATCTTGGAAAGTAGTACCCGAACGTCAGTAACACACTGACTGTTCGGATTCTTTTGTCTGGAAGGTACACGATTCAAATTGCTAACAAATTAAGAACAAAGCCATTATTCAAATTAATAATACCTGATGTAGAAATACGTCACTTTTTTGCTTACATGTCAATACAGCATTTCACCTAAGTGCTGCTTACAATTTTTGTCAAAAACCTTGTCTCATATATAAGTTCAAACATTCTTATTTCTCTTCACACAATTATTTGGGCAGTCATTGCTAAACTCATGTTATGTATTGTATAGTTAAATAGAATTGTTTAGAAAGGGACGAGTGAGATTTTAGGATGAGAGCCTTGTTTTATGGGTAATTCCTGTTTTTTTCTGTGGAAAATATTAATATTTTTCTTCTTTATTCCTCAAATTTATTCTTCAGTTCGATAATACTTTCGTTGTATACCCTTTTTTACGAAGAAAGAGAGGTATTCTGCAGTCCTTTTAGGGTGTGACATTATCGTGTGGGGAGAGAGGAAAGGCTGTTGAACAATCATTAAATGCAAGACTTATCTGCATTACTTAACGAATGTTTTACAGCATTCCTTCTGTGTTGTCCACTTTGATCGAAGAAACTATCAGACCTTTTTCTTATTTCCTAGACTTGAGTAGTGTCCTTCAGTAACTCAATTTCTTTCCTTTCAACCTGATGAAACGCGGAGAATCTGGAACTTGCTATTTGTCTTGCAACTTCTCTACTGTCCATAAGGCTTCGATGTAAACACACATTGGCGGGTAGCTTTTCAATTACTTCAATAGATAATTGACTTAGATTACTGGCTGCTATAATATTTTTCAGTACACTTTATGCTCTTCATATGACTCTTTATTTTTATTGTAACATTTTAAGCGTTAAAGTTTAATCAGTCGATTTAAAAAAAAAAAAAACACAATCTGAGGAAATCATAGGTTTCGTTGTGTTTGGAGCCTCAAACGTAATCGCTGTTTCGCACAGCTTATTAATCAAGAAACTGAGTGCTGTTTCATTTCAGGCCTTGAGATAGTTATCAAAAATGTTTAACAATAAAATTTTCCACTGGCTAAATACGATTTTTCTGTAGTCTATCGGACATACGATTGTTGAATGGCAAATTAATTAAATTACCAAGTTATGCTTATTTATCAAACTACTGCCTAAGTCATATTCTTTGCCCGTAAGTTATATTTCCGCGTTGATAGTATAGCAAGTCAGATGCGAAACGTGAATTGTAATCAGTTGAAAGCTGTACAAAATTTTTTGTTTCTGAAGCACTGATGTTAATTCCATTTTATTTTAACTTTTTACTGTCATTAATTTTTACAAAGAAAGGGAGTAATTCCGTAGTCTCATTAGTTTGCACCATGTGGGGAGAGAGGAAAGGCAATTTGCTCAAAAACATTAAATGCAAGTCTTATCTGCATCTTAATTCCGACAAGGAATAGTAGATTAATTAACACCACGTTGGTAACAACAACAACAAAAAAGAAGGAAAGAACAGAACATTCACCCAACCTTCACATCTTTTACTGACTAGTAATACATAACCAAATGACATATTATTACAGACAAAAACAGTTTCCAGGTCGGAAAGATAGCTTTTCGTTTCGATTTTCCAAGGTTTTCCTAAATTGTTTCAGGAGAGTGTTGAATGGTTCCTTCAAAAAAGTCATGGCTGAATTCCTTACCGTTCTTTGCCCCTAATTTTTTCGCCGCCTCCAGTTATTTCTACGAAGCCTAAAGCAATAAAAATAAAAAAGACAGCTAACCTAACTGATGATTTCACCGTTTGGTGCGTGTTGTTCCGTTTGAAGCCGTAGAGTTTACCCTATCGCCACCGTACATGTGTCTGCGGACGAGGCGCTACAGGCAATGACAGAGGCAGCGTTCATTCGCTGGCTAGCGTTAATTACAATTAAGCAGGCCGCTCCATTAATACCGATGAACTCAGTGGAGTCCACCGTCAATATTTGCCCAGCCGGCAGAGAACCCGTCTACGAGCACTCTTTCTGGACTAGGCGGCCGGGAGTGACACGGCGTGGCTGTTTGTCGTATCCGTCTGTGCAGATGTCAGATAATAACATATTTTACTATACCTGGTTATAGCGGTAAAGATATAAAAATAGACTTCAGGATCGCTTGCCTATAAAACTAACTTAAACCTACTAAAATACTAGTTACAAATACCATTTGCACCAGATGAATCAGAATAAGTTGATCACCATGCGACGAACTTTATTCAAGCTCTGTAATACCCTGCGAGGAGGACAGTAACAGTGCATATTTGAAAACGGAGACTGAAGTTGTGTCCTACGCAAAGACGTCTTTAAAACCACTAAGTATTAAAATAAATGCTGGACGAACTTGATCAGGAACCAATACAAAAATAAGATGTCGATTATTAGCAGGAAATCAAAATTGTTAGATGGAATCCATTTACCTACTCAGCCCATAGGAAATTCTTTACAGTTCAGTACGGAAAAAAATATTAAAATCTATTCCGATTTGTCAATTTTTTGAAAATTGAGATTGCTCGTACACAGTGTTTATTGGTTTCAATAGAATTCATTATGCCAACAATCTTGCTGGACGACGACCTAGAGATGGATTCAGAGGAGTACAAGCTGACAAGACAACCCGCGTCTCATTTAAATCAGCAACATCACTTCCCGATCTTTAGTGATATAAAAAGTGAGCATAACAGTTACCATCATCAAAAATAATTGAGGCAAAGGTAAGACAGTGAACAGCTCCCTTTCCTCACAACTGAGGTCGGTGGGCAAGCAGTAACGCTTGCATCTGGAATTTAGGAGGGTGCGAGTTCAAATTCCTGTACACCGATCTTTCAGGAGGACGTCGGTTCGAATTCCCGTCCGGAGATCCAGATTTGGGTTTTCCATGATTTCCCCAAATCACTCCAAGTAAATTTCGTGATGCTTTCTTCAAATGGCCATGACGGAAATCCTTCTCGTTGCTTGTCCCCAGTCCTTTCCCGCCTGTAATGATCTCGACGTCGACGAGGTGTAAAGCCATAAGAAAAAGGACTGTACTTCTATCCTGATTATCATTCAAAGTTAATGTTAAAATTATGCGTTCAAAAGGATATGGTCGAATCCGTTCCTTGTCTCCAGCCAATCTCTACTGACCTCGCCGTAGAAGAGGCGTAAAGCCCTGAAAAATAAAATACCTCACAGAGTTTTATGCAGGAATGTTCACCTGAGAAGTGATAAAATTTAGTTCAGTGAGAATAAAAATATCACTGCCACAGAATCTTACAAGGAAAATTTTGTTTGTTAAATATTTTATGAAAAACTCGACAATCTTGATCCTTATATACTTCAAGGAAATCTGCATGAAGGCTTGAATCAGCAGCAGTTCAGCTTTCAAAAATATAGAAGAAGAGAGAATATAGTAAAAGAATGCTTAGAATATATTCACAGAACAAACAAATATTCTTTAACGTTCATATTCATTGAGAGTTTGTTGTCTTTGATAATTAAAGTGGCGAAGTTTTTAACCAGAGAAGTTTGGTAAGACGTAACTGCAGTACAAAAATAGAAAAATTATTGACGTAGAAAAACTGCTATACTTCACAGCTCAAGACAACAGATTACCCAAAATAATGCACTCAAGACACAGTCTGTGGCCCTGGGTAATGAGTCTTTACTTCAGTACCAGTTCTGGATAGACGCTTGGCTCCCGCAGAGTTTTAAGTTGTTGTATTATCTGCTCATCTATTCCTGTTGGTAGTTGGATGAACTATTCACAGAAAGATAGAGATCAAGACTGATAGTTGATGGAAGTCTCCTTGGGTTAAATTACATTCCTGGAAATGTTATGATAGACGAAAGACAAAATTAGAAGTGACGCTCTACGAAACTGACGTCAGAAAAAGTATAAAAGTAAGCTATTAACAATTTATAGCAATCAGATTGGCGGAAACATATAGGAGACAGCGCGAAACGGTGGGTTTTATGTATCTGCTGAGGGAAATAAGGAAAGGCCAACATGGCTCCAATAAGAGTAAATGACAGGAATCTTTAAGGGAGAAATGAGAGAAACTGATGGCTCACAAGTAAAATCAAAAACTGGGCGCAAATAAATTTACATATAATTACGTGGGTGATCAAAAAATATGGTGAATAATTTTATTACAAACTAAGTAAAAAATTAGATAGAATTCGAATTAATCTCTAGGCTAACGATGCACTTGTCCCAACATTGAATCCATGACAGGAAGCGTTTCTGGAAGGCTTCCTTCGGAAATGCGTTTAGCTGCAGTGGCGTGGCCGTCTCAATATGGTAAATGCTTTCAAAACGTTTTCTTTTTAGAATGTTTTTTATTTTATAGAAGAGCCAGAAGTCGCGTGGTGGTAAATCTGGTGAGTAAGGCGGATGTGGGCACTCAGGAACATTTTTTCTGGCCAAAGACTCGCGAATCATAAGCGACCTGTGGCACGGCGCGTTGTCATGATGTAGAAGGAAGTCGCCAGCTCATTTTCTGGTCTCTTTCTTTGTTCATAGTTTCGAAAACGTTGCAGTACCCCCCTGTAAAATTCGTAGTTTACAGTTGTTTTCCCTTGGAACGAGCATGTTTTGCCTCTTTTTACGCGTTTTCGTCTATTTTTGAGATCCATGCATGTCCCGAACATTGCTCTTCTTCAACCGACTCATTTCCGCTTTTAAATCGCTCATACCACTTGTAAACGGTCTTCATAGTTACCAGATTACCACCGTACATTGATTTCAACATTTCATGATCTTCTTTGGCACTTTTTTGCATCTTGAAACAAAATTTAATATTAACTCGTTGTTCGAAATCTATAATGCGTGACAGACAAAGTAAACACAACCTTAACCTAGCTGCTCTGGAAGCTGACTATAAAGTCAGTACCTGTTCAAACTTGACAAAGCAAATCTCAACAAACCAGGCTAACGGACATAATACAACAAATTGATGTAGCGTCAGCAGATGCTGCTAAATTTCGTTCACCGTATTTTGATCACACCTCTTATATACAAGGTTTCACAATATGCTTCGGTCTAAGGTTCAAGAAACTATTGCTTTTTGTATGAATTAGCAACAGGACTGTTTAGAAGATTTACATTACGTAAATGATAGTCGTTTGCGTACTTTAAACACCAGTCAACTGCTCTTCTTGATTCCAACGATTTCTGATTTGTTTTGTTAACACTGTTCTTCCGCTTCCATAATTACTTATATTCTTTCTCATGTATTTCCAACTGTGCATATGCTGGCTAAAGCAAACCCCTCCTATTTTCACGAATTTCCATCATTTTAATTTGTTAACTCCTTCGGGATTTTTTACTGGATTTTCCAAGTCTCTGTAACCCCTTCGCTGTCATTCTGACTGTCTTTAAGGCCTCTCTTTCAGATTCCCCACCCATTCTAATTTTCAGCCCTCCTATCTTTTCCATAACTAACTATTATTTTATAATTCTTTTAAATAATCCCTTCCTGAAACATCATCACATAATAAACCAACCGTCTTGCCCACAAAGTGTTGCTTACGCTCTACATCCAGTTTCATACCGCCTCACAAGGTCTATTTCACCATTATCCGGGTATATAATATCATACACTGCAGTGCCAAGAATCATGAGACAGGAAGATGGAAATATCCAGATAGCGGTGAAGAAGGTAGAAATACTGACCTGAAATTGTTCAGTTAAATTTCTTTATGGAGACAGAGAGTTACGCGGCTGTCCGATAACAGTCTATTAGCATGAGCAATAGTGACTTTTTTACAAACTTTCTTCGCACCATCTAGAACATTAGAACTAAATTCGACCATTGTTTTTAGAAGGAACCATTCCGGCAATGACCAGGATTGATTTCGGGAACCCGTGGAAAACTGGGCCAAACGTTAACTGTTTGCCTACAAGACGTCAAGACTACATAATCCTGTAAACATGCGTTTTTGTGCTTAAAGATGAAAGCGGAGTTGAGATACCGCCCCATGTGTTGTGACAACACTGACCTCCTAAAGAAACAAAGATACAACATTCTACAGATAGGGAGACAATAAACAACTACGCAAAAGCAGAACCTTACATTAAGTCTATGAATACTAGCGTAATGGAGCAGACGATATGAACAAAACATAGCAATAATCTGAAAATAACAGTAATGTGGTAGATTGTGGTAACTAATCTGCTTGCTGTAAATTTATTAATCATCTCGTAAAACTGCGAGATAGAAATTAAATAAGAATTATTTCTCAATTGAAAAAAGCGTGGAGAAAATTTTATGCCAGATACTGGGCTGGCGATGGCAGTAAAGATGGGCCGTGGCTCCCTCGCGGCTTGCCACAGTAGTTAAGCCTAGACCTCGTCATGCGTCCACAGCCTCCACTGTGTGTCTGCGCTATCTGCCGCTGATAAGGCCGCCCGCCGTCTGTTTTACAAGTGGGGGAGGGGTCGGGAAGGTATCTGCCTGCTGACTTGCTGGCAGCAGCCGCCACAGGCAATGCAACTTTTACCGCTACCCAGCAATGTAGAGGAACTCAGGTCGAG
The DNA here is from genome assembly GCA_031002005.1 of Vandiemenella viatica. Lineage (NCBI taxonomy): Eukaryota > Metazoa > Arthropoda > Insecta > Orthoptera > Morabidae > Vandiemenella > Vandiemenella viatica. The sequence continues at coordinate 320,652,270 of JARYHS010013630.1, read as the reverse complement.
CATAAAAGACTTTCAGGAACTAGAATAAGACCGACACAAAGAACAAGGAAACGCTTTACTTCTCAATCATGACGATCTCTTCACTGGTACGGAGTATATAATACGAGTTTTACTTACCTGCCAAAGAATGGCTATTAATTAAATGTTTAGTTACTACTTTCGATGGCAATTCGATCTAATATTCTCATCAAGCATACACAAGTACACTTTCCAAGACTTATCAGAACTAGGTTAAGACCCGTTTCCTACCTCTATAGGCTATAAACACACGTGGAAAGAGTACATTCAGTATTGCATATCATACAACTTTCCAATGAATAAATAATAAAACGGAATTTTTTCACATGTGAACCATTTATTTCACGGCTGCAAAATCCTGTATTTTGAACTTGACAACCAACAACCGCATAAAAACAGCATTGTTGCAGAAGGCATTAGAGTGCAGTTATTATGCAGCTGACGTAAATGCCGGCACCCGCTTGCAGTTGATCGCGCTTTTTAGATGATTTTCTGCAGTGATCTTGGAAAATGGCGGAATGGATACACCCACTTCAACCGTAGTACAGATCATTTTCAACTACAACCTTACTTTCCGGCACCAAGCAAGGTCTCAGTCTGCTCAGATTTTATGCCCATAACAGATGAAAGACAATTGCTAGAGTTATCTATGTAACAGTTCGTTACTCGTTCATTGCAACTGTATGCGGTATCGTATTCACAAGTTCTAACATTCTCTTATTTTAATGGATTAATGTTATCGACCAATATTTAAAAGTGAATCCACCAGATATCACCTTACATTTCATCATATAAAAATAAATTTTAAAAATGATTTGATCTTAAAGCAACAGGTATTCACTTTTACATTATAAATCTTTTTTATTTACTTTTACGCAAAAGCATCTGCACACTACAGCAATTTTCATGGTATACAGTAAAAACATTTTTTGTTCTCAAGTGTAAATTAATTTTATTCAGACACAGTGAAAAATGCGAATAGAGGTGTCATTTGATAGTCAGCCATTCAAAGAACGATGCAAAGTTGTGTGCTACCTATAAGCTCATTATAGCTGGCATAACGCTGCTTTAGTATGATTAAACTCAAATTTTTCTATGCTGTTGCAATAACTTGCCACCGTCACTTGATATTGATATTTCTACTGTGTGTAGAAAGAGTGGTAAGAACAGATCAATTTCAAACCGTGGATCTGTCGGCCCCCATTCAGAGTTGCTGAGCCGTCGACTAAAGGCTGAAGGCATTGCTCGTGGGCAATAGATGAGTGACGTCAGGAATTTATTTAAAAAAAAAGTTTAAAATTTTTTTAACTGTTTGCACACAGTGTTCGTGGGATGCCGTAAGCCTATAAATATTAAACACAATGCGCCATTCGGAGGTCAGATGTCATGACTGCGCTACAGGCATCAAAAACGTCAAACTAACTTCACCAGTTTAATTCCAGTCGTTTCACATGTTACTTTTAAATTTTAATGAAAAAAAATGAATAACTCATAAAGTTACGCCTACGTTCTCTCTGTTCATAAAAATGAGATTGAATTTGCAGAACAGTTACGTCAAAAACATCTACATCCTTCATTTTACATTCCTTTTTTCTAAAAATAATTAAAAACTATTTTTTTATATTCCATAAGTAATTTGTAGAAAAAAAAACAATACCGTGAAACTACAGCACGGATAATGCAGAATTTCCAAATAATAATAATAATATTAATTAAATATTAATAGTTTTGGACACATCTATAGCATGGATGACACCAGGCTAACAAAAAAATATTCAAATATTTTTGTGAGAAAAAAATCAACTATTCCTGGATTCAAAAGATTTGAAGCAAAATAATATCAATTAACAGGGCGCTATGGAAAGAGGAAAATTTCGAAAGCAGATATCGAATATGGCAGGATTCAGAGGTGGAGAGGAGAAGAAAACAGGTGCAAAATCGTCTGAAAGGAGAAAGAGAAAAAACAGTGCAATAATGAAGGAGTACTGGAAAGGAAGAGGGAAAAAAAACAGGAGAGGAATTGAAATTGGCACTTGGTCCCTAGCTGACCATAACGAAAAGAAGGAGAATAATAAAAGAAGTTGTCAACAGTCGTTATGCAATTTAAAGCCTTACACTGAAGGCGTATACTTATATTTTCAACACCACTAGCAGAAAACTTTACTGATTACTAGGAACATCAAATGACAAAAATATGTAAAACAGACACTAAAGAAAGTAAGGCGAAATGATTTCAATGCAAACAAATGCTATTGCCTGATTACTTGAGCAAGAAGTAATAGACCTATTATCGGGCTTCTAACCTCCAAACCAATGACATCACTCAGTGATTACGAAATGAGAAAGCGTTAATGCACTTGCTATTAAAGTTGTAATGTCCAGCCTCTGCTGTTATTGATTTTCCGTCACCTCTCCATTTGTGAGACATCCAGCCGTTTTGGAAGACAGGGAAAGTTGGCAAATTCCTGCTGGCGTCATGTTGTCGGCTAGGTTGCTTTATTTGTCGCAGGTAGAGATGCCACTCCCGGAGGCGGGGGGTGAGAGTGGTCAAGCTGTCGCGGGCACTTGGGGGCTAGACCCCGTAAAGTCCGCACGTGTGTGTGGAGGTCGCGTTTTTGTCACGACAATATTTGTCGTGCTGTTTTCTTTATGTGCTTCCACAAGTGAACCCACCTCAGTTGCCAGATAGAGTTAAAAGTGTTTCTTCATAGTGAAGGGAACATCAAGGTCACCGACAGCCTCCTGCAGTTACGATAAGTGACAAGTTCATATAAACAATATTTACCCAGTATACGCCCTAGCCGGGAACATTGTGTTTATTGTCTGCTTGCTTCCGTTAATTTTCTTTGCTGGCTGAGTTCATTTTTTATGAAATGTTAAATAAACATGATTTTTCCTCAGTGATAATATTTCTAAATTAATTATTTATTTAAAATTCTGCATTAGAATTTCTTTTTTGTAATTAGCGTGTGTAAGTTCAATTTACATCATATTGATGCAAATCAAAAATATTAAAAATACAATTTTTTACAAATGAATCTTGCATCTCATGCACAGAGAATGTGAATGTTTAAGGTCAAAAGAGCCTAGACATTTCAAAGTCAAACAAAATCTGAAAGCAGTGACTTCTGATGTTAAAATGATGAAAATTATTTTCTTAGTTAATTACGTATATCGCAGCCAAATTTATTGCAATCTAGTTGAAACGACATACGTTGTTCTGTCCAAATTTCAATAAAATTGTTTGAGATCATTTTGTGATTTTTTAAAAGCTGTTTAAAATGTGTAAACAAAGTAAAAATGAGAAAAATATATAGTTCTGTGTGATCATTGTATTTATTAACGACTGTGTACACGATTATTCAATTTAAGGAGGAGTATGACAAAGGTAAATTTTATGCGCGAGATGAATCCTGAAACGCTCGAAATGTGTGATGTGCCTGGAATGTGATCGACTTGGAATCATGCGGTTTTGTTCCAAAATTTAAGTCACAATTAAATTAAGTCAGAATTTCATGTTAACCAAATGATTTATTTTCTTCCATTATATTTGAAATCCCAAAGAATCTCAAGGTGTTTTAATTACATTTCGATCATCGCACCACCTAACCGTTTTTGATTGTTTCGCACATCTGGCATCGTTCACTCTAAAGCCTCCAAAGACTTTTTATGTGCCATTGTACATTAATCTCAAACAGAATGCAACTGCAGAACTTCGGCAATCGCACAGTCTTCGAAAGGTTGCATGTTGGAGTTTCTTTGCTCTGCATATTCATTGGCTATTTGAATGCTGAATGAGTTGTTCGACTGCCTTCCACCAATGTAACTGCTTTCCTGAAGAAGCAAGTGCAAGTCCAATTTCATTCTGCAAATGAATCGTTGCCAAAATCAATGAGATTAAAAAGTTTTTCTACCTTTCATGAGCATATTTTTGTTGCTGATTTAACAGTGGAACATTCATTCGAAATGATTCTTTCAATTAATCACAATCATATTGTTTTTCTTGTTTCAACTCTTCATTTAATGTGCCGTGCATCGGACGATTTGTATCTCTCATGACTAATTGAGGTAATACCTTCTTCGATATTATCATGCACATGTCCTCAATTAATTTCAAAAATAGCCAAATTGGTCCACAGAAAAGGCACTTTCATCTATTTCGAATTTTCAATTTTTCCGGGAAACTTCGATTTTTTCTTTCTTTGAATACCTTATTCGGACTGTTATGAACATTTAAAAATATAGCCAAAGTACTTTTTTATGAAAAAGTACATTCAGTTTTTTCTAAATTTTCCAATTTTCCGGGAAACTTTTCCAAATTTTCTTTTGCCAAAGACCTTATTCGGACTATCACAAAGATTTTAAAAAATTAGACGAATCGGTCCATAAAAGGGTGCTTTCAGTTTTCACAATTTTCTGGGCAACTTTTACAATTTTTCTTTCTCTAAGAACCTTATTCGGACCATTACGAACGCTTTAAAAACATTAGCATAATCGGTCCAGGCGTTCTCAAGTGATGCGATTACCAACAAACAGCATTTCATTTTTATTTATATAGATATAATTAAGTGATAGGGAAAATTCGTTTTTATTCACTCCAGCAGTTTAAAGTGTCTCATTGAATTCATTTTTGTTCTATCATTTTGTTGTTAAGAGCTGAATACAATATTTGCAGTTTATATATATTTTTTAACCTTGTTCTGAGTGGAGGTTTTTTAAAATTTGAGCCATATGGCTGAGCTCAGTGAATCATCTGCTGTCATAATATTTTTGTTTCTGTTTTCATATTTTCTTAAATCACATTTCATAGCTTTGATCATCAAGTACTTAAACAAACATATTTATACAGCATCGCTTAAATTTTGTAAGAAAAGAAAGATAGGATTAACAATTTAACATAACAACTGAGATGCTTCATCGAACATTACTATTAATATTACTTACTGAGTGAGTCAAAATCCTACTCAAAAGTCACTGTCGCGACAGTTGTCGCCTAGTCTTCGTTCTTAATGCTTATGCTACGCTTTAGTTCATGTCATACATTTACTTATTCTGTCAACGAAATTTCAGCGTTCTAATTCCTACAGTCTTGACTCAAAATCAGGTAGCTTTCTTGTGTTGTATACTACGCTTAGTTATGATTTAATGAGGGCTATGTGGCAACACCGCAGGTATTGACACTAAAGCTGCTGCCTTAACACTGGCTGCCGTATATTTTCTTTCTCTCAGTGAACATGAAAAAACAATGCACGACATCACGAATGTTCGCCACCAGGTAATTATTCCGTTTGTAACCGCGAGTAGCGGAAGGGATAGGCCACCTGATATAAATATTGTATAAACTGGCCAGTATACCCCATGAGAACTGTGGGGAGGTGCGGTTGAGAGAATGTCTTCACAAACTTTTAATATATCATGTCTGCTACGTTAACATTGAATGTTCGATATGAAGACTAGCCGCGTTATTGAGCTGAAACTCAAAATACTGATGCAACTAAAGTAACAGTTTAAAATAGGTCACGTTTTCGGTTTACTAATAATACAACTGAAATAATAGGTGCAGCTAATATGCTTCTTCTTCTATGAACGCCTAGGCCGTGTCCGGGAGTAGGCGGTTGCCAGAGGGGTTGTTTACCCCTCATTGCGAAAGTCCGCTATGATGAACTAGGGTGGTTTCTCGTTGCCTTACCCAGTGGGACAATGTTCCTAGTGTTATTATAGGTGTGTAGTAACCGTGATAGCCGACCCTGGCAGCGGGCGTGTTGGCCTTAAATTGCTGGAGTCGCCTGTTCGAGTCCCGCCTTGGGCACGGGTTGTTTCAGTTAAATGTTGTGTCAGCTTGTGTTGTCCATACTATTGTAAATTAAAACACTTGAGAGACAATACACGTTCTCTTACAAAAATTTTTGCAGTCTTGAAGATTTAATTTACACTAGTAGGGTCAGTAATAAAACGTTGAGAAGCTAGCTAAAATGGCCTTAAAACCCAGATTTTTTTAAGGGAAAAACTTTCATAGTTTGCGTGTTCATTGTACAGTGTTGTTTGTGTTGTGGATGAGACATGAAAGAAGGGAGAGGGTGAAATTCGATGCCGGCCCTTTTAGGCCTGCTCCTCCGAAAGACACTAGCGGGACCGCTGGGCTTAAGGTCCCAATCCTACGAATGAATTACCATCAGCAGTGTTGTATGCCGTCTCACAAAACGCACTGCGGAGAGGTTTGGGATTTAATCCCCGACTCTGGTGCATTATCTGGTGATTAAGAACTATGCACCACCACCTCTCCCACACTGCCGACCAAGCAATGATGAAACTTTCTTCCGCCAGACTTGAACCGGGACACAGTCATTATGCCGCCTCTGACTGATCCATCGGGGCGGGCACTGATACGCAAGTATACAAATTTTTTTTTCAGAATTTCCGATTATCTCTTGAGTTAGATGTAAACTTTAACTATTTGGAGGAAGAAATAAACAAAAAAAATTCCTTTCTAAATTATATATTTTCATCCAAATTTCTATCACTTTTACGACCATATACAACATTCCAAATGCATGTCTATTTTCCTACTGATTTCCTTCTGATCCAGGTTTCTTAGTATCTATATTGACATTCTTTTCTTCCCTAGGCCTCCGTTTCTCACATATATTTAATAGTTGCCATTCAGATCATTTACTGGACCATCACTCCCCTGACAACGTCTGACAAATCTATACCATGTTTGGCGATGATATTTAATTTCCTCAACTATTGTTTGATTCGCCTTCCTTCGAAGTTTTATTACCTTATTTGGTACGCGTATTAATCTGGCTACTCTAACACAAGTTGATAAGAAATTCACGTCAGCAACTTTCAGTCCGATCATTTTTTCCGAGATTATAGATTAGTATAGCAGTACAGTATACTTCGAGAAATTGTGCCATGTATTCCTCAGTTCATTTTATATATATATGGCCCTATATAAGTCCGAGGACCTCAATTAATTGTTCCATTTCTGTGTTAGCTGATTTTATTGGGAAATTCTGAATTGCATTTTCTGATTGAATTTCCATTCTGTATCTAACATTGTTCCCAAATCTTGAACAATTTTATGTCTTCTCCCAAGCTAAAATACTGTTGAACCCCAATCAAAATGTGTTTTGTATTTTCAATAGCCACTTCAAGTAATTTGTGTCCGTGTGTGGGTTCAAGGTTCGTCGATGACGTTATCATTAAAAACTGAGTGAAGATTGGAAAGGAAATTAATTAACCTTACAATTTTTAGAAAGCATCCTGGCATTTTCCTGGAATGATTCCGGGAGAACATTCAAAACTGAAATCTAAATAGCTGGATTGGGAATCGAGCCAGCATTCTAAGGAATGTCGAGACCAAACATATCGCTCATGCAGCAGGGGTGGTCATTATGTACTCTATGAGCGGTCTGGTGTCTTTAGTATCTTTTCTTACATGTCTAGTGGCCTTTACGATTAATTCCTTTTCTATCGATATTTTCATATACTTTCTTGCGTTTTGTTTCTACCATTAACTTTGATAGGGCTTGGAAAAATATTGGTGGAAGAAATAACAGTAGCGTATGACCATGACCTTAAGCTGGCTCTGGAATTCATGTATAAGGGAGTGGTAAAATTTTCTTTTCTTAGAATCAGCGATGTAATATACCTATCACCAAGGGAACTGATTAATAATTTATCGAAAACGCTGAAAACAAATTAAAATTAAAATTTGTAATGGGAAAAATATATATGGGAGGGGAATGTAATAAAATAATAATAATAAAAAGAAGAAGAAAGGGTGTCATATGTCATTAGGAAAATTGCCACCAGAGTGTGTGCTCCATTGCAATTAAATTGAATTAATTAATTAAGTGACAGCAATGTAGAAGATATATTTTCCTCGCCTTTCATTAGTTTCGCCTTTACTTTTCTTTCTTAGCAGCATTATCATTGTTGTAATTATATAGTTGTTAGATGACAACTACGGGTAGGTTGATATGTGTATCATGTTTGTTCATTTCTAATCGCCTCCATTTTCGATATGTTTAAGTTTGCCAGTTTGGGTTCATGTACGTCTGATCTGGTGGAGAGGCTAGGATTATTTGCATGTTATTATTCTTTACGGGTGATTGGAAGCGAGCTCCAAACTGGAATACCGGATATCCGGTGGTCCTTCATAACTATAATTACATACATCCATAATATACATCCATTTCTGCTACCAGACATGAGTAGTGCTAACATGGGGGCCCTCCCTCACTTTATTTTCTGTCCGTTTCGATGTTTTTTAACACGCGGAATGACGTTATAGGCGCTTGATGACATCACAGCACATCTGTCTGTGACATCACAGATATGTGACGCCACCGGCCAAAACTGAATAAAAAAAAGTGATTTGGACGGTTTTTCGCCTGAAATGACGTCACAAGTTCATACTGACAACACTGCGGGGATTTAGTGACGTCACAGGTTATGACGCCGGTCTACCGGCCATAATATTTTTTTTAATAAAATTGCTGTTTTGGTGGTTTTTTCACGTGAAATGATGTCACAGTAGCATGGGCGTCTGTTTTCCCGGATATGCTGTTTTTTTTTGAGCACGGACTATGTGCCGGGGACGATGGAGGGGCCAGTGGTACCCACGAAAAAAAACGAACTTTACCGGGTAATATTTGTTTCTATCCAGACGCGAGTCGGGCTATAGATAACAGATTCCTCCTAGCTGTTTCTCACGTTATTGACATAGATACACAGACTAGAGTTCGTGGACTTGATCGTACGTGACCAAAGCAGTAGAAATTTCCATTGACCTCTTGTACCGTGGACTGTGTAATAACTAGATGGATTATGACGATCGCTTATGACGGCTCGCTACATAGACCCAGCTCTCAGACAGCTGGATATCACTTGTTCATCTGCATTCGTTTTATTCATCATTCGTTTAAGAATATGCCACAGAATTTTTCTGACGTCTAGTTGGCTGCAAATTGCAGATTCTATGGAAATTAGTAAGCATTTTATCCAGTAAGATGTAACTGGAATATTTTATTCTGTTCCTTTCTTTATAAAATGTACACTCTCTATTTTCACAGATTTTGATCAATGTCACGGGTGGAGTGACACTTTGGGGTCGGCATCTATTGATGTCACACGCCAGTTGTCTAATGCTACCATTTCTGATACACCAAATAAGACTGAGATTTCAGATATGAAACAACATTGTTATCATGTCTCGTATATATTGACTTGTTTATTAGTTATTTGATTAATGGTTTGAAATAATTTTGACCGCAGGTGATATTCAGTGATTTCATTTATCAACAGTCAATTTCTTTTGTCCATATTTTAAAAATACAATTTCCCGTATCCGAAAACTCTGAGTCCATTAATTCAATTTAAACCAAACTTTTACTTTATATATAGACTCCTTAATCTCATTAAATTTCGTTTGTTGTGTGTTGTTCTGTTGGATGCATACACTTTTACACTAATTATTCTTTAGAATGTGGATTTCTGTGTCTGTAATTACTTGAACTATGAAAGACATACGAGGGTGGTCTCGAAAAGTTATCGTTTTAAATAATAAATTGATCAAATTTCAGCAGAAACAAAATGTAAGTTTCGTATGGGTTTCTGCAAGTTGACGTATTATCACAACAATCGGCTTCACTACTGGCTGGAAACTAATCTTAAACCATCTCCTTATAGTTAAAAGCAGTAATTCTCGTAAGACTCTTGCCTATTCGCTGTCAATATTTTCCTATTTTCTGTGCAGTGGCATCTAAGCAGACCTAGTCATAAAAGCATGAACTTATATTATATTCTTCCTGTTCTAAGGAAATTCACATTTAACCTAACTTTAATGAGTAAAATGAATTATTATTATTAATAATATATTGTTATGTCACTTACTTGATTCATAATAAATACTCAGAATTCTCCTCGGAGGCCACAGAACAAATATAGTTAGTGACAAATTATGTAGGCAGTCAATATGGGGGGAGGGGGGGGTATACCCCCACGGCTTCAACTTCACAAATCCACAATGGGTACAAAGTAACATATTATTAACGTTCACACTAGTTTGAAATTACAGCTTGAAATGAAATGATGTGACATGACTAACGCCTTTATTTTCAAGTAGAGAATTTGCAGATCTCAAGTTAGTATGATACTAAGGGTAGAATTCCACTACGTAAATAAAGTGAGGGAGGGTCACCGTGTTAGCACTACTAACATACAAACCTGCTTATCACTACAAGGAATGGAATTGCATATTAACATTCGGTTTTGAAGCAAAGCAGCAGTTAGTCAGCTTTATCTCACATACACTCCTGGAAATTGAAATAAGAACACCGTGAATTCATTGTCCCAGGAATGGGAAACTTTATATACACATTCCTGGGGTCAGATACAACACATGATCACACAGACAGAACCATAGGCACATAGACAAAGGCAACAGAGCATGCACAATGTCGGCACTAGTACCGTGTATATCCTCCTTTCGCAGCAATGCAGGCTGCAATTCTCCCATGGAGACGATCGTAGAGGTGCTGGATGTAGTCCTGTGGAACGGCATGCCAAGCCATTTCCACCTAGCGCCTCAGCTGGACCAGCGTTCGTGCTGGACGTGCAGACCGCGTGAGACGACGTTTCATCCAGTCCCAAACATGCTCAATGGGGGACAGATCTCGCTGGCCAGGGTAGTTGACTTACACCTTCTAGAGCACGTTGGGTGGCACGGGATACATGTGGACGTGCATTGTCCTGTTGGAACAGCATGTTCCCTTTGCCGGTCTAGGAATGGTAGAACGATGGGTTCGATGACGGTTTGAATGTACCGTGCACTGTTCAGTGTCCCCTCGACAATCACCAGAGGTGTACGGCCAGTGTAGGAGATCGCTCCCCACACCATGATGCCGGGTGTTGGCCCTGTGTGCCTCGGTCGTATGCAGTCCTGATTGTGGCGCTCACCTGCACGGCGCCAAACACGCATACGACCATCATTGGCACCAAGGCAGAAGCGACTCTCATCACTGAAGACGACACGTCTCCATTCGTCCCTCCATACACGCCTGTCGCGACACCACTGGAGGCGGGCTGCACGATGTTGGGGCTTGAGCGGAAGACGACCTAACGGTGCGCGGGACCGTAGCCCAGCTTCATGGAGACGGTTGCGAATGGTCCTCTCTGATACCCCAGGAGCAACAGTGTCACTAATTTGCCGGGAAGTGGCGGTGCGGTCCCCTACGGCACTACGTAGGATGCGACGGTCTTGGCGTGCGTCCGTGCGTCGCTGCTGTCCGGACCCAGGTCGACGGGCACGTGCGGCTTCCGCCGACCACTGGCGACAACATCGATGTACTGTGGAGACCTCGCACCCCACATGTTGAGCAATTCGGCGGTACGTCCACCCGGCCTCCCACATGCCCACTATACGACCTCGCTCAAAGTCCGTCAACTGCACATACGGTTCACGTACACGCTGTCGCGGCATGCTACCAGTGTTAAAGACTGAGATGGAGATCCGTATGCCACGGCAAACTGCCTGACACTGACTGCGGCGGTGTTCCTGGTGTGTCCGCTGTGCCGTGCGTTTGATCATTGCTTGTACAGCCCTCTCGTAGTGTCCGGAGCAAGTATGGTGGGTCTTACACACCGGCGTCAATGTGTTCTTATTTCAATTTCCAGGAGTGTATATTCTTGCTGTCGGCAAAGATGCGAAGAACGGATCGCGGATAATGAGTTTTTTTCCTTACGACTTTAGAGGCGGGAAGTGACTGATGGGAAGATACAGGTAGGAATACTACCCACAGCTTTTTTAAATGATTCTTTCCTCCATTCACCTGGAGTGCTTTTGGGAAACCATGAAACCGTAAATCGGGATGGCCGGACGGGAATTCGAACCCGCGCCCGCCCAAACGCGAGTCTAGAGCGTTACCACTTTCCCACTGCGCTTGGTAGGGGAGTAATGCAGTAATATATGTTTTAATCACTGTTCTGCAGAAATTCTCGCACACACAACGCATAGTCTGCTCCCTAGGAATGCTCCATAGTGTCGAAGCATAGCAAGTATCACCAGAAGGCATAACAAACAATTGAAGCTTAAACTGTGAAGATGATTTCGAGAAAATCTGAGGGAGTAAAGATTGCGCAGTTACGTATAGTAAGGTTTATCCAAATTGAAAGAATGATTTTTTTTGTTTGCTTATGGCTTTACGCCTCTCCGACGTCGAGGTCATTAGAGACGGGAAAGGACTGGGGGCAAGGAACGGGATGAAATTCGGCCCTGGTATTTTGAAGGAAGCAATCCGATACTCGCCTGGAGTGATTTGGGGACCATGGAAAACCCATATCTGGATGCCCGGACGGGGATTCGAACCCGCGTCCTCCCGAATGCGAGGCCAGAGCGTTCAGTTTTATAATCCCTGTAAGTTTTTGGACTACGAATTACGCTTCAGTGAACTTACGGGTAGCCGAGAAGCTGCAAAGTGTTTGAGCTTGAGACTTTATTACGACCATTTGATTTGTCAAGCCAAGGTCACCAATTCGCGTTTCTTCTGCTTCAGCACTATTTTCCAGCATTAGTAATCGGCTGCCTTTGACGTATTTTACTCCTCATTGGCATAGTGAAAATGAAGCATTCGTTTCAAAGCCGCATGTCCTTGCTGACATCTAGAATTTTACACCTACTACCAGGTCGTTCTACGTATTAATGGAGGAATTGAAGTGTCTCCATCTGTCTGCGAAATGTATAAGTATGTTCTAGGTATGATAAATGTTTTTATGTGAAACGTGTAGTTTATGAAGCATAGGTAAAGGACCATCCCTGCATTCGTCGTGATGGCTGCGAGAATCCGCCTAAGCCGCAGTCAGGATGTCCTGTAGGCGGGGACAAGGCATCGCATGGACTAAATTTCCTGGGTGCCTTTATCCCAGAGTTTGGGGAAGTTTTTACATGAAAAATGCATCTCCTTCCATTTTAATATTGTGTCCTCATCGGTATTGTCATTGGCGGATTAGTCTTATCCTGGCGTGTCTTTGCGGGAGCTTATAACTCACGGAGCAGTTTGTCAGGCCATCTTAAGTTGTTGTTTAGATGGACTGTGTTACCCAGGTTGGCAATAAGCGGGTTGTCTGATTCTCTGCATTCCTTGTAGAATTTTGCAGCTAATTTGCGGAATCTGTCTTTGAGGCGCGGTAGTCCACTGATTTCGTGTAGGTGGACTGTTGGAGTTTCCCGCGGCATTTTGTAAGCATATCTAATGGCTCGATTTTGTATAGTTTGCAGTAGATTGAGGTGTGTGTCAGCAGCACTACCCCAAACTACTGCAGCATAATCTATTATTGGCCTTATTAATGCGATGTAGAGTCGAATCCAAAGATGCGATGGCAGTGATGATGAGGGGTTCAGAATTGGGTATAAAACTGTCATTCTACCCATAGCCTTGTTGCGGAGGTTCCTGACGTGTGTTTTCCACGTCAGTCTCCTGTCCATAGTGACGCCTAAGTATTTGGCAGTAGGAGTCCACTCGATGTTTTCTCCGAACAGGTTGAGGGGTTGCAGGTGAGGAATGGTCCTTCTGCTGACTATGAGAGCTTGGCTCTTTGTGGCATTGAATGCTAGTCGCCATTTGGTCGCCCAGTGTTCTATGTTGTTGCACGCCCGCTGAAGCTTGGTCCTCACATGTGTGGCCCTGATGCTTCTGGTGAAAACAGCAGTGTCGTCAGCGTATTGGGCAGAATCGACTTGTTCTGTCCTCGGGAGGTCCGAAGTATAGATGTTGTATAAGACAGGGCCCAGCACTGATCCCTGTGGCACCCCAGCTCTGATGGTCTTCACGGAGGAGACTGCGTCGTCTAGTATCACACGGAAGGTCCTATCAGAGAGGTAGCTCTTGAGGAGTCTCACGTGTGTCATGGGTACCCTTGTACCAACAGCTTGTATAGAAGGCCAGCGTGCCAGACTGAATCAAAGGCACGTGACACATCAAAGAGCGCCGCACCAAAATACTCCCTTTTGTCCATGGCTCCCATGGCAGATTCCACCACTCTAAGAAGTTGTTGCGGTGCTGAGTGGTTCCTTCTAAAGCCAAATTGTTCGTCGGGCAGGATTTGTTCATTTTCCAATACCCTACGAAACCTTTTGAGGTAAAGTCTCTCAAAGATCTTGGAAATTGTGGGCAGTAGGCTAATAGGTCTGTAGGATCTGGGAGACCTCTTGTCCTTGCCTGATTTAGGGACCGGCACTATCTCAGCGTGTTTCCAAACTTTTGGGAATTGGCCTCTCGCCATGATTTCGTTGAAGGCCACTGTGATGAAAGTTACAGCAGCAGGAGGCATGTGTCTCAGTATGGCACCCCTGATCCCATCGGTGCCAGCCGCTTTCTTAACATTGACGTGTGAGAGTGCTGTTAGCACTTCTTCTTCCGTGATTACGTCTATTGCGTCGTCTGCCTGCTGTTCGGCTACTAGGAATCGCTGCAGTCGGTCTTCTACAAATTGTATATGTACAGCATCTTGGGGTGCTTCGATGGGCCGGAAGTTGGCTTCGAAAACATCTGCCAGTGCATCTGCTTTAGCCACAGGCTCGCAGACTACTTGATTCCCTATCATTAGAGGCGGAATCCTGTCCTTTCTGCGCATCAGCCCCTTGGTTGCCTTCCACGCAGACCGTCTTCTGTATTGAGGGACGCAACCCTGGCGGACCATTCACGTATACGGTGTTGCTCGAGGGCTGCTTTTATTTCTCGCCGCATCCTGTTTATAGTTCTTTTCGCTGCGGGGTCCCTGGTGACCTGCCACTCCCTTGTAGCTCTGTTCTTAAGAGTGATTGCCTCCTTGATGTCAGGTGGAAGTTGTTTAGAGCAGGCTGGCGGCATTCTGGAAGCAGGTGTAGCTGCTTCAACAGCCTCGTTAATCCACGTGGCTAGGTTAGCCATGGCGACATCCGGTCCTGAAGTTGTCGGCGTCAGTGCCTCTTGGACACGTCTGGTAAGTTGTTCCTTGAACATGTCCCAGTCAGTGCGTCTCAGGTTGTGGTGTCGTCGCTCTCCACGTGCCAAGATGTCTGTGGCCAGGTAGAATATGACAGGGACGTGGTCAGAAGACAACGCAGTTTTGGTTGTTACACCAATATTGTGGTGGAGTCCTTTTGTGATGGCTATGTCCAGCACATCTGGCAAGCCATGATTGAAGATGGTAGGTTCAGTTGGACCCCACACTGCTGCATCATGAGCTTCGCTTACGCGGAGGAGCCGACGTCCACTGGTGTTCGTAGCTCTGGAATTCCAAGCCGTGTGCTTGGCGTTGAAATCCCCTGCCATAAAGATGTTTCCTCGCAGCCGAAGGAGCGCAGCTACATCATCCTCCGCTAAGAGTCCCCTGGGAGGTCTGTAGATGGCAATGAGTACCAGTTTGCCACGAGAGGTCTCGATGGCAACTCCCGTTGCTTCAATAGTTGCTAGCTCTGGTAGGACTATCGGGTGGTGTCTGATCGTGTTCCTTATGTAGACGGCTGTGCCACCCCCTGCAGTCAGGCGGTCATTCCTGTAGCATGAATAATTTGGTACAGCTGCCTTAATGCCAGGCTTTAGGTGGGTTTCATTGACTAAGCAGGCGTCAATGCCCTCCTCTCTTAGAAAGTCTCTAAATTCTCCCAAACTGCCGCCACAGGCCGTTGGCATTCCACGAGCAGATTGAAATGTCTTCAATTCTGGCCATCGTGCAAGTTTTTTGTATCCTTGTGGACAGCCTCAAGCGCTGACTGAACTGCAGCAGAAATTGCAGCGGGAATGTCTTGGATCATGGTGATGACAGCTTGCAGTAATGATTGCACCATACTGAGCATTGAATCGTCATTCTGACTTTCTGTGTTTCTGCGGGTGGTTTTTAGATTCGCCCTTGCTTGTTTGGTCCGGTGGTCGTTTTCCACGCCAATCAGTTTTCCTCCTGTCGTTTACAGGAGGTGCGTTACCAGGCGGGAGGTTACATGAGTTGTTTGTATCATTCTGTGTGTCTCCTGCAGGCGGTTTGATGGCTATTTCCGCATAGGTGACACTCGTTGAGTCCTTAGTAGCTTGGCTGGCATTTGATACCTTATCTTGTTTCATCTTCTGCCTCTGTTGTTTCCTAATGGCAGCGAGGTACAAGGAGTTATTGGCTTTTTGCCTTTCCTCAAATCTACCGAAGGCAGAACATTTCCTGTAACTTGCTACGTGCTGCCCGCCACAGTTCACGCACTTAGGTGGAGTATCACCTTTCTTAATACGGCAGTCTTTTGAGGAGTGTACCCCAGCACACTTCACACACTTGGCAGGCAATTGAGCAGTGCCTGGCGACATGCCCTACTCCCTGGCAATTAAAACATTGGGGAGGGCCCCTCTTGCTACGCAGCTTTTCAACTGTAACTCTGAGGGCACAGAGTGCAGTCATTTTGAAATACCCCTGTTTTCCACGGAGTCGGTGAGTACAACCAGGACCAGTGGGACCTCTTGGTTGGTCTTGGGGGAACGGAGCCTCACCACGGTTCTTGCGGCATAGCCTTGTTCTGCTAGTTCTCTTTAACTTCTTCTGGTGAGATGCTAAAGGGCATCCCCCTGATGACAACTTTTAGAAACTTTTCCTCCGCTGAGGGAAAGGTGTAGAAGGAAATCTGGTTCAAGGATGCGTATCCTGTGACCGCATTATGTTCAGCTGCTGTCTTTGTCTGGATCTTGTACAGGTCTTTACCTGCTGTTTTGACTGTGAACCCACCACCACATAGGGTCTTCAATTGCTGGTACAGTTTCATGTAGCTGTCCTTATAATTCAGTATCAGTGGTGGAGGCCTGTATGTTTTGACGCTACTGCTTTCTGGTTGTTCCTCTGTTTGAAGAGAGGCAAATTGGTTGCAGGTTGGAACTGCGGGGCAGTAGTGCTCAGTCTTGCTGCGGGAGCGGTGCGTCGCGGTTCAACAAGCCATCCGCATCCACTACTCTTTTCGTTCGTGCAGTCTTCATGTAGATGTTCTTCATAGCCTTGCAGGAGGTGGAAGTGGCTCTCTTCTTTCTCCGCCCCTCCTTGTCGTTTGTCACTGCCGTTCTTTTCCTTGATGTGGTAGACTGGTCCGCTGCGGCCATGTCTGCGTCCTCATCTGAAGAAGTATCGCTATACCAGTCCATATTAGATTCAGCGATAGTATTCGCATTGATTTGCTGGTCCAGTCCTTGAGTATCTTGTGAAGCCGATTCGTGGGCCAAGTCCGTAAGCCGGGTCGTCAACGGGGCCGCTGCTGCCGCCGGCAAAGCCGGGTACCCTGGGGCACTCGACCCGCCTGGCACGGCAGTGCGGCGAGAACTTTCCTTGTTGCTCATCTTCGCTCGACGGATGTCAACACGGAACTGGGAACTGAAAGGCGGGGACAAGGCTCGTACTCAGCGCCGTTGAACCTCCCCGCCCCAGTATGCGCCGGGGTCAGGCAACAGCGCTTATACGAGTAGAAAGACACACCCGACTGGAGATTAGCGTATCCTAAAGATGAACAGATCGTTCGGCGAAACAAGTTGTGAAAAAGTATTCTGTTTAATAGTTTATGTATAAAGTGTATTCGCTGACGTTAAGAAGTATTTATATGCCACGCGGAATGTAGAAATGGAACCTTCAAATAAGAAGGAATAATAATTCAGTTTGGGAGCGCAAAGTTTATATTCTGTGTGAATTGTATCCTAACGGCATTGACAATTATTTACGGTAGAGAATTGGTATTATATAATATTTTTTCTAGATCGAAGCATAATGATTAATATTTTTACACAGTGAAGTAATCGCATTACCAAATGGATGAATTTTGTGTTTACTGATGACGGTCTGGACTGTACTTCGATAACTGATCTAATTTTAATAACATGGAGAATGAAGTAAAGAACAAATTATATTAACCTGAGGCTACGTACGAAGATAAACTTTTTTTCAAATGTTTATGATCAACGATGTGAATTGATGCCGCTGCAAGTGACTGTACACCAACGAAGCATTCCTTGAAGCAGCTATTTCACGGTACTGGGCTACAGGATACTTGCAATCTGTCGGATATAAATTCTAATAAACAATAATGTATTGCGTGTAATGCTTTGGTCAAACATACGTACAACAGGTGTACCAAATTTGAAAAAATGTCCAAGAAATTTATCTGAATATTTTCTAATAGATTCCACGAAATTTTGTGAAGTAAATCTTCATTGCCGTCTGGCTATTAAGAATTTTACAAGTACATAATTTAGGACAAAGTAGTTAATAATCAATAATCATATTTAATTCATTCACCATAACAGTTCCAAGTTAAAAGAAACCAAAACTTAACAGAAAGTATCCTCCAGCATTTGTAAAAAAAATTGTAATTTCGTTGAATACAATAGTCAATATTTTGCGCTTACAACAATCCAGCAATTCTCACGACACTCTGTTGTGATGAGGCAACAAGACGCCGCAGCGTATTCTAGTCACGACTACGCGCGGATGTAGTATGCTCTTCCCCTCCTCCAGGACATTGATGAGAGTTGTGTCTCGGAGGCCACAACTCGGATGGAGCAAGTTGCGGAACCACTTCCCTTAGTTTGACGGCCCAGCAAGTAGCTTCCCTAGACGTGTAAGTATCTCGTCGTAAATCTGAATGGACAGCGTGACACGCGAATCCGCAGTGTGGTTTACTTCTCTGTCCTAGTCACCAAATTCCAAATGGACCGTTGACGGCGGCTTTGCATACCATTTTGCATTCTAACTTCTAACTTGCCCATTTTTTAGATCCTGTTTTCCGCCAGCTATATGCATCTATATACCTCCTTAAACATATTTAGTTCTCAGGAATTCTTCACGGGTCTTCTGCCGGATAAGATCTTTTAAACACGACGTTTCGGCAGTCACCTCCGCTGCCTTCATCTGGTGAGCTGTCATCGCGAAGTACCTGCCGCGACGGTTCGACACCGAATGTGAGACAGGAATTCTTCACGGGTCTTCTGCCGGATAAGATCTTTTAAACACGACGTTTCGGCAGTCACGTCCGTTGCCTTCATCTGGTGAGCTGTCATCGCGAAGTAGCTGCCGCGACGGTTCGACACCACATTCGGTGTCGAAAAATTGGAACCAACGTCTTCTCGAATGCGAGGCCAGATCATTACCGCTTGTGCCAGGTACAGAAACCTGATTAGAATCGTAACAAAACGAACAGCACATGGTGGCAGAGCACTATAAATGTCTGTGATTCCTTACAAGTTATTAGCACTATGGTCTTTAGGTCAGAAGTATTGATTTTGCATCATGATTAGCGATATTTGATAGCAGTTTCAGTAAGCAGAGTTAGGGATGTGAAGGAACATAATTAAATTGACCATGTATGGCTGCGTGATTACCTTTAAATACTGAAATATATTTTATAAATTTCTCATATCGCAATGGCATTCAGTAAACCACAGTCCTAAGAGTAAATGATGAGTCCTAGAGTACACTGTTTGCATTGATACATTGATAATGACAGGTGATACAGAAAGTGTTTTCCTTGGTCCCAACATTTTTCTATCCCCTTTTTACCGTACCTAAAAACCGAGCAAAATACTTGATCGGGTTCTTTAAATGTTTATTCAGAAACATCTAATGCGGTAAAATTGTATTAATTGTATTAAGTACCGTAAAATTAAAATTGGTAGAGGGTAAAATTAGGCGAATACAAGAAAGCAGGAAAATGGATGTTAGGGAAATTGCCATTGAAGCGAGCGCTCCATAGCAGTTAATTAAACTATGATCTAAACCAGCAATGAGATTTTACCGCCTTTGTGATTGAGTGTCAGTAATATCGTAATTTATGGCGTCAGTAGACTCGAAGCGACGACATTATTTCCTGGAGAATGTAAGAATGTAAATTTGGCCAAAAGCAGTTTCCCATGGTATATTCCACTGCTACTGTAAACTGGTAAGTCTGCCACTACTTTGCGTTTCATAGTAACTGACGTACCATGTTGCTGGTCCACTAACCGCTCGGCAGCGAAACTTTTATGCCATTCATGACCAGGACAGGAGAGGAGGTAATGCTAACAGTATGTAATACTTATCAGGCTGAGTACCAGAGGGTGGATCTCCATGACATGCTTATGTTGCAATCAGTTAGCAGAGTGTTGATGACTATTCGACCATCGGACAGTACGTTAGGCCAGAAAACTCGGTCAGCGTATTTCTGCAAAAGAACATGTCTCATTAGTCGAAATCATTAGGAATGGCTCGTATGGAACTAGAACCGTGACTTTTTAATATCTCTACGCCTAACCGTCATCGGGATCATTAGAGATGGGACAGGAAGGACAAGGAACGGGAATAATTCGGCCATGGAAATTTGAAGGAACTATCCAGTCATATGCACGGAGTGTTTCGAGAAATCATGGAAAAACTAAATCTGAAAGCCCGAACAAGAATTTGAACCCCCATAGTACTGAATGCCAGGCCAGAATTTACCGCTCACCGACCGGGCTCATTACACAGGATTAGCTTGGTCGGACCAAGATTCGAATTACCGTCCGACCAGCGAGACTGTTCTATTAATCAGTTCTAGTGCAAGTTCAAATCCTGAATCTTAAGTCCTGCAATGGTTAGAAAAGATAAATGGAAGAATAAGAATACGATTTTCCAATTTCTTTCTTCTGGCCTTCCCCATTTTCAAATGCTATACAGTCGTATTTTCGTAACCTTCTTTTTCGACCTCTTTTCTATCCATAGTAGGCTGTCTCAAGCCTTATTCGACTGAGAATAGTCCTAAGTCTCTCCAACTATGACTGAAGTAAACAGCACTTTTAACTTTCAATTGAGAATTGTCAACCGCGTTGTTGACGTCATGTAGGACCCGTCATGTTGTATTTAATGGTATCTGTTTAGAAGCGTAAACGGTTTTAATTCTGGGCGGAGTTAATTAACAGTGTCGTTAACGAGCGGGGAGATGAAGGTCGGTGCACAAGTGAGGCTACTTGCTGGGGCATTGTCACAGCTGCCCGCCCCCACACCTCCTTTGTGCGCACTCCTTTGTCGCCTCGCTTTTGTTTCTGTTTTTAATGAGCAACACACGGCTGCCCCACTTGAGCTGCGCGGCACCCGCTCATGTTTGCCGACTTCAAGGAGTCATTTCTTACAAACCAGCTGACAACTAGATGGTACTGTTGTGGCCAATAGGGACATCTGGAGCTAAAACGAAGCATACGCTGCCGGGTCATAAACGAAATTTCCCCTAATAAGTATACACATTACTAAAGTTATCTTACCAGTAGCGGATGCGTACATTATATCCCACGTACCCAAATTAAGAGGATAATTAAAAATATGTTTGATATAACACTCATGATATTACGATAAACTAGAATTATGTTCGCAATGGTTATAAAAGAGTAGAGAAGAGAGAAGTGGAATAAATGGAAGAGCAAATTGCAGGATATAACAGGTCGCAGATTCTAGACCTACCAAGCTTATAAATAGGGTTGCGATCTTTAGGACAAGTCATATTTTTTTCCTGCCTTATTTTTGAGCTGTAATGCTGAATTTAATACTGACTGAACTTTTTTGATTGTAAATTTGAGTTGATATTAAAAGCAGCAACCAGTCACAGTTTATTGTTATTATATTTATTAACCATTACCGGTTTCGAAGAAATTGTTCATCATCAGATGGTTTGCATTTATATTTATAATGTATTCAAATATGCAGCTGCAAAATGCAAGCGTGCGTCCTATAACAACAGACAGTAGCACTTATTGAATGAGAGTAATTTAATTTTGGGTTGATCAAGGTTAATCTCAATTATATTACTTACGTAAGTAGTTTAATTGAGATTACGTATATTGCTTACGTAAGTAATATAATTGAGATATGGTCAGCTCATAATGAGTCTTATGAAATATCGTTTGAAAACATCCTGCTGACTCAACTAGTCACGCGAGAGGACTTTTTTAGGCCACAGATAGTTAAGAACACCAGTAGGAACCCACTAAAGTGAACTACATAAGGTGAAGGACGCAAATTGGGTGGATTAAGACAATTCCCTTTATTCTACACGTACGTAAACCATCCGCAGATAAAGGAGATGATCCCAGTTTCCTCTTATTCTATTGGTATTCTCTCTTGTATTTATTGCAGTGAACTTATTCAGCCAATTATACTCAACTCAAGATATCAGCCCAGTGTTCTACTCTATGAATCAACCAACATCTTCTTCTCACCATCATTTAAGAAACGGCGGTTAAGTTTCTTTCAGAATATATCCACGGAAATATGCTTGCAATGCTTGATGATCAACTTGTGAAAGTGTACTCGAGACAGCCTTTGATTATTTTATAAATATGTAATTTGGTAATATAACTATTTACTCTGTAGTGTGTTCCTATTGTAATTTTATTATTCATCTAGATACGATCAATAGACAGAATGCAATCGATCTTTTTTGAAGAATCAGATTAAACAACAGCGAAATATACAAACAGCGTCGTTAGCCTCCTCATTACCTTTATGAAGATTGTAAATCTGCTTAATAGATGGTACATTATATAATTTTAATCAAGTGACAAAGGATACGAGCAGACGTTCATTGGAAGCACATAGTACCTTCTATGTAGACGGTCCGTCAGCAGTACAGTCATGTTGCTATAGGCACAGCACTGCGGAACATTGTAGTAGGCAAAGAGAGTACACGTTGCAGTATGAAATATAGCAACGATGAAAGGAGGATAGATAAATATTTTTAGTGTAAATTACCTCACAACACAATCAGTTACTAACATAATTTAGGAACTGGGCTGAGAGTCATCGAAAGATAGAAGGCGAGTAAAGAGAATGTAAGCCACACAAGAACGATGACCTATTGGTGGATATTGGACGAAAGATAGAGTTGGCGACAACCATAGGCGAACTTACGGGCTAGGGAAGCTATGTTACCCGTCGTACTTCGAAGAAGGTATGCACATTCCTCATCACATGACGCCGAGCATTTTCCTGCTAAAATATGGAATGTGGAGCTACCTGTAGGAAGCCCAGTGTAGCGGGCTCTAAAAATCTCCCTCATGTAGTGGCTGTCATTTCCCTCAATTCGTAGGGAACAAGAAAGAATGTTATGACGAATGGCGCCCCAAACCATCGCACTTGTCGTTTGTCCGCTATGCCGCTCAACAATGCAGTCTGCCCGATTGTGTTCACTCCGGTAGCATCTAACACATACGCGGCCTTCGAAGTAGGATAAGGCGAAGCGGGACTAAAAACACTACATTTTACCACTGAGCGCTCACGTGCCCATTGCTGTATGAGGCGTTGGTGATTTATGGTTAATGGAAGTCTTCACTGAAATTATCCACCAGTAGACGGGGTCTAGCCATCGACCAAAACACGTTGTCCACACGAGTTGCAGTGTGCCAACGTCTTGTTATGGACGAAACTGTACTATGGGTTAGGGCAATGCGGACAAGTTATTGGTCATCCCACGCTGTGCTGACATTGTGTCAATACCCACTCGTCACTATGTACGACCCTCTTTCATCCACTGGTTCCACATACGCATCACTGTAGTAATAGCGAGCCCTGTACGAGCCGCAACTTCACAGTACAATATATCCTTTTTCCGTGCACGAATCATTCTGCCATATTCCAACTCACTTCGTTTGACGACTCAGGACCAACTGACAGTGGCGTGGAGTAACACTGAACTGCCCAGTCTCACAAAAGAGACACTGCTGGCCTACATGCGAGCCTTCTCTAAGCAGGGTTAATCACTCATTATGTCCGGGTTCAAATCTCGCGGTAAGCAGGAATTTTTAGGAGAATTATTTGATCATATGAACTACGCCGGGGCTTTCCATAGTTCTGATTCCGAGTTAAACTGCAGACCCCTGAAGAAACTAATTAGCCTCTGACACAATAACCTGATATATCTCCTTCGGGAAGAACCGTCGGGTTGTGGACTAAGTTTGAGTTTTAGTTTTTGAAGTGAACACTTCTTTAAGAGCGTTAGGTGATTTTTAAATGAGTAAAATCTTATGAGTTCACATTACCGACATGTTAATGTTAACAGTATATCAGTTGCGGTCTCGTGGCTCAGTGGTTAAGCTGGCTGAGTGGCGAACGAAAGGTCGCCGGTTTCGAATCTCTCTCGGCGGGGATTTTCATAAACCATTAACCCGGTCTTCACCTCAGGCACAGCTAGCTGTATAATGTGAAGTACGCTTCCGTAATTCGGATTCCAAGTTAAACTACAGGGTGAGTTTCAGGCGGCTAAGACAGGGACGGAAAGCGCAGCCAAGAGAAACTAGGGATGATCGATATTCATCAATGCTGAATAAACATCGATGTTTTGACTTCGATAACATCGACTCGTCGATGTTATGAGAATAAAATATCGAAACGTCAATATATTCTTTAGGGCCATCTAGCGTGTATTGGATGTACTAGATAGATGACTATCAAGTTCAACTATTTTACACTAGATGACACTGATCAACGTGACCAGAGTAAGCCGTACGAATAGTTATATCTTTGCATTTCCTAAGGGATTAAAAAAAAAGTACTGTCAACTTCAACGGTCGCGTGATTCTTGTAAGTGCGTGTGTGTTGTGAGTGAACTTGTGAAGCGAAGCGAATTTAATTTGCTATTAATATAGTTAATAATGAAACTTCGGAAACGAAATAACAGGTATGGTAAATCTTTATTCTGTATTGTATTATTATTTCTTTGAGCAGTAACTTTTCCAGTAATATAACCCAACAATGTAGGTACCATGAATTTGTTTACTGTATTATTTCCTATTTTTTAGGTTATTTTGTGTAAAAAATGGATAAATTCCCAGAGATTAAATATTTCCTGCTTGCTGCTTTTGTTTTACATTGAAGGAGTGTTAAGGATTCTTTTTTCTGTGTCGATTGGCTTTGCATGCAGGCGAGTGAATTACTAAATGCTTAACGCTTTTTGTATTGCATGGTGGGCCAGTGACGGAGGGATTGAGTAGAGATAGGAATGAGCGATATAAATCGAAATTGGCGAAATATGGATAATAAAGTCAAAAATATTGATTTTTAAATATGGATAGACACAACTTATAATTTCGAAAAAAGTTCAAAGATTAGCGTGATAGTTGATGAATTTATTTTGTGCAATATTACTTGTGTATATAAACAATTGGCTAAAGAGTTCGCTTTAAGCTTATACTTTATGCTAATTTAAAGAAATCTAAAGTTTTGTATTTCCTCTTTCAATAGTGTTTACTTGCAGTGCATCCAAAGCATTTTAGATGGTAAATAAAAATAACGAAGAAGCGTACAATAGTG
Organism: Vandiemenella viatica; assembly: GCA_031002005.1. Taxonomy (NCBI): domain Eukaryota; kingdom Metazoa; phylum Arthropoda; class Insecta; order Orthoptera; family Morabidae; genus Vandiemenella; species Vandiemenella viatica. The sequence goes on along the minus strand of JARYHS010013630.1, from coordinate 320,626,944 downwards.
AAACTATTGTTTTATTTTAATTTACAGGTAGTTTAAAATGCCACCAAAGAGTCAATACTGGAAATATTTTGAAAAAATAAATGATTCTATCGCCAAATGTTGTTTCTGTAGAAAAATTTTAAATACTTCTGGTAACACTACTAATTGGAAATGTCATTTGGATAAAAAAAAACACATTGAAATTTAATGCCCAAGCATGAACCTATGAGAACTACACCATCGTCAACTCCAGCAACTTTTAAAGAACCTAGTGTTGTGCCTTCAACTAGGACCACTAATATTGCGTTGGAAATCTCTGAATCAGGGAGCGATTGAGATTCCGAAAAAATTTACAGGGATAATGTCAAAAAATAATTCTCCCAACCAACTCTAAGCTCTAGCTTTAGTAAAATATCTCAATATGCTGATGTGGGCTCAAAGGGAATTCAGCTGATGAATAGCATTTTCCTGATTTGTAAAGACTCACAACCTTTTCAAATTGTGAAGGTTTTCTGAATTAAATTAAAGTCGCTTGTCCATTGTACCAGGTGCCTTCACGATTCACTTTGAAAAAAATGTTAGAAACTAAATATGACGTTATTAGAGAACACTTCAAAGGAAAACTTCAGAAAGTGAGTGCTTTGACTTTAACAACAGACAGTTGTACAGGCACGATGCAAACTAGAAGGTTTTTGGGAGTGATTGTTCTATTTTGTAATGAGGAGGAACAATTAGAATATGTATCGTTGGGAGTTTATGATTTAACGCTATCTCATTCTGCGGAATACAAAGAGGATACATTATTGAAGACTGTAACGAGTGGAATATTGAAAGAAATAACATTGTGGCAATTGTCACTGATGCTGGCGCCAATATTGTTCAAGCAATAGAAATTGCATTTCGCAGAAGTCGTCATATACACTGCTATGCCTACATGTTGAATTTGGTGGCACAAAAATTTATCGATGAAACGTCTAAATTGCCTGACCTAATAGCTGCAGTTAAAAGAATTGTTACGTGGTTTAAACAATGTGTTGCCGCTAGTGATGAATTGAGGCGAGAATCCGATTAGAAACTGATTCAAGATGTATCCACACGTTTACATGATTGGAAGATTTTTAAAACTGCGCCCTGCAATCAATAACATTATTAATTGCCACACCAGTGCACCAGAAATGTTGAATGCAAAACAAATTATTGATTTAACTGAAGTTTGTGAGATTTTACTACCAATTGAAATAACTAGTCGTGAAGTCTGTGGCGAAAAATATGTAACCTGCAGCAAAGTAATACCACTTACCAGATTACTTACTATAAAAGTGACTGGCTTCCAACCAAAACAGACAATCCGATATAATTTAAGAAATAACGTTATTGAAGAAATTAATAAACGATTGCTGCAAACGGAAAATGTTAATATCCTTGCAATCGCCAATCTCGCGGATCCTCGTTTCAAAAATATATATTTCCATGGTGCATTAGCCTGTTCTAGAGCTATTATGAGTATCAAGGAATTGATTTCAGATATTGAGATGAATGAACAAATTAAAAATGATCAATTGGCGGAGAATTCCACAACACAAGTGGAAGAAGACCAAGCTATAGATGTATGGATAGATCATTATAAACTTGTTAATGAAAATAATATTATTTTGGCTGGTCAACGTGACACGAATATACCTACGTACTTAAAATTTTATTTAAAAAGCCCGGTAGCTGATTTACAACCAGACCCATTACTTTTATGGAAAGTGTTAGAATCCACCTACCCAAATTTAAATAAAATAGCTGTTAAATATTTGTGTTGCTTAGTGAAATCCACAGCTCGAGAAAGGCTTTTTCCAAAGATGGCCAACTCTTGTACCACCAACGGAGCAGACTAAAGGGAAAACACCTAACAAAGTTAATTTTTTTACAGTATGTGCCCAAAAAATACTGGGAATGTTATTTTTTTCTTGTGTTATATTTTCAATAACAATAAACACATTTAATAAATAGAATAGGCAGTTTTATTTCCTCCCGAAAACACCGATGTTTTAGACATATCGATGTTTTTCAATCGATGTTTATAGCAAATCGATACTTTTGAGTCGATTATTATTATTATTATTATTATTATTATTATTATTATTACAAGTACACGATAGTCAATTTCTTATTTATTATTCATACGTTTCGACTACTTGTTTTTTACCTCTCGTCGACATGTAGATCATTAGAGCTGGGAGAGGATGGGAGGCAAGAACTTTACCTATGGCATTTGGAGATAACTATCCCGATATTCACTTATAGTTATTTCGAGGAACTATTGAAAAGCGAAATATGGATACCTAACGGGGTTTTAAACACCCGTCTTTCAGTATGACAGGTCCGAGTCTTACCGCTACCCTCCAGGCTTTTTTAAAGAGTAGAGAAGGTAAGTAAGCATCAACTCAATCTTCTCAATAAAACTATAGTAATATTTAGCTTTTGTTAAAGAAACAAGAAAAATGAGAAATTTGATAATTCTTTGTTTCGCCCTACAAGTAGGAACTACCAAGCTGTCAACGGTTGGAAGAACGTTGTCGAATTTTCTATTCTGGTTTTTAATATTATATTGCGAGAAAAGTTTTTAAATTGTATTTATTAAACAACTATCAGCAATTTCAAAAGTGTTATATAACATTGTCACACTTAAATGTACCGTTAATGTTGCTATTACTGAGAAAGTTGGTTCATCTATGTTATGATGGTAGCGACAGCCTTGAGTTTCGATACAACATTACAATACTTTGCACTGTGAGGCAGAGGCCGCACCCTTGCGCGGACCATCCGTCCAATTTGCCAGTAGGCTTGGTGGCGAGGCGCGGGGTGTCAGCTAACGACGGTATTTGTCCGGTTAAGGCTTACTTTGTACTTGTCTGGCGGCCAGTGTCATTTGTAAAGGGTCTGCAGCCTGCCCTGCCCTAGCCTCGTAATCCATCACCTCGCAGCTCGTCAAAAGAAACACCGCCCTTTTTCCCCTGCAGCTGCGGCCGCACGCAAGTCCCGGCACGGTAACAACTCCTGCGCTGAAATTTTTTGGTAACAACTTAATATCTTGTTGTGAACGTCACACTTTCAGCTCGGTGCTGTTTTTGTTATTAATGCTCTATACGTCTGGTGTTGAGGAATGGAATTTGTAATAGTCTTAACGAAACCCAATTTTTTACTTTTATTAAAAGCAAACTTAAAAGAACCAGATATGATGAGGAAATATTTTAGTCAAAATACAAAGCAGCAAGATTATTCTTGTTTTTGTCAAGGATATATTACTCGTAAATGACATTAGTCGTCAGGTATATTTTCATATCTTTATATACGGAAGTCGAAACATCGGTCTGCTTAGCAGTAATACGCTGACAGATATCAAGGTTAAAGATCGACCAATTCAAAAACAGTGGAATAGTGACATTCACAAAGGGAGCAATGTTTAACCTCAGCAACAGAAGGGCTCTACAAAAGTGCAAACAGAGCTAGCTGTTCCCGACCAACATGTAACAGTTTCTACCAAAATTCATGAGCATTCTAAGCTAACAGTTAGTAATGTATACCAATAATTCAAATACCTTAACAACACCATATATATATACAGTTACTGGTGATGCCGCATTCCATAAGGCCAAAACGCGTCTGATATTAGAAACAGTTGTTAAAGACGGTTTTTTCATTTACAAATCTGACGGATCTTTCTCCATGTCTACCGTGGGATGCGGCTGACATATGCGACAGTATTAATTAAACACTTTACCATAAAGTTGTAATTCTTGTGATTAGTTTTCATTCATCAGTTACTTTATCATTTCTTTGGTATTTGTGGCTTTACGAATCATCGACTTCATTATAGCAGGAAAAGTCTAGGAGACAACTAAGGAGAAGGAATTCCTTCTGAAGGGGCGAACCTAACAGTCATATGGAGTAATTTCGTGAAACCATCGAAAAACGTTGGCAGAATCAAGTATCGGACACACATTCCCGGAAAATTGGGCACAAATTGCGATATTTTCACATTTCTCAACCAGTGCCTTTTTGACGGGTGTGAAGATGAAATTTTTATTAAAATCATTTAAAAACTCTTATATTTGGTAAGGTTTTGATACAATTTCAATATTAACAGTTCTCCGTGGAATACACAGTCGTGGGACCAGTGGTTGTGAGCTCTATACACAAATCAAATGCCAGCCTCGCCTTACGGACATTAAACGGCTGGGAAGATTTAAAAATCGGGGAACGCCAAAGACGATATACAGTTCCATCCAATAAACATTACTTCGTGAAGGAGGGTATCTCTATGCTGGCCAATGAACGACATTAAAAATTTGTCATATGACCTAAAATTTCTGGGAATTTTGTTTCCCATGTCACAGACTGCTGCTGAAGGGGCGTAATTTGCTGAAAATAGATGGATAAAGACGGACAAGATACAAGAACGACGTTTAGCAGAGAGAGTCTTACGTTGCCAGCTTCGGAAGAGGGTAGTTACCATCTGATAATGAATATAAACTGGTGAACGTAAGCGAACAGTATGGTTCTGTCTGGCTGATTCCACACAAGTATGGTCAAGAGACTGCTATCTTGAATTGATGCCAAATTCCAATGCATCATAACCACCTTTGTCCTTGCAAGTCGTCTCATCATGAAATAGTAACGCATTTCTAAGAACAAAGACGGTGTGTTCATTTTCGGTTATTGAGTTCATACCCTTTAACGGCTTTAGCAAGGAGACTTGCACTATTAAGAGCATCTGCTCCAACATAACTGAGTTAACATTTTAAACCCGAGAGCATTAATGGTGTTGAAAGACGGACCATATCCCATGTGACTGTCAATAACTTTATTTTGTGAATACAAACTTTTAAACATTCTGACACCCTTTATTTTACACTTGTTTAATCAGTGTAGCGTAACTTTATTTAGTAACGATCATTCTCTGTTTATAACAAGTTAATTTGATCGATTACTTAAAAAAATAGTTGAAATAATTAGTAACATTTTGAATACATTATTTCTTGTCAATCTGTCGTAGTCTTTTAGGTATTTTTTTCATTTGCCTACTCAATGTAAGAGTTTTTATGATTTTTGCATTCATATTGGCTGTATTTGCGCCTCAGACTGTAAGCATAATGAGTAACCAATAAAAGTCAAGTTATAACAGTATCGTTAGTAAAGAAGTAATTGACACTTTTCACTCTTTTTCCTTGGATATAATAATTTTGCAATTTACAGTTGATATAAATATTAAGTATGCAAATATCAATTTAGTAATTAATTTTATAATCAGTAATCATCAAATTTATCAAATTCTTAATGAATAACTATAAAAAAATAACGATCCTAGGAGCAACAATGCGTTAATAACCTACGACAACATTCACCTCTTTACCTTTCCTCCAATCGCATGCCAGTCACGTTTGATTATTACATTCTTCTACCTTTCATGTTATTGAACTATACGGTACTCATCTTATTATATCTGAATTGTAGTAGCTTCCAAAATCATATCCAAAAGATTCAACAACTTCGTTAAGGAAATACGCAGAATGAAAATAATTGTTTAATCATTACTAATTTGTGATAGTACTGTTACTATTTTAAGAATTTCATATTTTATCAGTGAGTCACAGAAAAGAAATTATTTAAGTGCATCATGAAAGTATTCTCAAACATTCGTTTAAGCAAGTTTGTGAATTTTGTGTAACAACTACTTGCTTCGCTGTTTTCCAACAATTGCATTATCATCAATAATTAGGTGAGATATACTGTAGTAGCAATTTTTTTATATTACTGGAAGCAGCAGGCACATGAAACAATCGCAAGTTCCTTCGATCTCTCCAAGAAATACGCAAATACCCAATATTAGAGTTTATTCAAAGTACTGTAGAATTAATACACTTTTTCTGAACATTATTTCTTTACAACAAAATCTTCTCGGGTGTCCAGCCGGATGGTGGTGTAAAAATACGACGTTTCGACAGCTGACTCTGCTGTCTTCATCAGGCGGGACACCCGAGAAGATTTTGTTGCATCGATACGCCGGGAAAGTCTCCACTCACACATTATTTCTTTACTTTTGTCCTCAGTGTAATAATATTCAATTTAATGTTATAAGGAGAAACAAGCACAAAGTCATTGTTCCCAAACACCCCCTCACTTCCACTACGAGCCTGCGACCGTTAACATCTCGTAGGGTGTTATGCAAACACTCCGGAAGTCAGTGAACGCGTCTGTCCGGAGATGTGGAATAAAATTTCGGCTTCAGTCCCGAGGTCGTGTATAAAATCGGTAGAATGAAAAATGGATTTCCGAAACCTCTCCGCTTCTTTTCCCCCTTTTCCTGCAGCACTATCCATCAGACAAACATCCATTAGGAGCGCATATAATATAAGAATAGAGAATCAACAAACAGTTGCACTCCAGTCGGTGGCAGGGGCTGCCCCTCCTTTTATTTTTTTCGGGACCCTCCGCCTCATCTCTATTCTCGCAGTGGGCCGCTCGTCTGTTAAGCTTCTTCCTCCCGTGTCATCTCGAACGCCGATGGGCTGCCATACATCTTCATACATCAGTGACCCTAACGATAGGTCGAGCCACGGCTAACTGATTGATCTGTTCAGGGTAGACAAACATTGAGTTAACAGTACGTTAGGTAATGCTACTAACGCAATATTCTGTAAAATAATACATTTATGTTACATGGCGGTTGGCGCTCTGACACCATAGCACGAAATTGTCTTTGGATCTCACTAAAAGACTCCACAACACTACACAACCAGCTTTGCAGTTTGTGGTAAAAACACATATCATGATATACTAGGATTTGACGACGACCAGCACCGATGTCTTATGTGTGTACAGGGATAGAACGCCAACTTGATGTAAGATAAAGCTACAGAAAGTCTTTTATTATGCTTAAAAATGTTTAGATTATTCTCCGTTTCGACAGGAAAAAATCGTAACAGTATTGCCCTATTTGAAAGTCAGTGATCCATCACGACAGTTAATAACATATGACTCACAGATATTAATGATGAATTGTCACAGTAATTAAAGAAAAACTGAAACGACTCGCAGAAGATGTGTAAAAGAAATTCATGTATATTTCCCAGTTCAGAAGAATTAGGCCAGAATCACCTAATATGTGGAACAGCTGGAGGCTTAGCAAATAAAATTACGTCGCCGTAATTTCCAACGTTTCGCTTAATAATTTCTATTAGTTCCTGTATATGACGTAAACAGGCAGACACACGTCTGGTTGGGCCTAGCTCCATGTAGTCCTGCAGTACCAAGTCATTGTAACTTCTGACTGAACAAAACGTTTCGAGCTGGCATTTTTAGAGAATTCTTATTTTGTTAAATATTAAGGTTTTTGTCGATCCTATAATTTCCGGTTAGAGTAGTAACTAGACGATTGTGGTAAGGTCCTATGTCTTGGATAATTTGATGGTGCGAATTATGTGCTTGCTGACAGATTCTAGTCAGATTGTTTGCCTCGACATATTTAATTACAGTTTATTTAAAATTCTACAAGCCCGCGGCAATGGAGACGGCTGTAATTGCTGATGTTTAGATAAGGCCTTTTTTTTTAATGTGCAAGTCAGCAGCAGTTGTGCAACTATTTTGTGGGAGTTGTGACCGAATTAGATTTCTCACTGCATTTGGAACATTCTTTCAGTGTTCAGTACTTTTCTACGTGAGTAACTTCGATAGAATACCTGACTTCATCCCATAACTCTATGTGTAATAAAAATCGAGTGAACGAAATTACTGACAAAAATTGCTTTATTACAAATGAGAGGTAAAGAAATCTTACATTTTAACCACTATGCGGTCTTACGAGATGCTGAGTAATACTTCCTACTTGACTTGGATCAGTTAATATCCGTAATATTAACTACACACATTTCCTGATCAGATTTTGATAACCAATATTTTAATTTTTTATGACGTGTATGCAGATATTTTGTTTGTATCAAGAACAATAAATCGCGGATGAAACTAGCATCAGTTGGTTCCGCCATTGCGTAAATGTCTGATCTCCTCACTTGTAATTATCAGCAAGATTCAATAATACCTCTGCGGTAAGATCTACTAATATCTCTGTGGAGTCTGAAGTATACTTTAAATAATAGTAAACCTGACTTCTATTAATCCAACGTTGTTGCTTGTTTTTTTAAAAAAAAAAAAATACACGCACTTTTAATTTTAAATCTGAAGTCAGCATTGCATATTTCACCAACCTTGTTAAAGGTGCATTGAAAAATAAAATAAAAAAAAAAAAAATAAAAAAATAAAAAAAGCATACACTGAAGCATAATGGTCTAATGTCAAACGGATGTGACACTTACACTCAAATTATCGTGAAATACAAGAAATTATCATAATGAAGTTTATGATCGTGAGACCAACAAATGCGACAGAGTCAAAATATTATCAAAAACGTTCTGAGAAGCACAACAAAACTTTAAAATTGTTACATTAGTATTTAAACGCTTAGCTGTTGTTATTGTTAACACTGAGAAAAAACGCTCTAAGGATGTATCACAGCTTCAGACAAATCATATATAAACTGGATGACAGATAGAATAAACTGGACGTGGTTTCCTGCCTCTCTTGATCAGTGACTACAAAAATTGTTTGTCTATATGTAAAAAAAAAAAAAAAAAAAAAAAAAAAAAAAAAAAAAAAAAAAAATGGCTCGTGGAATTACAAACTGTGATGCTATTATTTGCACTTACTGAATGTCTAATCAAACAAAAACTTTCATAAATTCTTCTTTTTCTTTTTTTACTCTGCTAAGAATTACGATTAGCTGTGTGAAAACCCCATACATGCGGAAGCAACGATTTACTATACTCCACAGAACTTCAAAGTAAATAGATAGGTTCATGTATAAGAAGAGAGCGTCTTCGTTTAATCCCATCTATTGTTAGTCATATATTAAAGGAATGTGTACGACTTTAATTTTCTTTCAGTGACTTTTAGAAATTTTTTTCGGAAATGAATCTCCAGAGTTACAAGAGACCGACGATGCTGGTGGAGACATCTCGAGGCACATCCGGGCATTACGGTGTGCGCTCCGCACACGTTAATATTTACCCGCCAGCTGGCTTCCGTTTCCATCCCGGCGCTCCTAATTGCCTGTGCATTTTCCCTCCGCTCGTGTCACTGTTCCCTTTATCTTATGAATTATAAATCCACACATTACAGCTAATTTCAATTTGCAGCGGAAGCAAATACGTCAGTGCCCTTCTTGGCAAAAGAAATTAACCAGGTCATACGACAAAGCTTGAACTAAGCACGGTCCCTCGCTGTGAGCTCCTGTATGATTCCTCTCAGTTCCCTCTGTGCTAAATTCACTTCAACAGTACCATGAAAATGAGTTCTTCTGCACAGTGGAACATTCGTTTCAGTGATAATTTTTCAAAATTGAGAAACCAGTGCATGATTTTGCTTTGAAGCAACGCATAAAACTTATATCCAGTCATTACTTAAGAAACACCAACATTTTAAAGGAACGGATTAAAAATAAGACCGACATCTGGCAGCATGAAATTTCCGACCATATGTTACACAAGAAGGAATCTTCGTTGCCGAAGCCCTGCTAATTTGTTTTACTGTTCTCTTTAGGTATGGTCTTTAAAGTGTGGCAAAATTATCAGATTTCATCACGATCATTGTGTTCTGTAAACAACTGAAGAAACTCGTTGTACGAAAAAGATTTAACAAACATCAACTTAAAAAACCACGTATGGACAAGTTTACACAACCATCACAAATTAAATGTTTTTTTACGAAACATTTCAATGAAACCGACTACTGAATAATTATTATTAATATCTCTTATCTCTCTAAAATAATAATTCTTATAAACTAACTGATACGTGCGAATATTTCACACAGTATCGTAGTCAGTAACAGATTAGTAATAAAATAAAATGGAAATAAGTAAATGCAAATTTATTTTTGAAGAGTAGTAATAAATATAACTTTTACTGTAAAAAGTCGTTATCATTCCTACATGATCAATTGTAAAATATTTAAAAAGTAGATATTTAAAAAAATATATATTGGCATTGTCAGATGAAATTTTTTTCCAAGTTCTTTATGAAACTTCTTTGAAAACTATATTAGCAGTTATAATGCGATCATCGTTTACTTTTTGACCCCTGTGTCTTTAACACAAACACAAATATTACTGTATCTATTAACTCATGAAAAATCCACGTACAGGTGTCGATACGAAAAAATAGGATCTGGTAAATAAAATCATGCGCTTTGAAGTATCTGACCTTTTGCTTCATTAATGGTCATAGCAAAAATTACTTTAATTGGGAACTATTTTCTTATCTATGAGAAAGGCAGCATTGGATCAAAAGGTGTGAGGTTAATGCGGGGCATGAGCATAGTTTTATCGGATTTATGATGTACTCGTCTAAGTGAGTTACCACTAATCTTGCACCATTAATTAATTCCTGATTAGCATTAACATTACTGTTTAGCATAATAGTAGTATTTTTCTACGAAATTAATTTATGAGGTGGTAAACCGGACGATCTAGGAAATGACTCTAGCGATTTGGATGAAATTCCATATGTAGATAACGTTTTGCTTTTCAAGTTTGTAACATGGTTTGGAAAAAAAAAAAAAAAAAACAATAAACACAAAAAAAATGAGCAATTCTAGTAATTGGTATCTCGAAAAAGGTTCTAATCTCATATCGTAGAAGTTTTAGGTACCAGTAAGCCCACCACTGATGTTAGCTAAGCTTCTCTTTGGTTCGAGCAACGAACTATACTCTTCAAAATGCCTAGGAAGCCTTCACGAAATCGTTTAACTTTAACCAAACTTCACGCAAAATCATGCATATTGAACAGGTATCGAAAGATGCGAAGAAGATTGGTCACGCAGGTACTTAATTATATAAGGTTTCATATTTATCAGGGTTTTTTTCAGGCGCTATTACTTTATGTTTTGGTATTTATGTTGCTGTTTGCATACCATGTAATTAAAGGTATTGTGTTCAACAAAATTTTAGAAAGAACAAAGCTATAAATATTCAGAAATAACTCCCTAATAACGTTGGCAAGATCCTTAACTAACACTTGTTCTTCTTTACAATAAGGAGACTAATTATTATTCAATTTTAATGAAATTTCGTATTTAAAACTTCCTGTAAAGATTTCAACATATTCTTCCTTAGCTCTGCACTAAGATGTAGAGTGTTATATATATTTAACGGATATTAATAATTTTACGCAGGGTCGTTAAAAATAACTCCTGTGAAGGCTTATAATTATATATGCCGTATTTTGTGAGAAAACAGTATTTTCCCGAATAATAATTTCTGCTCAAGCCACTCGAACCTAGAATGCTGCGTAAGTCGGAAATGAGTAAAACGTCTTATCCGGAAGAAATATTATAATTTTCTCAATAATTTAATACACAAATTAACATAGATACTTTTTTCCTTTTGTGTAGTTGCTATCAAAAGTAGTAGTTCCATTTCAAATCATCGTGAATCTTAACACAATTTTTTGTATCGTAAATGTTTGTTCACTTGATTCTGAATTCATTATTTTGCTTTTCTCTAATAACAAGATAAGGAACGTTTTTCAAGTGAAATTCTTTTTGTTAAAGTGTGTTTAATAGAAGATTTAGTGCAGTATCGTACACCGTTTTCCGGTAAGTCACGTATTTACTGTGTTTAACTGAAATATATACTCTCCTTGTAAGTCCAAAATTACTTCTAGAATTATTGGGTCAGTCGGGTTATATTTAGCAAATATCATGCTTCTAACAATAGGTTTTGCCTTTACATTGTTGTAAAATCCGTAAAAATATTTACAACCTGTATGTAAAAATGATGCTGTGATGTTTGTCGCATGTATATTTACAAATGCATAATTTTTTTAAGCTAAAATTTTTTTAGTGTGTAATTAATTGACTACAACAAAAAGTTAAACTTCACTAGACCATAAAACAAACTTGCTCGAACGGTTCACAAACAGACGGTAACACTTACCATTCTTCTCTAGGTTACCCTTGAAGATCATAGAGGCTTAATGCCCGAATACTTTCTTCTAAAAACATTTGTCGTCCATATGCTTCTATGTAGCGGTTTCTTTATCTAAATTTTACAAGAAAAATGTATGTGAGAGTACCTCACAACAATGTAAAGATTCGTTCAAAATTTTTGTAGGAAGCTGATTTTTAAATTTAAAATACTATTGCGGGTAATTTGATTAGCTGACGATTTAATTTTCGTTATCTTTTACTGAACCGAAAACTGACTTCCATACTTATAATTTATTACGCACGAATTCTCTTACTAGTACAACACTAGCTAAAATCAATTGTATACTTTGATAGTTTTGTCTGTATAACACCAAAAGTGATATTTTTTTGTTACATCGATAAATTTTGATCTACTGAAACCGAATCATTCATTTAATATCCTTTGGTTTTGTAGCATTTGTAAATTAAATTACAAATAGTTTTCATACACTATTTCGTGGAACCTATTTGACACGTTTATTGTGCGTGCTAAGTGTTTCATATTCTGTAAAATAACAAACAAAATATACTGAAACATATGTGTCTCTTTTTAGTAAAATGTCTGTTTAATAGGAGCGTGTTTTTCTTCGCTATGTAATTTGTTAATGAATTTTCTACGTGGACGATTAAGAAAGTATTTATACACACTGTCACGAATTGCATTCTCTGGTCCCATAGGAGTCACACTAAATGATGGACGTAAGAATTTTTCGACGGAAAGGGTTTGGTTCAATACTTGTTCACGGAAGGTCTTACATGGATCGTGTTTTAACGAATTAAATATATCAGAATGTAGGATCAATAACAAAAATTTCAATAGTTCATAATCGTATTAGACCCTATACAGGCATGAAATTAGAAAAAGAAATGATTTAAACTTCCACTTTAGTGGCAACCTTCCATTTCTAGGCACAAGTCCAAACAAGTCTGATTATAAAAGCAACTTTTGAAGAATTTTTTAAAAAGTAATTGTGTTTACTCAGCCTAATCTGTGGATTAGATGTTACACTAAGAAACGTGATTTAAAAACAATTTTCTTTCAGTGCAACAATATACGTTTAATTACTTTTTACATCTTTTCACCAAACGCTGGCTTTAATCCAGATTTTCTATTGACTTTGACACTTTTAGTGGTACCTTTAATTTTAAATCCAGAATCCCTGGAATGATTTAAAACAAAGTACTGTTAAAATGAATATGAGTTTCATAAACAGAACATTGATGGAATAAACTGTGAATTTCTGGTAGGTGTTGAAGTCTTTTTTTCTATACAATCTACGTAGATTACTGTTTGGGTTACGTATTCTACAGGATATTTGTGTTGACTTTCAGTAATCACCAAGGCTAGGACTTTGCTGATCCGCATGAAAAGTTAACTTTTCACAAATAATTTATCGCGATGCACACCATTACAGGCTTCCAATCTTCGCACAGCTACACTCAGTTCCTTACTATAGATAGAACCAGCATTTACCTGCTGCTTTGCACGCGCGAGTCTTGGCTTGTATAGAAATACTCTGAGCTTTGTTAGTTTAGTATCAAATACTAACTTTGGGAAACAAAAAATATAGATTTCATTTAAAGATTTTCCTTTCTTTTAGTTACTACCTTAGATTCGGTTTTCACACTATAGTTTTTTTTTTTTTTTTTTTTTGTTATTCTTATATTTTAAAACAAAAATAAGAAATTAAAACTACGTGAAATATTATCGCTAACGGTCCAATAAGGACGTACGGAGAATCAGTTGTCCTATTGGTCAGAAATTTGGGACACATTTGCCTGAGAATAGAAAGTGCCTACTAATGTAAAAACATATGACCCTTAGACATAAGGCAACACGAAAGTTACCGTCTCCGATAGTTTTTACAGTACATTCAATGGCCATTTATAAAAACATCTTTGCCGCCAACTACATTTACAACAACGAATCTAAAATTGCTAGCAAGTTTTCGAATACCATATGTGTAGATTATCATACCATGGGTAATAACATGTATTTCTTGCTTAAAACTTCTATGCACGCACCTGAATTTCAAACCATCTTTCTTTATCGTATCTCAGAACTGAAGTGGTTAAATTGAAATAACGCCTGGACCAGAAAAAAATTTGGCGCCATTGCCACACGGAAATATAGGCTCAACATTGTGGATTACACGTCTTCACTAACATGGCATTCATTAAAGCAGCTTATTAATTACTAATAATAATTGAATGCTTTATGCCTTTCGTTGTTCCAAGAACATTATGGTTCAGGCTACATTTCGACCTAACCACAATCTATACTGATATTATCGATTCGAAATCAAACGATGCAGATACACCTAAACGCATGAAATGCATCGATATATACATTTTTGGTAATGACAACATTGTCTATTTCAGGATTCAAAGTACGCGTAACAATTAATTTCATAATACTATTTCAGTTTGAGCTGCAATAGTACTAAACCACGCGCAGTAATACATTGCTGTACCGCGATGTGCAGTGTATCCTTGTCGATAGGTATAAATGCGGCCTGGAGCAGATTATAAACAACGCCAAAGGCTCAAGGAACTGTACATATACCTGTTTTTGACTTGCGATATCTCGAGAACTACCGGTAAGCGATATAATTATTTATCAATATTCACTATCAGATTGCGGCGACACAGTATTGTGAAAACCCTGTACTATCGATACTAAGCACAAAAATTACTTACCGTAAACATTACAATTCTTTTACTCTTGTTGAAGAGTTAATGTATTATGGTAGTGGTTTGAGTAACGATTTCCGTTTAATTATACTTATCAAAATTAATGAAACCTGGAATATATAACCAAGGACAAATAAAATAAAAGCAATTCAAAGATCAGTATATTCGTCTTTGGTGAAACGCTTCAAATGCATCATTTTTACAGTAAATGAAATATTAGTAATGCTTGCTACATCTGATTCAAGTATTCCATTTATTTACTGCATTCAAGAAAACGGAAAAACAAAATATTCTAAGTCAAAATATTAAAAAGAATTCTAAGTTACGTAGTGTGATATGTTTTTAGTTTTTTGTGCAAGGAGTGAACGTCTCTATTACAGTGTGATCCGTATATCTTCGTAATTTTATGTCTAGAAATATATTTGATTATTTCCTCCATACCTCGGTACATATAAGCCATTAGCTATTTCCATAGATTTTAATTGTGACAGTTAGCACTAAAAATTTCAAACCCCCATCCAAATTTTTGCGGTAGTTTTTGCGTAGTATCCGTTCAAATAAAGAGACACGTACAGCTTACTTACAGATTTACAATAGCATAGATACAGATTATCCACAATGACAAAATTGTTGATAATATACAACCTCAATATGAACAAGTATTTCACAATGATGAGTTAATTCCTACTTTGATGAAATATTCTTATTCCGCAAAAATAAAAAGCAATTTTGAAAGACTCTCTAGCTGTCAGAATGTAATAACTGATCGAGCAAAAGATTATCAATTGAAACATCACAAAATGTAACAACTCTGCAAAACTAAATTTCTAACAAAACTATTTTTTGCAAAACAACTTCAATATTCATACAAAACTTTTTTGCAAACTGTGGCGGAAACGTGTATTAAAATTTAGCGTTAGTGTCCTATAGTATTTATATGCGATTACATATGATAATACTTCTTTGATTACACTTTTAATTTTAAGTAGATAATTTCATATCGATTATTTTGTTTTTATTATGTGTTTTTTTTTATATGTTGATTAAATAATAATTTCACTTGAGTTTGGTGCCAATCGATTCTAGAATAAATCAGTACTTTTAACGTGCTTCACCAAGTGGCATTATTGAGAAGTGATTCTATTAGTTGATAAATTGCACAGCACACTTTTAAAGCGAGTGTAATCTTTTGCATACAATCTATTTACAGTGCCTGCACGTTTTGCAAAAGCTTTCAGTTTCAGTTAGCTTAATATCGATCTAATGCAGAAGCAGTATTACTTTATTTATTTTTTGATACACTCATTTATACCAGTGAAGTCTTTAGTAATTGGCTTGTTAAGTTAGTGAAATTCCCATCAGATAAGCGTGGGTCCGCCGCCGGAGGCCAATCAAGTAGTTCATTGAGTGGGATAGGATGTGCTGGACTACGTAGAATCCCTAATCACGAGAAGTGCTCGGTCTACTTCAGAAATATGTGAATTCGTCCCGTGATTTCACCAGTAATGGAAGTAATCATGTTGATTTCCGCCAAGTGATGCCTAACGTTAATTTATGTCGCGTTTCGGATATGTTTAACCGTCAATAACGGTACGAGAGTTGTATTGCGTGAATATGACACCAAACCCAACTGCAAACTGTATTAGTTTCCATCTGGAACTTGCATCTTTGGATGAATCGAAGTCTTATAAAGTGATCGGTATCAGGTGCTGGTGGAAAAATATTACCTAAATATAATTAATCGTATTGCATTTTCGGTAAATAATTATTTTTCTTGTTTACGAGCGACATTTCTCACTTAATTAAATTTAGTGTTAATAGAAGGTTATATTAACTGGCGGCCGTAATTACTGAAATTCAGAACCGGTGCAGGTAATTTTATACTCCTAGAATTTTCGATTGGTAGTTACTATTCTATAGTTGAACTTTTGTTGAATGCTTAAAGGTAATGATTACTCGCCAACCCGGTACTGAAACAAATAGAAGTGTCATATGTCTAAACTTTACAGGTTTATTAAGATGTGCCACATGAAACAGAAAAGAATTATTTGCATAAGTCTTTTACAAGAAAATGAAAAAAGTGGTTATTTAAACAATTAATGTATGAGCTAACCGCGGGCCTAGAAAAGAAGCGCCACGAAACTTCAGAATTTACTTCAAGGTAACAGCCAAAGAACAAGTGAACTTTTATTCGCCTAATGTTCGAGGGATACCTTAGTTGTACGACCTGGTGATCAAAGTTTGATTCCATCTAACTACTAAGTGAACTCGTAGTCAGAAGAAAGATTTGATTTATAAAATTCTTAATTGCACACCGTCATGCATTTATCATTCGAGTTCAGAAATTCCTTAATGTTCATTTAATGCAATAATTATGCCACCTCGTCACACTAAGCAATACAAATTTCAATGAACTATTAGCTGTCAAATCACAAATGTCATCCTTCTCACCACACAGAACTAACCAGTCCTCCGCGATTTCCTATTAATTGAATGTAGCGGTTAAATAGCAACTCTAAGACAACAATCAATTTAAATTAATGAGGGACATGTGGAAATGGACATTGTTAGGTGAAGTGAACTACACTTAACGGTTCCTTGAAGTTTATTACTCGGTACACAATACAACAGGTAAACTATAAACAAATGTGGGTACAGTTATCAGAAGACCGTCGAGAATTTCAGCCTCGTCCTGATCCGGGGTAGAGTGACGGCTTCTACTTCTCGCGAACTTCCGGTGGTCTTCTGTAGTTGACGCTGGTTCAGCGGTCAGGCTGGAACTGGCGGTGGAGCGGCCGGCTACGCTTATATAGGCGGCCTGGCGCAGGAATTCCGTTGTGTGGTAGTACGGCGACCTCCTCTGTAAGAAATAGTCCCACTTAGCTTCTAGATGATTCTATTTGTTTTCCTGGTTTGTTTTGATGTCTCTGCGCCTGTTTGGAGTCGTATATGTATCCCGGCGTGCAGGCGCGTTGTGTGTGAGGTCTGCCTGGCAGGGGCCTTTACTGGCAGACTGAACATACCTCCCTCCCGGGGGGGGGGGGAAGCGATGTCTGCGACGTCTGCGAGGTCGTCTGCGAGGTCGTCTGCGAGGTCGTCTGCCGCGGCGCCCTGGAGCAGACTATGAAGGCTACCTCCAGGGGAGTACGGAGCTGTTCCCCTGGCGATGCGTGCCGACCTGCGTCGTGGTGCAGGTTGTGGTGGAGGTACTTGTGGAGCTAACGGCATCGGTTCGTCGGCGTCGATGGCCGGGGGCTGTACGGGGGGCGCTGAAGATGGTCACCGCAGGTGGTCGAGAGGCTGCGGCTGAAGGGTGTCGGAGCGACCGACAGGTTGTGGCGTCGTTGGTGGCGCTGTAACTGTCCCTGAGCAACGGTTAGACGGCAGGAGTGGTGGAGGTGGCAGGGAAGGAGAGGAAGAAGTGGATGGCCGTGCCGTGGTGGAAGAGGACGGTGCCGTGGGGTAGCGGGGACGTAGTTGGTTTCGATGGCGTCGCACTATCCGGCCATCCAGGCTGACGTCGAACAGTTGGCGGCCCCGGGGCCGCTGGATGACCCCCGGAAACCAACCGGCCCGGGAGCCAAACCCGCGGGCCCAGACTAGGGAGCCCGGGGTGAAACGGAATGGGCCCGAAGGTACCTGTACTTTGGGCGGGGGTAAGAGGAGATGGAGGAGAGTGCGAGGTTGGCGGCCATGCAGCAATTCCGCCGGGCTTTTAGCCCCCACTGGAGTGGTTCGATAGGAACTGAGGAAGAGTGTCAATGCCTCTTCGAGTTTGTGACTTGTGGTGTATTTGGTCATTTGGGTTTTGAATGTTCTGACTAGCCGTTCCGCCTCCCCGTTAGATTGGGGGTGGAAGAGCGGGGTGAGGAGGTGTTGGATATTGTTGGCGGTACAGAAGGATAGGAATTCCCGACTTCGAAATTGCGGTCCGTTATCTGTGACGATAGCGTATGGTAATCCTTCGATGGAAAAGATCTTCGTGAGGGCTGAAATGGTGACCTCTGTGGTGATTGTGGAGCAACGGACGACATATGGGAAGTGGGAAAAGGCATCCGTCACTAGGAGCCACTGGTGGCCTAGGAATGGGCCAGCGAAGTCGAGGTGAATGCGTTCCCAGGGTCCGGACGGTGCCGGCCAGGAAAGGAACTTTTGAGGGGGGCGGGGCAGTTGTTGGGCACACATGGTACAGCGCCGCACCATCTTCGTGACATCCGTGGTAAGGCCGATCCAGAATACATGGCGTCTGGCAAGGGATTTGGTGCGGGCAATTCCCCAGTGTCCTTGGTGGAGAGTTTGGAGGATTGTCGGTTGTAGGGATTTCGGAACGACGACCCTCGGGGTGGAATTTGGTTCTGTGCGGAGGAGCACTCCCTCTACTACTGAGAGCTGGTGGCGGATGGAGTAGTAGAACTTGAGGTCTTGATGATGGCGTGGAGGGGAACGTGTTTGCCACCCGTGTTGTATGTGGTGTCGGATGACACGGAGGAGGGGGTCCTCCCCTGTGGCTGCCGCGACTTTTGAGGCCGTGACTGGAAATGTCTTCAGTGCTTCTTGTATGTCATCGTCGATCTGGAACACCAGAAGTTCCGACTTGTCGAAGGCAAGGTCTGGTCCCTGCGGTAGTCTGGATAAGGCGTCTGCATTGGCATGCCTGGAGGTGGTACGGAAATGCATGGTATATCTGAACTGGGACAGGAATAGTGCCCAACGCTGGATGCGGTGGGATGTTTTGGTAGGCAGACGTGTGGACGGATCAAATAGTGATAGGAGTGGCTTGTGGTCGGTAATGAGATGAAAAGAAATCCCAAATAAAAGGGAATAGAATTTGGAGCAGGCAAAAACAATAGCTAGCGCCTCTTTCTCGATTTGAGAATATTTAAGCTGAGCAGCCGATAGGGCTTTGGAGATGTAGGCTACGGGGCGTTCCGTGCCATCTGGTAATTTATGAGACAGAACTGCCCGCACACCGTAATCGGATGCATCTGTGGCAAGTATCAAGGGGAGGTTTGGAGTGTATGGCATGAGGCATGCTGCGGACTTGAGCTGCTGTTTAAGGGTGTGAAATGCGGTCTCGCAAGCTGGGGTCCAACGGAACGGGACATTATTGCGACAGAGGTGGTACAGGGGTGCTGCCACTTGTGCTGCTGAGGGTATAAATTTTCTGTAGTATGAAATCTTGCCTAAAAAAGATTTCAACTGATGTAGATCCTGAGGCCGAGGTAAGTTGGAAATACCTTCCACATAGGAAAATGCTGGGGAGATGCCTTCCTGAGCGATGATGTGACCCAGGTAGGAAATGGATTGTTGAAAAAATTGACACTTGCAAAGGTTGCATTTCAATCCTGCTGCACGGAGGCGGAGGAAGAGTAGGCGGAGGTTGGTCATGTGTTCGGCAGCGGAGGGTCCCGTGACGACTATGTCGTCGAGATAGTTGATGCATCCCGGAATATCCTGGAGAAGTTGTTCGAGATACCGTTGAAAAATCGCTGGAGCACTGGCCAAGCCGAACATGAGCCGGTTGAGTTGGAAGAGGCCAGAGGGATTGTTGATGACTGTGTATTGTCGGGACTGGATATCCAAAGGGATTTGAAGGTATGCTTCTGCCAGGTCAATTTTTGTAAAGTAGGTACCTCCTATATATAATTACGAAGTCTTTCTCGGCGTTGACAATACAAGTAATGCTCTCGGGTGACTAGCCGAGTTATAGAAGTGTTATAATAGTCACACAATATTTCGGCACTCTGAATCGTTGGCGCCATCTTCCGGTGAAGTGAGGTCAGGAACATGCGAAGCTGCTGAGCTAGACCAGATTCCCGCTGCTAACCTCTGATTGGTCGGCTGTGGAACCAGTCGTAGCAGGGGTCAAATCTCGATGCGGCTTGAATCGATGCCAAGGTGGAGTTACGGCTAGATTTGATGTCCTTTTTTCACATGACATATAGCGGATGGGCTTAAAATCACCGCTCCTTCGAAGTTTCGATGTGGTGTCACTGTTCACTAGGGTCCCTCTCACTGACACTCTGTGTCTACTGGAACAGCATTTTGAGCCTGCCATATTGGAGTTATTCCGGCACACACTCCAATCCTCGTATTTCTTGTATGACGGGGAGTATTACGAACAGGTTGATGGAGTGGCCATGGGCAGTCCTTTATCGCCAGTTATTGCTGATTTCTTCATGGAGAACTTTGAAGACAAGGCACTAGCAAGCGCTCCTATGAAGCCCACCGCTTTCTTCCGATACGTAGATGATACATTTGTGGTCTGGCAACACGGCAGAGACAACCTTGAAGCCTTTCTCCATCATCTTAACAGCAGAAACGAAAACATCAAGTTTACGATGGAGGTGGAAGAAGAAGGCCGGCTGCCTTTCTTAGACATTCTAATAGAAAGGAAACCTGACGGGTCTCTGGGACATTCTGTGTACAGAAAACCTACGCACACAGACCTATACCTGAACGCGCGTAGCCATCACCATCCGGCACAGCGCAAGACGGTACTCAGCACGCTTGTACATAGGGCGCGAGCGATATGCGATTCGGACAGTCTACCCGATGAATTGAGTCATCTGCGTCAGACCTTTCGACGCAACGGGTACACTGATTATCAGATAAGACAGGCATTCCGAGAGCCGACACGTAGTATCAACAACACCAAGAAAGAGCCACCTGATCGTCCTCGCCTTCTTGCCGTACTCTGGCGCCACAACGTCCAAGATAGGACGGATTCTAGCAAAAAGTGGAATCAAGACCATTTTCCTGCCACCACCGAAGGTGAAGAACATCTTGCGCTCCCCAAGGATGACCTTGTTTTGCGGACACCTGGGGTATATAGCATTAGTTGCGAGTGTGGAAAGAGCTACATTGGCCAGACGGTGCGGTGTGTTCACCAACGTTGCCTAGAACATGCACGACACGTTCGTCTGGGGCAGAAAGAAAAGTCTGCGGTGGCGGAACACAGTCTAGAACATGGCCATGGTTTTGATTTCGAAAATACCAGAGTACTGGCGCATACTGGTAGCTTCTGGAATAGCATCCTTACAGAAGCAGTAGAAATTCGTCTCGCGTCTAACCTCGTCAACCGCGACAGCGGGTACCAGCTGAGTGAAGCCTGGACGCCAATCATCAATACTATACGTCGACAGCGCGACCGAGACGCATTACACGGCGCGTCCAGATCAACGGAAAGTTCGGTAGTAACATAAGCGAGCAATTTGTTGCTCTGGCATTAATGATCAGCTTATGGGTAAGTTTTTGCCTTCTGATTTTTCCTTCTACCGAACGATGAGTTACTACGAGGCAGGACCCCGGCTACCATTGGTTACAAATCTGACCAATCACGTGGCAGCATGGCTCAATATGAGGCCCGCAAGGGATTCGTGTTGACCCATCAGTTGGACAAACAATTTATCGTGAAGGCTTTGTTTTCGGATATCTTCTTCGAAGGAGCGGTGATTTTAAGCCCATCCGCTATATGTCATGTGAAAAAGGACATCAAATCTAGCCGTAACTCCACCTTGGCATCGATTCAAGCCGCATCGAGATTTGACCCCTGCTACGACTGGTTCCACAGCCGACCAATCAGAGGTTAGCAGCGGGAATCTGGTCTAGCTCAGCAGCTTCGCATGTTCCTGACCTCACTTCACCGGAAGATGGCGCCAACGATTCAGAGTGCCGAAATATTGTGTGACTATTATAACACTTCTATAACTCGGCTAGTCACCCGAGAGCATTACTTGTAGGTACCTCCTGCTAGTTTACGGAAGAGGTCGTCCGGTCTCGGAAGTGGATAATCGTCTACCAGCAGATGCGGGTTGACGGTGGTCTTAAAGTCACCACAGAGACGTAAGCGGCGTCCTGGCTTCTGAACTATGACCAACGGCGTGGCCCAGGGGCTGAACCGCACCGGCTGGAGGATTCCTTCGTCTTGGAGACGTTGAAGTTCTTCCTGAAGTGGTTGTTGAAGCGCTACGGGTACCTGGCGTGCCCGGAAGTATCGAGGCCGTACGTCCGGCCGGAGTTGGAGTGATTCTTCGAAGTCCTTTGCACAGCCGACGCCTGGTGAGAACAGGTCCTGAAACTCGGTGCAAAGGGCGTCCACTTCAGGAAAAGGAACATGCTGAGATACGAGGTGTATGTTATCCTCAATTGAAAATCCGAATAAGCGGAAAGCGTCCAGTCCAAATACGTCTGCTGTGAGAGAACTGTTAACTACTAAAAAGGGGACTGAATGATGTACAGACTTATACATGACGTTTGCTGTGAATTGTCCCAGGAGTGCTATTTCCTGTTTGTTGTATGTCAGGAGGCGCTTGGGGGCCGGCGAGAGGGGGGGCGAGCCTATTTGCACATAAGTAGTATAATTAAGCAATGAGACTGCTGCTCCTGTGTCGACTTGTAGGCGCAGAGGCTTGCCATTGACCGTAACGTCAATAAAAAGTTTTGGATGCAGTGGAAGTGTCTACCTGATTGATATCCATAGGGGCGCCGCTCAACCTGTCTTGGTAAGACCCTGGGCGGCGAGAGCCGGGATTGGCATTGGTGGTGTTGGTGCGGCAGACGGACGCCAGGTGTCCTTCCTTGCCGCAACGTGAGCATTCAGCCCAACGATCCGGACAATTTTCCCTCTCATGTGCTGAATAACAGGCGGGGCAGGAGGGTAGGCGGAGCGGGCTGCGGCGTCGGCGCTGCGGGATCCGCTGCTGCTGCCGAGACTTGGTGCCCCTGCCGGAACGGGCCGGTTCGATGTCCTTCTGAGGAAGCGGTCCCCGGTTGTGGTGTCGGGAGGAGCGCGACTGGGAGCTCTGGATGGCGGCGACGTCCTGTGTGTCCTCTACGTCGGTTCGGATTGCGGCCACATCCGCCCAGGACTCCAGGCGGCGATCTGCGGCCGTAGATATTTCGAATTTGTAGGCAAGTTCGATGACCTGCTCCAGGGATGGGTCCTCTAACTTGAGGGCGTCATGCCGGAGTGCGGCATCTGGTGCAGCCTGTATGATGTGATCACGCACCATGTCGTCGGCGTAGGATTCGTGGGAACAACGAGTTTGAAACTTACATTTCTGCTAAGGCCTTGGAGTTCGGCCGCCCACTGGCGATACGTCTGATCGGGCTTCTTCCGGCATTGATAGAATTCGACGCGGGCCGCGACGACATGGTACCGGCGTCTGTAGTATGCATTCAGTGCGTACAGATGGTCGTGAAGGTGAGGGTGTCGGGGTCTTGTGGCTGAAGTTTGGTGAGCAAGACATACATCTTCGATTGGTTCCAGGAAAGGAAATATGCACGTTGGTCTTCTTCTTTGGTTATGAGGTGAATTGCGAAGTGTTGTCTTATGCGCTTCTCGTAGGTCTCCCATTCCTCGACGTCGTCGTTGAATGCTGGGAACGGAGGCGGGGCCGTGGGTTGGCGGAGATTCCTGACTTCCGCAATCAGTTGTCTCTGAGATTCGAAGAACTGATGTAGAAGTCCTTGGAGGAACTGTTGCCATTCCGCAGGTGCTGCTGGCGTAGCCATGATGGTCGAGAGTTCTTATCCCAACCTTGTCCGCCACTGAAGTGAACTACACTTAACGGTTCCTTGAAGTTTATTACTCGTACACAATACAACAGGAAACTATAAACAAATGTGGGTACAGTTATCAGAAGACTCGAGATTTCAGCCTGGTCTGATCCGGGTAGAGTGACGGCTTCTACTTCTCGCGAACTTCCGGTGGTTTCTGTAGTTGACGCTGGTTCAGCGGTAAGGCTGGAACTGGCGGTGGAGCGGCCGGCTACGCTTATAGAGGCGGCCTGGCGCAGGAATTCCGTTGTGTGGTAGTACGGCGACCTCTGTAAGAAATAGTCCCACTTAGCTTCTAGATGATTCTATTTAGTTTTCCTGGTTTGTTTTGATGCTCTGCGCCTGTTTGGAGTCGTATGTATCCCGGCGTTGCAGGCGCGTTGTGTGTGAGGTCTGCCTGGAAGGGGTTTTTACTGGCAGACTGAACATTAGGTAATGAAGCGTAAGTGCATATTGGAGTAAGAATACGGAATTAAAACATATTGTGTTCAAGTAGTAGATTTAAGCTCTGGCAAGGATTGAAATGATTTTTTATTTATTTATTTCATTTAATTGCAATGGAGCACAGGCTCCGGTGGCAATTTCCCTACACACCCATCTTCCCCCTATCCTGCACCCACCTACATTTGCCCTCTACAAATTTTATCTTTAAACTCTTTCAAAGTTTTCGGTAAATTATTCCTCATTTCTCTTGGTAACTCATTCCAATCACTGACACCCTTACCTAAAAAAGAGAATCTTCCCACACCCTTGTGCCTGAAATCGAGTGCCAGCTTGTGGTCATGGTCATCTTTTCCCTTCCATGCACTACTTTTCATACCTATTGCAATATCGTTCCATGCCTCATCGCCAGTATATGTCCTGTACACTCCCATGACCCTCCTCATCCTCCTCCTGTCTTGCAATGAATCCCATTTCAGCTCCCTTATCATATCCGTCACTGATTGCATTCTGCGATAATTTCCAGAAACAAATCTAGCAGCCCTTCTTAGCACCCTCTCCAACTCCTGTATTTGATACGTAAAATGAGGGTCCCATACTACACTACCATATTCGAGCAATGGTCTCACCAAAGTTTTGTAACCCAATTCCTTTACTTCTCCCGTACATTCCCTCATCACTCTCTCCAACAAGTGCAGAACTTTTAAAACTTTTCCTACCACCTGTCCAATGTGTCCACCCCAGTTAAGCTTGTTATCAAAAGTAATGTCAAGATATTTACATTTCAAGTCTTCAGCAAGCAATTCTTTCCCCACCTTATATTCATAATTAACCTTTTGTTTTTATTTGTGTATCTAATAAGCTGACTCTTCTTTGCATTTATCTTCTTCTCATGTCTACCAACCCAACTAGATATCCTGTCCAGATCACCCTGCAACTGTTTACAATCCTCTATCGTTTTGATTCTTTTATACAGCATTTTTCACCAGCATTTTTCACCAGAATGTCCTATGCCAGTAACTGATATAAAAAATTTTTCAAAGAAGTGAAAAAGCTGCTATGTTAATTCATTGCGATGGAATCTGTGCTTCTACTTTTTTGTTACTTGAACAAACAGTAAATTAACATATTTCTTGGTCGGCTGGAAGTGTTCACTCCTTGGGACCTGCTTACAGGTAGCTGTTGTCATGCAAGCCTCTCTTTTAGCGCTCAAACCTCATTCACTATGCAGATTACTGCTACCGAGGAGACTAATCCTACTTCCATATTCTGATCCCCGCTTTCGTTTGCGATCTCGCGTGCTCGCTGTGCTGATTTGTTGTCACAGTTTTAATGGCGTTTGTTCCAACTAGCTACTTCATACATTTCTTAGTACAAACGCCTTCAAATATGCACGAAGCCTCAGGGTGACATCAACGGCTAAGCGGCATGATGTCAAAAAAGAAATCCTTTTTCTTTTTTTCAGGAGGTCGGTATAAAAGCAATGTAAAGTCAAGCTGTATAAAAGGAGGAAGTGAAGTGTAAAACAGAATTTTCGCTTCCATTGCATTATGTTAGATTGTAAAAACAGTAATTCACAAGTTGCAATTTATATACGCGTCTCATTTTAGTGGTCATGTATTTTAAAAATTACTTGAAGCATACGGATATTAAAAACGGAGTATGACGCGGATATGGCTACAATTACAGTGTGAATTCGCTTAACTTGGCCCACCAAATCCAACTGATCTGTGATGTTAGACTTTTAGTATTGTACATGTCATTACAGAGTTCCCTTCTTCAATTCATTCCTATTGATACAGGCTCAGAAGTTTTCAATTTACAGTTTGCCTTGGTTTTTGGTACCAATCTGTTAAGAAATTTATAAAACGTAATCTATCGCTCACTTTTTCTGCTATCAAAGTAATGACAGTAATTCCTTGTCAAGAGCTAAAGCTTCGAATCTCAGAGATGATTTTTTCTTCTTTTTCGTTTTGGCCTTTATGGACCACGTGGTTCTTAACTCCCGTAACTTCTTTTTTTTTTGGTCCAATATTTTTTCATCCTTGCACTGTGATTGTCTTTTCTTTCTTGGGTCCATTCCACCGCAGATGTGGTGCGCAGTATTTACGCTGTTAGTGTCTGGAGAGAATCGGATGCTTTAATCAACGTTCCGTACTTATTCCTGTTGTTAATGTCATTGGGGTCAATTTGCAGTTGCTCGAGGTTTTTCTGACTAGCCTTGTCCAGTTTGCTTTAGCCGCTTTCCCTATAGAGACGATGTTGAAGATTTGGAGGTGAGCCTATGATGATCCATTCAAACTATGTGACCATAGAAAATTAATCTCATTTTTCTCATGGCTGTTGTAATGCTCTCCAGAAGTTGATACAGGTCCTTATAATCCCTGAGTCTGATGATTTTATTATAACAGAGGTTTGTCTGTATGTGTGTTTGTTTACAAAGAATTTCCACTGGTTGGATGCAATACGTCATTTCTTCCTAATCTCTCTGTCTGCACGTATCCACTGTAAATCACGTCCTAAGACGCCTACTTGATATGGTCCAGTATTTTCCTACCTCGACTGTTCATCCTTTAGAATGCCACTTCGCTAACAAACTAAGCACGAACAAATTATTTGAAATGTACCCCATATCCCAGTCTTTTGTTAGAAGACTTCGATTTTTACCGATACTGATGGATGATCGGCAAACCTTGTATTCGAAGACGGTGGAAGACAGGGCTATTCACATTTCAAAAAGATTCCAAATTCGCAAAACTTACGAACGTATCTTTAATTTTTTCTATCCGTACTTCTGATATTACCATTAATTACAGAAGTGTTTCTCTCTCAGACCATTTTTTCATGATCCAAGTTCAATTTCAACTAATATGTTTTCCTCTCTCCATTATACTCCCTTGTGTATTGTGCCAGTAACTAAGTTTGAAGTTTATGATGATAAACTTATTGTACCACATTTTTCTTATCTGTCAGGTTGTGATTTCTTTGAGACGATCAGTCCTGTTTCATAACTTTTTAATAATAGTTTCAACAATATTCCAATTTCTTCTTTCCTTATAGACTTAACAGTCCTAAGAGGTTTTTTTTTTTTTTATCAACTGGCTGGTACCCACGACTTCGTTCATGTTTGTAATGAATTTGTATTGAAAGCTACCGATATCTAACAACCATAGTGCACGATGGGAGACTCGATGCTATTACCACACACAAATGCTAGTCATCTGCGCTATGTAGTTCAGGCAGCAAAGTAAAATTTATGGACACACATATCTTTGGACGAAATACGAAAATATCCTGGATCGACCACTTTCAACCGCCATATCTCCAACACTCCCAAAGTTACCGAAATTCGGCCAACGTTGTGATCGATGGGTGACCCAGTGTTACTACCACACACAAAGACCACTGATATGCGCTTCATAGTTTTGGCTAATAAGTGATACACAGGGACACATACGTTTTTGGTAGAAATTTGAAAGTGCCGCAGGTCGACCAGTTTCAACTCCCATAATTCCCACACACCCCCAGCTACCGTCATCTAACCACCATTGTGCACCATAAGAGACACGATATTACTATCACACACAAACACCAATGCTCTATGCTATGTAGTTGTGGCAGAAAAGTGACATATTCGGAAACACATGTCTTTGGTCGAAATACGAAAGTATCCTTGATCAGCCACTATCAAGCACCGTATCTCCCACACTACCACAGTTACTGAAATTCTGCCAACGTTGTGATCGAAAGGTGACTCTGTGTTACTACCACGCAGAAACGCCAGTGATCTACGATAGATAGTTTTCGCTGAAAAGTGATACACCAAGACACAAGCGTCTTTGGCAAAAATATGGAATTGAAGCAGGTCGACCACTTTCAACCCCATATCTCCAACACCCCCATAGCTACCGACATCTAAGAACCATACTGCACCACAGGAGACACGATTCTACTACCACACACAAACACAGATGCTCTATGCTATGTAGTTTTGGCAGAAAAGTGACATATGCTGAGACACATGTCTTTGGTCGAAATACGAAAATATCCTTGATCAGCCACTTTCAACCACCATATATCCCACACTACCACAGTTACTGAAATTCGGCCAACGTTGTGATCGAAAGATTACTCTGTGTTACTACCACACAGAAACGCCAGTGATCTGCGATAGATAGTTTTCGCTGAAAAGTCATACACCAAGACACATGCGTCTTTGGCAGAAATTTGGAATTGACGCAAGTCGAACTCTTTCAACCCCCATATCTCCCACACCCACATAGCTACCGACATCTAACAACCATAGTGCACGACAGGAGACACGATTCTACTACCACACACAAACACCAATGATCTATGCTATGTAGTTGTGGCAGGAAAGAGAAGTATAAGGAGATACAAATTTCTGGTTGAAATATGAACACTGTAAAATTAAATTATTTTTATATCATTCTTCATTTTTTTTATTGCTGCTTCACATTAACAAATACCTGTACAATTCTCAGATTTATCCAAACTTCGCCGTACTACCCACAATCTCTGCTTCTCATCTGTTATTTTCACGTCAAAGATCTTCTTGTAACCCATACATCTTTGCTCTTGCATAGTAACTATTAACGTATCTTTTCCTTTTACAAAATGAAATAAATTAAACACACACACAAAAAACATAATCTTACCTTTAAATATACAAACATAAAACAATGAAACTGAAATAATAATAATAAAAAAAATGTAAGGAACTATGTTTCCTTACATATCCGCTCGGCCAATTTTCACAAAAATTTGTCAAATTTTTGTGTGATATAACATCACACCACTCACCCATACATACATTTTCAGCCATAGTTACATTCATTCACACCCCCGGTATAAGTTCAGATCACATATTTTTTTTTTTTTTTTTTCTAATCCCAACTATTCCTCTGATTCAATATTCTCATGTGTCACTCCCTCTTCATCTTCACTTTCCCTATCGTTGCATCTTCCTTGCACTCACCGCCACCTTTCTTCCACTCGCACCATACAATGTTGTGGTCCTCGTGGTACATATCGAGCCCTTTCTTCTTTTTCACCTTGCCTCTGGTTGATTCATTCTTATCATCTTCTCCCACTGTATTGTTCTTTATTAGCCAACTTTTTATCTCATTTTCTTCTTCACTTTCTTCGTTAGTCGCCACTCTGTCCCTCGAAAGTACGTAGTCTCCATTCTCTTCTTCCTCGCTAGTCTCTTTTTCACTTTCTTCTGCATCTTCATAATCTTCCCCATCTTCAATGATTTCTTCCATTTCTTCCGATTCCAACTCATAATTTCCCTCATCCTTATCCGTGAAAGTAGAAAGCATTTCACTCTTCCTCCTGATTTCTTGGTTTATTTTCTGGTCACTGTTTTCCCATTCTTTCATTTTTGCAAGGCCAATTATCTCATTTTGCTCTGCTTTCCTCTTATCAACATTATTACACTCGTTGATCTCTTCTATCTGTTCTAAACACTCCCACCATTTCAATGGTCCGTTGTTATCAGACATTGTGTTCAATTTCTTGTCAAACCTTCGCTTATCTTCGCTGTCATTTTCTGTTCCGTCTCCTTCAGTCTCCATTTCTAGCTTTTCTTTACAGGTTTTCCTAACTTGCTTTAACCTGCTTTCTACCTCTTCTTTCGCTTCTTTGTCCACCGCTTTGTTACAATTTCCTCCCTTTCTCAACTCTTGTATCAATTGCTGTTGATTATGATTCACTTTCTGCATTTCGCGCCTCATCTCCATCTGTTCTTGAATAATCATAGCCAGCATTTCTTTTATGTACTCACTCTCCTCATTGCACACATTCTTCTCCGCGATGCCAGTTGCCATTCTTATTTCAAAATTTTCGTCACTTCCTTTCCGAAGATTACAGGCTTCTTTTATTACGAGCTAAATAATTAGCTCTGTGTCACGGTCACAGTCGCCACGTGTAAAATTATAATTATTTTTATATCATTCTTCATTTTACTTTTATTGCTGCTTCACATTAACAAATACCTGTACAATTCTCAGATTTATCCAAACTTCGCCGTACTACCCACAATCTCTGCTTCTCATCTGTTATTTTCACGTCAAAGATCTTCTTGTAACCCATACATCTTTGCTCTTGCATAGTAACTATTAACGTATCTTTTCCTTTTACAAAATGAAATAAATTAAACACACACACAAAAAACATAATCTTACCTTTAAATATACAAACATAAAACAATGAAACTGAAATAATAATAATAAAAAAAATGTAAGGAACTATGTTTCCTTACAACACGCCCTGCATTGACCAACTTTAATCATCATATCTCCCACATCCCCACAGCTATCGGCATTCGGCCAACGTTGTGCACGACAGGAAACTCCATGCTACTTTCACACACAAACACCAGTGATCTGTGCTAGGTAGTGGTGGCTGAAAAGTGAAATATAGGAAAACACAAATCTATTTTTATTTATATATAAGATTGCACCTGCCTCGTTTGAGATTTAAGATTTAATTTCCCTATCATTTTCGTGACTTAAAATTGGATTTCATCACTGTACAGTTAATTTATTCTTTCCTCACTTGCTAATCTTTTCTCAGGTAAAAAGCAGTTTCAAATCAGTGGTTTTGGTATAAATACACGTTTCTTAAATTTTCTTAATCGACCCGCCCGCCGCATCTGTTTAACGTTCAGGTAATGCGTTTTATACATTTTCTCAATACCTTTGCGGTCATTTTCCTTCAGTTTTCTTGAATTTACTATTTATTTTGTTTCTGCCTCATCAGTACTACTGTATTCCTGCTGTATCTTGAGATTTTTTGTTACACATCCTCTGATTTCTAAATTTCAATATTTTTATAACCATCATTTTGCCATATGAGATCCTGTGTACTTAACATTGCACTCATTCAATCTTAATACTGTGAAAGTGTTTACTTTCCAATCAAGATTTTATTTCTCTAGGCCTTGGCAAATATTGTTCATCTGCAGTATAAGTATTCGTTTATACTTTATAGTATAGCGTGTCACCCTGTTTTCAAGAATATTTACATTCAATGAACCGTAAATCGTCAAACTTATTAGCTGACTTCAAAGAAGAAAGATTTTCTCAATTAAAGCAGTTTATACTTATTTTTATGTAAGTACATCTATTGCTCTGTTTCTATTGATGAAAAAAATACATAATTTCATGCTTATACAGTTCATCGTTTGCTTCAAAACTACGCTATTGATTTGCGAGAATCTTTTTTCGTTTAAATGGGACACGCTCGGAATTGTCTTTTTTAAATTTCGTCTTAGTTAGTCTGGTCGCTGGTTATTAAATTCAACAAAAGGAAAAAATTATGAGGAGTTTTATACATTAGAGAAAAATCGACACGTATAAATTAATAAAAATACAAAAATATTATAATTTTTAACAAAAAAAATCTACTGCCAAAACAGCATGGAAGGATGCGTATACGAATTCATCAAAAAATAAAGATATCTTTAATTAAATACCACTTTCTCGTCAATAGATTAATTAACTGAACTAACCAATTATTAATTATATCTAATTATTTTATTGTTATTTTTATTTATTTTCCCATATACAACATAGCCCAGCACATAGAATCAAATCTGGGCCCTTATTTCCATTATTTTACTTGCATATATATTTGTACCTTATTTATTTAACATACTTTAAGAACAATGAATGTATGATAATTTAAGTTCCAATGCCACCTTACTTTACTACTACTACTTCTACTGTTATTAAAAGAGTAGGTATCACCATTACTACTTCTATAGCTACCAATATTACTACTAATACCACTATTACTACTAATACTACTGTTACCACCTACAATTTTTGTAATCGCTCTTAGGTTACACTAGCGTTCATTTTTTCTTGTTGATTGCGCGTCAACAGCTAGAGTGCCCTAGAACCGGCAATGGAGTGAGCCGCCCAGGCCATGAATAGTAGGTGTTCTGGAATACCAAGACGGCACCCTGAAGTCCCTCCGACGATTGATGTAGCTCGTTGTCTTAGGATACCTTCCGTCAAACCGGTGTTGAGAAAGTTTGACTTCCAGTTTCATTGTTCCCTGTACAATTGGTTCCAGAATTTCATTTAATGCCATATTGATAATACCGATGTAATTAACAAATTCTGCTTTACTTATTACGATTTATTTAAACAAAGAGACCTTTTGAAGTGAGAACCAATTTTTACAAATGACTAAATAAATAAATATTATTTCGGATTTAGCTCAGGACTTTCGTAACAATCAGGTAGGGACCACCACCTCTCCATACCGCTAGTCAAGTCGATTATAAGGATTTTTGTCAACTTAAAATAAAATAAAGAAATCTTTGTAAGCAGGAACGATAATGGTAGTGCGACGCTGGATATGATAATAATTAGATGTTACCAGTAACATCGTTACTTTTTTTTTTTTATTTTGTAGCCAACTCATAATCCATAAAATTGCAGATACAGTGATAAATCCAATATGATAACTACTCTAACGAGTTAAACTACTAATAATGAATAATACGTTTAAATATGATGTTGTTGGTAAGTATCCCGTCAAACATTCCTACTGCGTGAAATAACATACCTTTAAATTGATACTAAGTTGTGGATGCTTTTATTTTAACTTCTCAGCTTTCCGACATAATGCCAAAATATTTTACTCTTGATACCAGGGACTGCACAGTATCTTAAACCCGAACAAAATCCGACTAGTAGTTTTTTCATTAATCACGTTCAACGAAACGAACAGTCACACGACCATACATATTTTTCTTCATTTCTCAGCCTTTCGAAGTCGCATCAAGATAAAATATACCTCACTTTAGTATTGGGACCCCCGGATATGTAATGCTTGAAACCTTATCAAAGTTCCTCCATTTATTTTTTCACGAATCACACTCAGCGAAAGAGAACTTGTTTTTCACAGTCGAAATGTTTACCTCCAACTGTATAAATAAATCTAAAATTTCTAGTTACAGATATATAAATTGTAAGCATTAAAAATAATGTGAATATTGAATCGTCGTGATGATTTTATATGTGGATATAAGTGTAATAACCGGTTTTTAGTTTGTAGTCAGTTCGAAAACAGATACCTAGAAGTTTTGTTTTCAAAAATTCAGAACAATCGAACAATTAAGATTATTCTATATCGTGACATTGAATTCATCCTCACTTGGCGATCTCTTTATACTATGTATCAGAGTTTTTATTGTTTTTGATGACGACTATGATTTCGATATCTTGACGGGGTTTTAAAGCCTCTCAGTGACGTGAACATCAGCAACTTACTGCTCGGAGTATGGACTCGTACACCATATCAACTTCTATTGCTACTCTGCTTCCCGGTTGTAGTGAAACGTCTCACCAGTCATATTTCAAATTGTTTATCTTCTAAAAAATTTCTCCTTTAGGTTTTTTTTAATTGCTAGTAATATGGCAGACCCCCTACACGATATAAATAAAAACTCGCAAATTCTGCATACCATTTTGTGTATAAATGAGACTAAAAAAAGTAAATGTTTACAGGATTCTGGTTGATTATCGAGTAAAGAACTTTTATTTTTTTTCTGAATTATTTCTTGTATTCACTTTTTTTCGGGTCGTTCGGGCGTAAGGACGGGGCAACAATGCGGCCTTTACAACACTATTCATGTGAAATTGCACCTTTTATTGCAAGTGTTCACTCCGGTTGCAATGGAATGTTTCATCAGTCATGTTTCAAATTGATTATGATGTTAAAATTTTTTTAGTAGGCTATTTTCCATTACCAGTATATGACACAGTTAACATCTTACAATAACTGATTGCAGATTATCAAAAATTTCTTTCAACCCAAGAAGATGTTATGACTCTCTCGTTCTCACCATCTCATTTACATACTGAGGAGTTAACCATTCAAGTTCTACGTAGATTGTTTCTGAAATCATCCTAGGTTGACCACGAATCTTGTAGGTTGTGTAATGTTTCTGACTTTCCATTCCGTTTTTACAATCCGAAGGAGCAATCGGTTGTAATCGTTAACATTTAACGCAGGTCTTAAGTTGGAGGTTCTTATTCCAAGTGTTAAATATATCTCTCACCGTCATGTGGAGAGATCCCAAGAGCATTCCTCTTTAGCCGCCGCTCTTTTCGTTAACCGTCGCGCGCAGAAGGTGAGAATTAACGCTCTGACATGGCATTCGGAAGAACATGGGTTTAAATCCACCTACAACCATTGAGATTTCGATTTTTTACGCTTTCCCGAAATCACTTAAAGGAAATGCTGGGAAGTTCCTTCAGAATGCTATGACCGAATACCTTCCCGTTTATTGCCCGTTTAAAGCCAGGAGAATAATTTTGAAAAAAATGGAATTCGTGTCTGTAGTGACTACAGTTCCCATACATCCTTTAGTTATAGTAGAGCCGATCGAATATTTGCCTAACAACTTTACAACCAACTATTTAGCTCTTTTTATCAGGAGTTTTCTTTTAGAAAATACATGTCATATGCTTTTCAACATCTGTAGAGTTAGGTATGAAATTCGGTAAATGCATTTAGTATTTAACACCATGACAATTAGGTTTAAGAACTGCAGGGCGATTCCTGTAAGTGGAACCACCCTTACGAGAATATGTAGGAGATTATGAAGAATATTTTACGGGAACTTGTAACTGCTTTTCAGTTTTTAATCTTAAAACAAACGAATGTAGAATTTTTTCCTCTCATCTTGCTAGAGTCATAGCGCGTTCAGGACATTAAATTCAATGACAAATGCACTGATATCTCTGCTACATTTACCAACGCAATCTCTAATCACAGAGTTCCTTCAAGCTAAGTCATGTCCCTCGCAGTTTTTTGTCACATAAGGTGTCTGTTAGAAAGCACGTGAACAGGGATCTAGGTAGACATCTGCAAGCTTTTTAGTAACGTATTTATGGCTTTCCAGGTTGGTCTCTGATTATTCGTGGAGTAAAGTAAGAATGTATGCAACAGTGCTCTGAATATTTTAATATAATATGTTTAATGTTCATGCAAAGAACTTGTGACCTGCACCTTTCTATGGCAATAAACTTTTTTTTTATCATTTCAAAACAACTTTTACCAATTTCGTTACATGAAAAGAAAGTTTTATCTGTAGTAGAGAAACCATGTAGTATTCTCATGAGCATTACAAAATCTACCACCATCCGAACTGTAAGAACCCATACAGAGCATGAGAATCTGTTCGCACGTGTAAGGTAAAATGTTCTGACTTCAGCCATGTGTAAGAAAGAACTCTGGGTCAATTCTGAGAATTTCCTGTGATACAGCAATTAGTTCGAAATAGTCCAGAGATGATGGCCTGACTTAATCCAAGGTTAATATTCTTCCTCCAAATACTTGAAAGTAATAATCGCGGTAGACGAAAAGCGTGAAAAGCAAAAACAAACAACTATTCATTTTACCAAAGAAAATAATCATCAATTTTAGTATCGCGGCTGGTTCTCGGTTTTATAGATACCTCAGAGAGTTAGAAACAAATCGCTTAGGTAAGCAGTTCCAAAGATACGTATATAACAAGTCACTAAACAAGAGGTAAAGTAAAAAACAAAGAGAGAGACTTTTACTCTCTGGCTGCTCCCAGTCGAACCGGCGCTGATTTCTACTGGGGAAGGAAGACGTAGCAGCCCTCGCAGAATCGCCAACCGGGGAGCTGTTTCGATTTTGTACGACGCAAGGCGCACGCCACGGCTGGCCACGGCATTGGCGTCCGTTGTTGCTGAGTGTCCGGATGGCTCTACGGGCAATGAGGCTTCAGCAAGGAGCGTTACGACTCTCAGTGGAACACTTTGCTCGCAGCAATAACGTGATGCTAGCGACGGCCGCTGTCAGACACCTGTAAAATGACATTCTGTGTTTACAGACACCCTACACAAATATCACCGTCATAAGTTTTCAAAGATCATTTCCGCGTTATATTTCTAGCAATATCATATTTTCGCACTGTAAAACAACGTGCGATACTTCCAGCCAAACATCTTATCACCCTTGTTGCGGCAAGAACCGAAAGACATACAAATCTTTATTTTCGATAATAGAAGTTAGAGTCCCTCTTTTCACGAGTGATATGTATGTAATGTAACTCGTTTATGGGTACTGCTTATATATCACATGAATACTTACTCACCAGTGGGGCCGTGTGCTTTAAGGCGGCATTCAGGATCTCCGCCCTCAAACGTTAAACGCAAATAAACGGGCAAATGAGAGTCGAGTTTCGCACAAGAACAGATCCGTACTCTAAATATCTCAACAGATATCATCCAGAGTCATTAAATTTTCCGAAGTAGTGACATTTTCAAGTTGTGCTAGAAACATACGAAGTGCACAAACTCGTTTAAAACATATACATACAACCGAAATTCAATTTAAGGATATGCAAGAGAGAGGAATAGCGGGTAATATCTAGATCGCGATACCGCTGCAACCATTTACCGCCTGCCGATGTAAACACTTCCCGATGGACAGAGTATGACGTCACTGTGTTTCCGTGTGTGACGTATTCAGCCTTCGATCGATTTGAGAAATTCACGTTTGGCCATAGAACGTAACCAATACTACTAATAATAAAAAAAATTACGGATTAAAAAAGTTAAGGAAAATTATTACTTGTACAAGTACTAATATTATTATAATATGTACAACATTCCAAACTGATAATTGATATCGTTCATTAGCGTTAACGTTATTAGTCACAATTCCTTTGATTTGTATTTGATTCCGTTCGTCTATATTTCGTCGCGTGGCTGAAATTGCTATTAAAATCATTCATACGAAATATTTATGAAAAAAAGATTTCGTCAATAACCGTTTGCGTTTAGGTTGAAACGCAGCCTGGACCATACTAACAATGATAGTTACGATTTGGAAATTGGGTTTCAGCAATATCGTGTGCGACGGTTACGTTTCACTATGGTCCAGGCTGCATTAAGATGTAAACAACGATAGATACGACATTAGGTATCCGCAATAAGGTGTTTGATAGTTACGTTTCAGTGTGGTCCAGGCTGCATCAAAACATCGTCGCAAATGAATTTATTCCTGTACTACTGGTGCAAAATTAATGATTTCTCGATATAAGACGTATTAGTGATGGACTACTTTCCGTGGAAGGCCGCTTTTGTGGCATTTAAAGCTGCGAGCGGAACGTATACGTCACATTCAGTATCGTAGTGACGTCATACTCTCGCCATACGGAAGTGTTTACATCGCGAGGCGGTAAGTGGTTGCAGCGGTATCGCGATCTAGATATTACCCGGAATATCATTGATGTTTCTCTGCTTTTTCCTTAGGCAGCCAATATTTATTTGATAGTTTGTCAGTGACTTAACACTACAAATCTCAGACTGCACGTGGACGAAGTCGCGGGTACATCTAGTATTAAATAAATCCGTAAAAATCTGCGCAGAAAGTTACTTTTTTATCTGACTATCGTATCTCAAGGAAACAACTTTATGAAAAATATGAATGAATATGAACGAAAATATTAAAATAAACTTGTGCTTGTGAGAAACTCAGCACAAAGAGATTTATCTTCTCTTTTAACTAAAAACTCGTTTACCATATAAAACTCGGTCTGTCATCCTCTGAAAGTTTCATAGAGATATGTGCATATTTTGTTCCTACACCTTGCCAGAAGACGATCTTAAAACCTCTAAAGGTTACGTAACAACATTAGAAAAACTAAAATCACATATTAAAATTCAGAAGTTTTTATAATCGAGTGAAAACGGAGGCTGTCTGGTGAATGAAAACGGAGGCTGTCTGGTGAACTGGCACAAAAGTTTAAATTTGAAATTATCTAAAACGTTTGTGGTAGAGCGTAAAAGTCACTGTACTAAGCGTGCGGCATTGCGTTAGTAATTTAATAATAATCCAAAGTTCAGTTATCAACGCGCCATAAGATGATTTATTGTGTAATACGTCGAAAGCAATAACCCACGTTAACACTGCTACGTATTTGTTTTAACACTTTCATTAGTAGTAATAATTTTTGTTTAATGTTAAGACTGCCACTGAGATGTTATTTCGTAAGATATTAATGAATCTGTAATGATGAAGCAATAATGTTTGCCTATTGATTGATCATCCATTACATTAGCATACGCCGACGTTACAGGCAAGCTATTTATTTTCCTGTCACAACACAGAAACCGTTTGGTGAGAAATTAACTGGATAACCCTTCGTGATGATCCACAAGGCAAAAAAGTCCCACTGAAACAAATTCAAAAAAGAGGATAAGCTAAAATCAGTAAAAGCCATATTTCTTTCCTGATACAACGAAATATATAAATTCTTGTTTTACAATACTACTGGGACCGTAAGGAAATCCCGCACTTCAGAGAAAAGTTGTAAGTTAATGCAAATGATATTAAACGGTTTTTGATTCTGCCATTCCGAATAAAATACGTTGAAACACTAAACTTAATAAGGAGATTGGAGTTTTTAAGTAGGATGAAAAAATAACCACTCCATTTTTAATTTTTGAACGTGTATAGTGTAGTAATCTAAATATGTGGAAAATTAACTGAAATATTGAAACAAGTATTTTATCTACACACACTGGGACAAAACTTCGAATTACAAACAAACGATATAAAGTGCATTTTGAAATTAACAATTAAGTAGAAGCTGAGAACTTAATGTTATATAAGATCAAAGCTGCATTAGGTTCAGCAAATGTAGTTTGTAGTTCACATCAATTTGGTAACGTCTAACTGTATGATTTTGTTTTCTTCACTCAGTTACTGGTGGCGTAGTGGAATGGAAAGACTCCCTTCTTCTTGTTTTGCTGTATTTTTCTCGTTACTGCATAGGAAAAATAAATAAATAATGTATACTAGATTACTATATTTATACTTTCTGTAAAACCGGAACGTTGCCTGAGATTTTCTGCAACATCTTTATTTGTAATATGGTGTAACAAAGTTTTCTTTATAGTTTCTCAGAACTGCTTTAACTGGTTGATGTAATACCACAGTGGCGCCAGCTCAAACAAGTGACGCCGCATGGCAGCGACTAGCTGGAACCGTGTGTTATTATATGCGACAGGTAGAACTGCCTCTTGTACTTTAGCTATTTGGTCACTGAGTCTCTCGGTTATGGTCTCGTGTGTTCCTTCTTGAATACTGTCTGTAGACGGTTTTCACCAATCATCTAGGCGAATACTGGGACGGACACCATTCTCCATATCATAAACTACACATTTTACAATAGAAAAAGTACACTTGCCATACAGAAAACACAAAGTTAACGTTTCCCAAACAGATGTCAATACAAAAATTTCCTGCAGTATATTAGATATGCCGAGCCTAATTTCTTTGGATATTAATATACCTATGATATATTTTATTTTAACGGAACAATTGCACTAGTAGTTCAAACTACAAGGCAGCCCGACGTCTAGAGCTGTCGACCGGATTCCGCTTCCTAATCTGTGAACGTTATTAAGCATAAATTTCTGACCTGAAACATACAAGATAGCTGTTAAATCATTAGAATACGGAAACCTTATTTGCACTTGGCGGGTTTTGTTATTATTATTAATGCGGTATGTTTAAGAGAAATACGGAGTGCACTGAATGTGATTAAGAAGGTGAGCGTAATCCTTGACTGTACAGTATTTATATTAGTTGAGCTGTTAATGCGTTATTACTGGTTGAAAACATGCATTCGACTTATATAATTTTGAAGAACAGAAAATTAAATTCAATCACTCCCATATTTTAGGTGTCATTACGTCTACATTCCATTGATTTAATGCTAGATTCCTTTTTGTTTCTCTTCTTTTAATTTTGGTCTATTTAATAGCTCTTTCAAATTTTCTACAGCTTCACCTTCGTACGTCTTTAGTTGCACAAATACACCAAAGAATATGTAATAATTAACCTCATTTTTTTCATATAAATTCTGTTTTAGTGTTTCATAGACAATTATTACTAACAGGAAATTCCTAGAATTTCAGTTCTTTTCGGGAAGATACTGACAGAAAAAAAATTTCATATTACAATTCGGTTACAGGATAAAGACCGCGCGCACAAATTTGTTGATGTAGTGAGACTGATGTTTTTCTCCAGTATGCTTTATTCGGAATATGTAAGTTATATGTGACATTCAAAACATATGCTGTTATTACTTTTCTCAAAGTACCATATTTTCCGCAACATTCAGAAGTGTACACCGTAGTATGTAGAACATCACCACCATTTCGCTGCAGGATATTACCCCTGAATATCAATGTTAAATATCGTTATTAACGTGTTGGTCCTGGCGAGGGAGTATAGGTGGTAGGTGCGTTGCTCTTCAGGCTCAGTCACAGAGCTACTGTATGTGCTAACCTATCTGCGAAATATGCAGGAATTGAATATGTTAACAAGAAACTGCTTCTTTAACCGGTAGATAAGTTTTTATTTCCTCTTGTTAGCTTATATAATAATAGCCATCAGAAACCTTCAGTATAATAACAGTATTGACTTCTACCTCTTCATCTTTCCCAGAGTTATTTATAAATGTCAATTGATAACAGCTCCATCCAGCCTGTGCGCTTGACTCATATTAAGGAGCGTCCTTCCTTGTAATAAACTCTGTGGTACATCAGCTCTGTAAGTAGGCGAATTTGGCCTTTGCTTGTGTGCGCCAAGAGGCCTCGTCATGCACGACAGCAACAATCAATCATGGCAGTGATTAACCGTCCACTACGCGTAAGAGACCCCATCCCGGGGGCTCGCACGACAGCCAACACGGATTGCCACTGAAGGATTGGGAATTAATGATGCCCGATTGTGATTGCTGATGGGCCCCGTGGCCGGGCCGTCCCTCACTGTCCAATAGCACCACTTTATGAATAATTTTTTCCAGCCGGACGGCTCTCGAGCCTAGCCTTTGTCCCATTTGTTATACCCGGGATGCGCCGCTGTCCGCCTCATTTAGCAGCTCCGCTCCGTGATATTTATCTACCCCCACTCCTCTCTGTAGTCGGCGCCCGCCTCACCATAGCCGCTCCCAGCCTTCATTAATTGAAATTAGAAGCTGTCTGTGCAGACAGATGGCCACTGTGTTGGTTTTCGAGTGGCTGATGGATCCGTGATTGAAATCTCGCCACCAGTAATATTAAAACGCTGATAACATCGCTTTTGTGTGCCCGGGAGTGTGTGTAATTCACTACCGAGGCAGACTGGATACTGTGACTGCCCGCCGTGGTGGGGGTGTGTTTATCTAATTTCATTTCATAATTAATGTAAGCCGCAGCGGAGTCGGGGAGAGTGAGATATGGCGGCAGACAGCTGCCGGCTGGACTTAGGGCTGCACGACCTTTCACAGACGTTTTTATAATTAATTTACGGTCGTCCATTAAATTAATTGCATTCTAGTCTACTTTTGTTTACACCTACATCGGTGCCCTAGTTATGCTTGCGAACCACTTTTCGTAATGCACTCACGCAGGTCAATAAATCAGCTACCTCCAAACGCCAACATTCCTTTGTTAACTTTGCCTTAATGACTTGAAAATAATATTCCACTATTTCTAATTAGCTGTCACAAAATCAAAAATAAATGCGATATTTCTCTAATATTTTATAACAATGTTGTAATGGCTAACTGATGCTGACAAGTGGAAACATGAAAACCTTGAGACATGCATTTCTGATATAGTACCCACTGTCATGTCAGATTTGTGTCAAGAGCACCGCAGGTAAAAAAAGGGAGGAGATAGTGTCCGGAACTTAAATCTGAAGTTCCTCTGGTAAGTTGTACAAATCCTGACAGATAAGTTGTCTCCGGTCGAATCAGAAATTGTAGAGACTATTGGTGTTCATCTCTCCTGCACATTTGTACTGAAGTAAATCGCAAAAGATAATCGGACGAATAGTAACTTACGTTTCTGTGCTCAAAATATTAGAGTTCTGCACTCAGCACTAAAGCAAAAAAAAAAAATTGTTGATACTTTCTTCACATGCCGTTGTTGTTGAACAGAAAGAATATAGAACATCTTTATTTTTTTTTTTTTTTTACCAAGGCATGACGTTCTGCATTAATGTAACAGGAATAACATCTTTATCCTTTTATTATTTTAAAATAGTATTACCTGGGGGTGTTTCTGACAAAGGAATAATCAGTTCTTTTGAAATTCCACTTATTTTCAGGAATTAGTGGTGCCTCAATGATATTGATACTTCCATCGTTTCGGCACCCAAACTGGGGCACTCTTCAGGGCAACTTCGGGCTGATTTATCCGCTGCTGACGGGTGGTTACACCACCTCGTCCAAGACGAACGACGATGTTGTATAACCACCCGCCAGCGGGGGATTCACCAACCCTAA
This sequence comes from Vandiemenella viatica, assembly GCA_031002005.1. Taxonomy (NCBI): domain Eukaryota; kingdom Metazoa; phylum Arthropoda; class Insecta; order Orthoptera; family Morabidae; genus Vandiemenella; species Vandiemenella viatica. The sequence goes on along the minus strand of JARYHS010013630.1, from coordinate 320,583,839 downwards.
ATAGCCCTGAGAAAGGCCCTATGTTTGGTGCCGAAACGTTGGCAGTATCAACATCATTGAGGCACCGCTGAAGCCGCAAAAATTAAGAGGAATTTTTCAAACATGACATCTGCTGATAGCAAAATTTTTTGTGATAGTCAATCCTTCTGATATACGGTTGTGCAACACGTTGGTACCCCTTCAAAATACGTCTACAGTTTAAAAAAAAAAAAACGTGGTAACTCCAAGTGTAAGAGATACCAAATCAAGGACAATTTCACACATTTCTTCCTACACAAACTAGATTATGTGTTACAAACGGTTCGTTGAAAAGAGACAGAGTAATCTACAGTCAAGTATTTTAGACTAGCTTAATAAATATGTAGACATAAGGTGACGATCTGAGCTTAACATTCAGTCCGTACAAAGAGAAATGTAGTTTTTTAATCAATTGCCCAACGTATGTGTTGTGCAGTGTAAATGGTAGTATAGACTCCTCGCCGTGCAAAGCTGTGACTGGAGAGGCCCTCCACCGCAGTTTGCGGACGGCGTTAATTTGTATGCGCCTGTCTGGCTGTCTGGAGGGTACAACTTGGTGTCAGTCTGTGAAGTCGAGAGCCCTTGTGAGGGCAGCTCCCAACTGGACTGTGGGCAGCTGACAATTACGGCGACGGCAGCAGAGACAAGTGTAACTGCTTCTGCGACAGGTATTAAGCCGCTCATGACAGGGAAACACTGTGCACTATGGACATTATTACAACAGTACCTCCAGTTGTTATAAATAAGCAATTTATCAGTAGAAAATAATTAATACTCAATGAAATATCTATTCTTAACAAATTTAAATTTCACTAATAGTGATTAAATTGTTTAACGGGATATTGCATCAAGAAATTAAAAAAATAAATTCCAAAGATATATATATATATATATATATATATATATATATATATATATATATATATATATACAAACACAATTATTTTCAATGCATGTTAGTGCCGAGTACTGATAGCGCAGGCCACTGATATCAATCTTCGAGATTACGATTATCGGTATCAGATAGTACCCGTAACGGTTATGAACTGTCATTTTAACAATTTATAACATACCTTCATTACTTCCCTGCAAATTTACTATTTTACATAAAATTATGTATAAAAATTAGGAATCGTAGAGGAAGATTAAGATTAGAAAATTTTAGTAGATTACTGAGAACATTTGTTGGATTTGATATGTTGAGATGTAGAGATTAGCTCAAGTTTGAAAGAGATGTCGCATGCCATCAAATCAGTCTATAGACTGATGACATTGTTGTTATTATTTTTATTATTTTCGTATGGTCCCAGTTGTATCACGTAGTGCTTTCATTTGCCCTTCTGATCTTTCATTTAGCTCTCATTTAGCTGTCATTGTATCTTCAGTTTACTTGATGTCTAGTCTCGTTGGAACTTCATTCTCTGGGTGCACTATCCGTCTGTTTACCTTCTGGCTGAATAGACTCCTGTCTAAATCTTCCGAAGTGTCTCTTTGGGCCATCTCCGAGTCCTTTCTGACTTGTTGGACCCACTGTATACTCTTCAGCTTTCCGGCATATGTTATGATCTTGTGTGTAGATCTTGTTGGATGTCTTTAAATGTGTCCATAGAATGATGACACATATATTATACAAACGGTTAATTGAGTAATAAAATTTATATTTATTAAAAGCATTAACTGCTTCTCGATGTCATAATATGGTTGGCCTTCCAGTTGGAATATGGTATTGGTTTATTTATGGGCTCTCCTGTTTAACTATTTGTTTATGATCGACGCATTTAATTTAATTATATGCATAGTTGCTTTTTGTCAAGGATGCAGGATTTTTGAAAAGTCTATTCATACTTGTAGACAATGATTCTTATATTCTGCCTTTTATATCAGAAATTTTCAAAAATTTAAATATGATTGGATATAATAATGTCCATTTTTATAACTTTTGTCGACAGTAAATTATATAAAACTAGCAGAGTACCCGGCATTGCCCGGTATAATCGGGATTGATTTACCCGTACACTATTTTTATATTTTCAATGTGAAATCAAATTGTGTTCTAAACCATTCTCGAATCAACTTAATCTCACGCACAAAATTTCATAAATATCAGTCCAGTCGTTTAGGAGGAGTTCAGTGACATACACACGGAGAGAAGAAATATATATATATATATATATATATATATATAAGATATGCAGGCTATGAAAATATTAATACCTAGGCAGGCTAGAGACATCAACTTCTGACGTTTTAAAAAGTAATTCCATTATTTTCTCTCTAAAACTAATGATTTTGAAGAAGAAGCAGTGATAGAACCACAGAAACCTCACCCATCTTGCTACCATACAACTACCGTGGGAACAGGGAGAAAAATAATCCGCTCAGCATCTCGGCGGTTCACCTAGAGGCGCCTTTTTGGAAACCTTCTGCAAAGTCAGTTTCACCCGGAACTGTGGTGGAAGCTAAGTGCCCACTCCGCACATCTGATTCTCTATAATAAGCCATTACTGATGCATAACACGACCTTTTTTTTTTTTTTTTTTTTTAATCTATCATTTCCAATTATCTGGTGTAGGAGCTCAAATACGCGGAAGATTTTACCTACTGGCACCATTTTCTCTTCCGAATTCTTCAGATGCAAGTGTCTCCTATACCATATCTTTCTAGGACAGCCAATTCAAATTTCAAATACAATGATCAATTATAAAATAACTGATAACGTTAAATTTGAAATACCAGATCAGTAGATATTCCACAAAAATTTCAGCTGAATGTTGAGAGTATAAGTAATAATTACGAATGCGTTGTTATCTTTCTCGAATTTATAAGATATATTCCTATGTTTTAATGACTATTCATCACTATCCATCGAGTTCTGAATACTAATTTCCTTAATAAGGTCTAAAGGCAGTTGAAAACAATCGCAACTATCAAGGTCTGCAGTTTTTTCTTTCTTTTTTTCCACAGTTGTGACTGCTTTCTGATAAAAATTTTGAAATTTGCTACAATTTTCTACCACAACCATGCTTACTATTACGTAAACAATTTTATTTTGCATAGCAATAAACTCTGGAAACTATAAGAAATTTATCACTGTATTCCACATGAAAGTGAAGAAAAAATATGTTGTCCCCCACATGACGCTCTCAGTTGGGGATGCTGCAGGTAACAAGTGGCTTAACGCTGAAGTTTTTTACGCACAGAGGCGGGGCAGGTAGCCAATTAGGGCAGATTAGGGAGGCGGTATGTCAGAGCAGGTGGCCTTCTCCACAGGACATTCAGTACGTACAATGTTCTTTTTTTATTCCTCTTATGTCTATATTATTTAGGAAATTGACAAAACTCAGGATCTGCAGTGGTTTCAATTGCATTATTCACTTTCATGATACACATGTAGACGCCGAGCATCTGCTTTAGGAGTGCCAATAAAGTGAGAACTTAGCCATAACGTCGTTGATTAAAAGCTACTCATTTCCGAAAAGGAAATGATATTTCTCCTTACCCATTTCCTTCGTGCTGTCACCAAGATCACTCTTGAATATAGATTTTAGTTCCCCACAATGTATCAACATTCGCAAATAATTTGAAGAAAAAAAAAAAAAAAAAAAAAAAAAGGGAATAAGATTCCAAGCTACATGGAATATGGAATTAATGAACATTTCATTAATGTAAAATATGAAAAGTAATACTATTTATAAAATATAAATTTATCACCGAAAAGCAATTTTTTTCAAGTAGTGGTCATTATACTTGGACCATAGAATAAATATTTGACCAAAACATGGAAGTCGGCAGACTCTCTGTGATGTTATTTTCATTTTACACAGTTTTGCTCACCAAGCTCTTGAACCAGATGAAAAATAACTTTCATTGTAAAAGGAACAGTGGTTTAAAAACTTATTCTTTAAAAAAAGTTGCAAAAGAATGGGCATTACATAACGGTCCTTCGCGTGGAAAATAGTTTTAACCTTGCCGAGATAAAGAATAAGCATAGTGTTTACAAAATAATACCTCAGCTATGAAGGATATATTTTTTTAAAAAAATAATAATAAATTGGGAGGTATGTATGTGTCTGAGCATCGGCTGCAAATCTTTAGGGGTTAGAAAAGCGTTAGCTGTACTGTAGTATCTACTATACAATGTCCTAAGCTCACACACTCACTCACCTATTGCCTGGAGATCGTTGTCACGTGTCAGCCTTCACTCGCAAAACAGGTTCCAAAAATACCATTAGAAGAAATTCGAAATAGCTAAGCAACTGCTACCGAATTAATTACCACAATACATTCATTAAGTTTGCTTTCGTAGTGTTTCACAGTTTAAAAACATATTGATAAATTTTGCGGCTGAAAAACTTGAATCTGCTTTTCAGTAACATGTTGCTGATGAAAGCTACTTAAAAAAAATAGTTAAAATACTCATGGTCTCTGCTGTAACCACGAATGCCAATTGTCATTTCAGTTTAATTACAACTTTTACTATGTTGTTGCTTGACCAAAGTTGATGCATTACGTTTTAGTTATTTTATTGACCACTTTCGTTAATGGTCTTTGTTCATATTCGCTATACGTGAGTTATTAGGTTATCTAAAGTAGAAATCAGAGCAAATATGATACCGAATCGACTATTCTGGCAATTCATTTCTTTGGAGTTGCTCAACTGTTTAATAATATGGGACGTGTACTAAGCTCTCTGGCCGTTACTGATACTACTACCAATGAGTACATTATGAGTGTTTTCCCAGTCTCAATAAAAAAAACAGCGTGATTCTTTCGAAGTAATCAGAATTTTTTTAAAAATTTTGCGTAGTGAACTATAAGAGTCAAATACAAGTCAGGTTTGTATTAAGTTAGAGACCACGACTTTTGAAACAAGTATACCATAGCGTGTTCTTACCTGTCCATGTTTAATAACTAAGTTTATTAATACTTCGGAGTTCTTCAAGCTCAAGGGATTTTATGCGCTCTAAAGGTGAAACACAGGTCGATCAGGTCATCCTGTTATAATCTTTGGCCCTAAAAACTGGAACTATTCTAGACCCGCAATGATACGCAACAAACGGTCACGGGGTTACACTAGTTACTAATAATTGTGATACGGAAGAAAACAAAATAATGAAGAGAATTTCTTTACGTTTTCTGGACTATCCATTCCCACAGAAACATCAGCAGTGGCAAATGTGCTCCGATATGAGTCGGAGTCTTGTTTGTAGAGGGCAGCGAGCTCCCATATTGCCTTTAAGGTGTTTTTAGTAAGCTCTCTTCCTCTTGACATGGTCAATTTGGCCTTTTTGGACTAATCATGATATGCTCTACTGACTTATATGTGTTTACGATGCTTCTGAACATGTTTAGCACACATACACCTCTACATTTTGCCCAAAGAGGCAATTTGTACCACTTCAATTACGATTTTTCACTCTTTTGAACAATACTGTTGCAGAACTTAACGAAATCCCATTTAGCGTCCTAGGAATATCAGTGCAAGTTGGGCAGACAATTGAGGATTTGAAACTTTCAGGACTTACTGATTACCAAAATTTATGAGAGGCTTCACAACAAACAAGTTTGTATTCTGAATATGGCAAATTTGACTCTAGTGTACACTGTTATTGAGCTACCAAAGTGGTTTAGGAAATCGCTTTTCCTTAGATCTCATATTGTGATCCCTGCAATGCATTTAAGGGCAGGACGGAAAGTCTGGTCAGCAAGGCGCCATGACCCCAAAGAAGCAGAAGCGAGACTTACGACTATGTTTTCTAGATGGGGGAGCGAACGAGGAAGTGATCTGCCTAAGTGATCGGACAATTGATTTATAACATACCAGTACTGTCCTTTCTCAAGGCTGTTTGACCCTCCCCTACAGACAACGCAAGAGGCTGCCATCATTTCTGATACTAGCAGTTGTTTGGTTAGTCTCAACATGCAGGTTTGTCACTGAGAAGAACGCATGTTCAAATTCCATTTCGGTAATATAGATTTAGTTATTACAGCTAAAGCTTTCCCGGTGACTGCAAATGCCGTTAATAAACATGGGATAAAGAACTTTTCCTACAGGATATTTCTCCAGGGAATACACAATAAAGTCATTGCTCTCACACAAATGTCTGACTATTGCAATAACTCATTGTCAGTCTAATTTTTAAGTATTCGTCAACAAGTCATAATCATACAGTATTAATTCTGCGCAGAACGATTTTAGAAATCCTGTGTGATAGGTGTTAAGGAAAACCAATTCTGTCAACTGGGTTATTTAATATTTTGGTTTTGCACTTCGTTAGATAGATTTACATTCATCTTTAAATTCATAAATTACTTCATAAAGCTCTTCGTTAGATATGTTACCAGTTGCTACAAATACAACCTCTACATTGATTTTGGACATGACGTTGTTAACACAATCAGATGTAATTGGTAAAATTTCGAATTGAGATATATAGTCACCTCATGTTTTGGATACACTTTAGTTACACATTTCTAATTATGAATAAAATTAGAAAATAAAACAGAACAAGGAGCAACAAAATATAATGTAACTCAAAAAAACACATGAAAGACGAAATCTCGTCAAGAGGAAAATAAATTGTGCATGAAAATCGAAAGATTAGAATCTTGTTTATAATTTGTCAAGAAAAATAAAGCATACTGTCTGTGATATTTCTACTCATCTTCTATTATAGTGTTTCCAAAAGTGGGCTGTACCATCCTTGGCCGAACACTTCAGGGGGAGCAACTGTTACCGCAGGAGGACGGTGAAAGCATAAAGAAAGAAGAAAAGACAACATTATCAACTATGAGAAACCTGTTATGGATTTTACTAAGTTTCCGTCTTTCATTTTCCAAATAAACACATGAATTTCGAACTGTAACTGAACAGAGGTGCGAATTTTTAACTCATAATGGATGAAGTTGTAAATCACTGAAAGACAGTAGATTAATGAAAGGAGCAGTGGAAGCGTATATGTAGGCATATTTATGAGCAGGATAAGCCTAATGTATATATTGGTGATAGGGGCCATAACAAATTTAGATAAAGAAAATGAACAGTGTTCGAAGGGGGAAGAAATTACAATTACTATAAATTAGCTCGTTATTTTAGACATAAGGGAGAAAGAGAATTTTATTTTGTCGGTGAGGGAGATTATTGAGGAAGGTGCTGGACAATTTGCACCAAACGAGACAGACTTTAAGGCCCCTATCTACCAGAGCCCGCTCAGGAGAATGAGCCGCTCATTCTTTTGAGCGCGCTCAAGAAAACGGAAATTTTGGTCGAATGAGCCTGGTGCCAGTGCTCAGAAAACGCTGGGTTATTGTGTCGTCACCTGTGCGCGCGGCAGCTGCGCCCTTTATTAGTATCCATACGATATAAAAGAAGAAAGGAAAAGTACCAAGGTGGTGGATTGAAGAAAGTTATCGTCAGCTAAGAAATTATCTTAATAATTTAATTCGTCAGTTGACTTTTGAAGGAGATAATGAGCCTTTTCAAAACTTTACGAGCATGTCAAAGATCGATTTCGAACATTTCCTGTGTTTAGTTGAACCTCACATTAAATAACACTGTGCAAACATGCATGAGGCGATCCCACCAGGAAATACATTAATGATAACTTTAAGAATCATGCCTTCAGGAGATTCCTATACAAACCCGCAGCATATGTCCAAAGTACCTTATATCAGCAGTCGTTTTGTACCGGTAGTTTGTGATGATACTGTTCAGTCGCTCCAAAAGTGTATTTAGGTTGGTACTAAGGATTGCAATCCCGCAGTGTTTTCAATCCCGCGGGATCCGCGCGGGATTAGCGCCAATCCCGCGGGATCCGTGCGGGATTGGTACAAACAGTTTTTTAAAGCATATATTTAAAACATAGTTACTTAAAATGTTAATAAATTAAATAATAATTAAATTAGTAAATAATTTTAATGTTAAATGATAAAAATCAACAATTAACAATATTTTGATTGGTGAAATGACATTAAAACTTTTTAGCGTGTCTTAAGTGTATTTCGAGGTTTTATATTTTTGTTTTTTAATCTAAACCAATTTTTAAATAAATAATAAAAATTGAAAATATTGGGTCTTATTATGTGCCTTACTATACATCACATAAGATTAAAAATATGTTTCGCTTAATTGCCAAGTTACCAGAGTTTTTTTTTTTTTAAATTCTAAATAAACTTTCCATAACACCAAGAAAAGCATTCCATTTCACAAAGTGAAGTGAATATACTCTGTAAAGTGTAGACTTGGCTCAAAAAAAGATCTCATAACTTTTTGTCACTGCACAAGCACGAGACTTGGCCTTTTTTTGCGTGATTCATTACTATATATCCTGAATCCTTGATTGATATTACAGTTGATTCAATGTTATTAAAAGAAACTACTCACCAACACGTAAACTGTCAAGTATTCCAGATTTATTTATGTGGCGTAACGACGTTTTCAGAGTGGAAATTATTATTTTTTAGTTAGAAAGGAGACTTTCTCGGGGATTGATTGCAGTGAAGTCATCATAGGTTGTATCTTCGGATTTCATTGCAAACACACTGTGACATAACAGTTTTTTTTGATAATTGATCAATTTTATCTGAAGCCAGATCAATTATCACAAGGTTGTTAGTTAGGGAGTGTGACATAAGTTTTTTTTTTTTTTATAATTGATCAATTTTATCTGAAGCCAGATCAATTATCACAAGGTTGTTAGTTAGGGAGTGTAACATAACCGTTGAAATTACGGATATAATTTTAGTATAAATTGTGATCTGAGAAGTAAATGTAATGTCTTTGGTGGAGCGATTACTTAGCGCGCTTTGAAACAGTCTTGTATTGGCGACGGTAGAGTAAGCTACGGCCAGCGAGAGCTTATATGCCGCGGCCGGGTGCATGTGTGTGTGTGTCGCTTAACCGAGGCTCAGAGTTGTAAGACATTGTGTGGACATTCTGGAGGTATTTTTGTGGACTATGAAGATTATTTTGAATGAACTGGTTTCACATAAACTGTGTATGTTGAACTGCTATTGATTTGGATCACGTCAATTGTGTGATAATTAATTACGGGGCTTGTACTGAATGTTACAATCCTTGATTATCCTCGAACCTGCATTCTTTGGAGAAGAAGTTTAGTTTTAAGTATCTGCTGGCTTGCTTGGGTATTTGTAGTTTCGGAGGAATAAATGTGAGTGAACTGTGAAAGCTGAAATGCTGTGTATTTCTCAGTGCTTTCTTATTTGTTTTCTCTGACTACAATTCTAGCTTGTCTAACTAGTAAAGATCAGCAGATTGGCGACCGCACGGCTGACCGAACTTTTTATTTATAAGTGTTAATTCATAATTAAATCTAAAAGCCCCAACAAGTACTACGCCAAGACGACTGTGAGCTTGCAACACGAAATTACACACGTGAGACGTGAGGAAGACGGCGGAGGCAGCCGTCGAAGTATGTTGATCCTACAACACAATTCGTCGATACACCCGTGAAAATTTCATTATAACTTTTTTTACCTTTAGTCGAAATAATAACAAGGAGAAGAGGGATTAATCGAAAGCCTAAACGGCACATGTGAGCAGGCGGCTTTCGTCAAAGAAACGCATTCAGGCAGTGGCCAAAACATAATAAGTCAAAGGATATACAATTTCCTTTTGATAGCTGTTAAATAAATAGATAAGCGATCGTTAAAATAACGATAACATTAGTTTCATATCAACGAATAATCAAATTTTCAGCCGCAAATTAGGAAATTGTCACAATTACTTTATCTTTAAATAAAGAAAATGTAAATAATGAAACCGTGAATAAAAAGCTGTAACCGTGTAGTTCAGATAACGTGTGCGACACTTAAAAAGTAATTATATAGTTAGAAAATCGTACTAAATACGCACCATAACTCAAATGACAGAAATGTGTACTCGAAACAGACGTAAGTTTTGATGAATACGTAAAAGTGTATTTATTTACTGACGAATGACGAAGGTTGACAAAAACAAACGCTTGTTCATATGAGTCAAATTGGTACAGGCAAATAGTGCAAAATATCCGACCGATACCGAGTGGGGCAGCGAGTCACGCAGACTGACACGCGTTTCCGCCGGATTTTGCGGATTGCGGATCCGCTTAATTTTGTGTGGGATCCGCCAGACTGTCTAATGATGCGGGATCCCGCTTTGCTGGATTGCAATCCCTAGTTGGTACCTATTTACTATTTTTTTTGGCTTGTACTAGAAATATATATTCAAATATTATTATTTTTTTTACATTATCAATACCTTGGTTTAATACCTCAATGATTTCACGCCATGCATCCTCTCATTTACTTCGATTATAAATACTGTTCGCATGAGCTTTTCCGTAATAACTTCTTTGATGCATACCGATTAATTGGTATCAAGCAAGTGTCGTTGTCCCGCATGCTCGTGCTCACTGTAAAAACCGCCAAACTAGCGTCCACATTGAGCTCCGAACACACACTGGCTCGCGTTTGAGCATTCTGAAATACCGACACTCGTTCGGCTCGCCCTGAGCGCGCTTGCCGTCATTAGTTGCGAGCTCGCTCAGGCGTCCACACTTGATCGGCTTCCTTCACTGAATGGCTCATTCGCCTAAGCGTGCTCAAGTGGATACGAGGCCTAAGGTTAAAAAGTACATAATGTAGATGTCGTTTCCTAGGGAATTTCTCACAGAAGCACGCGCTGTATTGGAAATAATAAGTTAGTAGCAGAAATTTGGGTTATGACGAATAGAAAGGATAGTAAAACCCAAACTAGTGAGTCGAAGTTCTCGAAGTATGACAGAAAACATGCAACGAGTTGAGTGGCTGAATGAGGGAATCGAGGAATATTATGTAAGATAGTTTCGACTTACAAAGCGAATACATGTGGGCAGTTCAATGAAACTACGGTTGAAGGAGAGAAGGTAGATACAACTCCACAGCAAGATGGATGCATTCAGCAAATAACAGTATGCGAAGAAGGAACCTAGATTGTAACATGATTACGGAGGAACAGATAGGTGAGAAAGGTATCCTACTGGTGTTTGGTAAGATGTAATGATGATAAAAAAAAAGGTATGTGCATCTGTCTTAACTGGCAGTGCATTCTTCATAAATCCAGCAGACATTGGAAGTAGATCTACATGTTCACAGTGTGCTACTCTAAAAAGAGGTAATTAAGTAAGCAGATCAAAATTGTTTCCTAACTGTGTCCGATAAGGCTAAAGTACCGAAATTGCAATAAATATTGAAAACAGGTTAAAGCATGAAAAACAAGTGATTATATTTAATATTTTTTCCTACATATCTACAAAACATTTCTGTATCTTCTAGTGCTTATCAACAACAAAACAGTAGGAAGCTTATGGTGGTGCTATATCTTTTAAAGTTTCAATTGAAACGTGTTTTTCAATCATAAACCACTAACATTTATTTATAATTTATGTTAGAAATGGGGGAAAATTCCAGTAAATAACTGACTTTATATTCCATTTTGTTGTATTTCTAAAGATCATAATTTCTTAATTTTAGTTTGTAATTTGACGATTTCATATCAAAATTTATTATATCAAAGGACAAGCAAAAAACAAAACTAAATTTATTAGTCTCTTTTGAATTACAATTCTTTGCAATAATCATGTATTAAAATAGTTATTTGGTTCCGACGAGCTAAAATAAAAATGAATCAAAGTAATAACGTTTCCTCGATTATGTAAATTGATATATGAGATTATAATATTATGCCTTTATCATGATTAATGAAATATTAATGCTACTATTTCATAGATAATATTATGTCTGAGCCTAAGAAAAAAATCGAGATTACTGATTTGAGAAAACCCTTTTAAAATTAAAATACATTTCCTTTCTTAAATTTGTCAATGCAGAGCAGAAATTTTTATGTATGATTGCTCGATTCATTTGTTTAATGAGAAACAGAGGGCTCATTTCACCAGTTCCAGCTCGTTCGTCCCAAAAATTTCGCGAGTAATATACAATGAATAGCGAGGTTGGTGGTTTGTAGTAATATGTAAAAAGAAAAAAAAAAAAAAAAAAACCGGCTCATTTGTAGCAAAAAATCTTCAATGTGTTGCGAAACAATTAGAAATGATGAAACGTTTCCCTAACAGAAACAAAAATATCCGAAAAGATCCTCTACAAAACATAAACAGTTTATCAATATCTCTGTCTTATGTTGTGCTGCTATCTAGCGGATTTGTAATTACTCCTTATCAACGCCAGCGTAGCATGGCAGTTTAAACTATCGTTTACGCATGACTTCGATCCTTCATAAGTTTGCCATTTAAGGATCGAATTACCAAAAATTCCTTTCTTAATTAATGATGTTACCAAAACGGAGAAATTAATATTAAAAATGACACCTCATTTATCGATTTTGTTTAAGTAAAAGGGAGAAACATGGTTTGCCTTAAAAAAAACACCTTTTAGAAATAATATGTATGATATTTATAAGAAATGACTGCTGTGTAACTCGTATCCGTTGATCTGTTGTTCATTATGACGGCTGGTGTTGCTGACAAACTGTTTTTATCGGGTTGGAACACGGAACGAAGACAGGAGCTACCCTTTTAAAGGCGTGACGCCTGGGGCGTCGCGGCCCTCCTTATTGCATTACGAGCGTCGCGACACGGCAGGGCTATTGTATTAATACGAAGCGCGTAGAGCGGCTGTCGTGGGGCAGTTTTCGCTCCGCTGATGGAATTAAGATCTTACAACGTGAAGACGGGAGGCTCGGGGTGGAGCCGGCGGGGTAGAATAACCGGCGCAGCCGACCGGAGGTAATGCCCGGCGGAGCGGCAGCAAAGACGCCCCTTTGTTGCGTGCCGCCAAGCGAGCGAGTTCAAAGGGCGCCAACCAGCCTGCAACACAAACAGAAACAAGGCACAATAAAGAAAATACCGACCACCACCGCCTGCTTCCTGCCTTGGAATATCAGCTAGCAAACCACAGGTGCCACAGACCTTACGTCTCCTTAGCCACGCTCTGTGACGTGTACTCAGCAGTTGAACGCTATGTGCGACTTCAACAAATTCTCGAACGAACCCCCCCCCCCCCCCCCTTCACCCTCCCTTTTCCTCGCTAATCCACGGTTGAAATCAGAAACTTGTTGAAGGAAATATGAATCAACAATGTTGCCAAGTTTACAAATTGAATAATTTCGCCACCTTCTATGCAAAAGAGTTTTCATCTTCCCTTCTTTCTTGCACTACAATATGCTATGTCAAAATATTCTTTTAAATGAAACATTATGCTCTAAAGCCGGGACCACACGCTTGCCAAACCTCGTCAAACCGTCGCAAATTGAAACGTGTGGACAGGGCGTTTCGCTTGGCATGTTTAGGCTTGCTAGCACTTGTGGCTGATCCGATCGAGTGTCGGTTCAAAGGAATTTTGCGCTAAGCCCTTGCAAAGCGTCTACACGTTTTTTGCGGTTCTGCACTTGCTGCGGACAGACATGCGTTCCTGTTTGTTGTTATCGAAGTGCTGCAGGCAAAATGAATAAATGGTCCAACAAGGATATTTTAAAGTTCCCCGAATGCCACCAAGAAGAACCCTGCATTTTTGCCCCAAAGAATAAAGACCATAAAGAAAAAAAAGTAGCTCATTCATCGAGTCGTCTTAGTGAAGTTTTTAAAAAAAGTCATGCAGATTAAAAAAAAAGACAGAATTTCTTAAACATTTAAAGAAAAAACAAGATTCTGTTATCTCTGCCTCAGGTATAAATTTTTTAATTTAGCTGGTATAGTAGAGCTTCTCTGAAGTCGTATTTTCTTTAGAAATCATGTGTGAAACTTCATGCAGCGAATATTCAGAATCAGTATAGTTCATCCGGCAAAAGTTATCAAACTGCCCAGATGGCTCGAAAAGAAGCTCATTAATTCCATAAATTCTCTGCAATCAAAAAATAATTTATACACACAATATAATGCCTTTAAAACAATAATTATTATAGAATTCTAATTATAAAACAATATACTTATATTATACGAAATACATACATGAAGCTACATAGTATTCATAGTTGCATGAATGAAATTATAATAATTACCTGGTACTGTTTCTATGAATTTTTAACATCCACGATATTCTTTGCCGTCTTTAGGCCAAAAGTTATGGCTGAAACAACCCCGACGTCCATCATACTTGCTTCTCCGAAACATACAAGCGTGTGGTTGATGATATTTGGCTCCCCTAATTTAACCAAGCGTTTGTAGAGGCTTGGAGTTAGTGACAAGCGCCAAGCGTGTGGTATCGGGGTTATGCTATGTAATGGTAGTGCAACAATGAGAAGAGAATAAATAAACAAAATCGTCTTCTGATGTGACCTCGAGTAAAAATTTTCTGTACTGTTAGTGATCAAGCAGTCAAAACAGAATCCTAGTAACAGAAAATCTTCTAATTGATTTGCTCTATATTTAACGTTCCCTTACATATCTATTTTCACTATTTATACTTTTTGGAGTTCCAGTTCTTATTCCAGACGCCGAATTTTCTTAAATTAACTGCTGAATTTCTGTTTAATTCAAAATAATTCAACTGAGCGTTTAACTTTTTTTTTTTTTTCATTACTTAAGTAGACCCGTTTTCGGTAAGATGTTTGCAGTGACTCCTTATGACGCGATACTCATTCGCTAATAATTTTCGCCCTTACTTTTGTTTCAACTTCCAATAGAACTGGTTTAATTCTATGGTGTACTTGTGATAGTCCATTATCGGAACGAAAATAAAGCAGTGCACGTGAATCAGGGCGGATCCAGAGGAAGGCGGGGCTCAGGGGCTAAAGTCCCTGCCAAAAGCATCTAGGTAACCCCTGACGAAATCGTAATTTTGGGGAACTTTTTTTTTTTAGCTCTACTGTCCTTATAAGGGTGGCAATGTTGACTTGAGATTTTCTGTCGTCGATCCCCCTCCCCCTCCTGTAAAGCCTACACTAACCCAAGTCAAGACCCCCGAAATATTCAAGTAATAACATGTACGAACTTTTCAGTAATTTTTGTTATTCTATTAGTATTCTGTTTTTACCACTTACTTTCGTTCACTGTGCTTTACGTCCAACTCTTAGAATATCGTGAGACAAAAATATGTAATCTACAATAAATAGTTTGCTTTAACTACTATTATAGCCGGCTCTACCTTCATCAATATTAAGGGGATTTATTTTCTTATACTTCATTAATCTTGCAGAGCGGTCTGGTGGTTCGGTGATTAAGCGTCTGACTAGAACTCGAAAGATCCTCGGTTGACTTGAAATACCTGTTTTAACTTGAACTTCACCTCTGGCACATCTTGCTGTGTAATGTTAGGTGTGCCAGGACGCTTCCGTGGTTCAGATTCCACGTTAAACTGCAGGTTGCCTTTGCCCAGTAGGATTACGGGGTTCGATTAAGGGTTGCCAAGACAGAG
This sequence comes from Vandiemenella viatica, assembly GCA_031002005.1. NCBI lineage: Eukaryota > Metazoa > Arthropoda > Insecta > Orthoptera > Morabidae > Vandiemenella > Vandiemenella viatica. The sequence continues at coordinate 320,568,416 of JARYHS010013630.1, read as the reverse complement.
GCGCATGCGCGGCAAATAGAAATTCTTTGACACTATAGGTTTTCTCGGCGTTGAATATGAATAAAATCTTGTCGGGTAACTAGCAGAGTTAGTCTAGCGATAAAACACGACGTTTCGGCGGTCATAACTCTGACGCCACTGTCATGTTTTAGTTACCCGAGAAGATTTTATTCAAATAGATACTCTGGCAAACCGGCGGACGAAGTACCCTTCGGAGTCTCTCTGCCAATAATGCCATAAAACTTTTTTATTAATCTTATGTTTTAGTTACATTATAAGTATGGTTGCAGTTCTCTGTTTACAAATTAATGTATATATTCCGTCTGTATTAATTATATCTTGTGAGTGGTGTTTGTTATTGATTCTGAATTACAGATATCAATTCCAACCAAATTAGTACTAAAATTAAATATAACCAAGGATGGTGAGACCCCAAGGGTCTCAGCTTAAGCTTGATGGCTGCAACATTAAAACCTTGAGAAATGCCTCTGCGATACACTTTAGCAGCTCTGCCACCAAACCCTACTCCCACGTCCACGAAGGCGAAAGCCACGTGGCACTTGAGCAATGAACTCCTAGGAGTATAGCTAAGGGGCCATCCACAAATTACGTCACACGAATTTCATGATTTTTGGACCCCTCCCTCCCACCCATGTCACAGGTTGTCACATTTGTGGGACCCCCCTCCCTCTCCCCTGGTGTGACGTTACATATTTTGCAATTTTAAATTTATAAATTAAAGCAGCACTTCCAAAATAATGTATGTATTTCTTGTTAAAAAATCATATCAACATTAAATCAAACATTAAGAAAATATAAAAAAACATAAAAATCAAATTAATTATACAAAATTGAGTCATCATGTGTCCATGGATTTTGAACCCATTTCTTGATACTGTTTATTATTGGCACAATAGTTACTTCATTCTTGATTTCGATAGTGTTGGGAACATTCGATGTGTCATCATCATCTTCATCCAACCATAAAGCATCGTGATCGTTTAATAAGCAAAGAACTTCCCTGTTTCGTCTAGCGGCAATGCTTTGTGCACGAATCTTCATGATGGGGAAAACCTCTAGTTGCCTCTTATGTAATTGCTTATGTTGGTTACTGGCTTTGTATGATGAAAAATATAGTCCACAGATGCCACACGATCGTTTAAATAAGTATGCCTCGACACTGGGGCAATATGAGCCAAAAAGTGATACATTTTATGCATGTGATGTCACAAAGTTTATGGCACGTCCCCCCTCCCCTTGTCACACGGTGTCAAACTTTGTTGACCCCTCCCCCTCAAGGTATGACGTAATTTATGGATGGCCCCTAACAGGAGAGGGTGGAAGACGAGTCCTCGACGCCTTAAAACGGAACACGCCGGCTAAGGGAAGGAAAAACCAATTACAGAAACAGAAGTACTAGTTCACATAACGATAGAAGAATTGAATTAAGCTTTAAGCAAAAATGCAGGATATAAAATCTATGCCAAGATAATTGATGCTAGATTGCGACCAATTACATAAATCAAACTACCAGAACTTCAAAATGGATTTAGGTTATGACACTCTTGTTCAGATAATATACATATTATAAACAGAATTATAAAGAAAAGGAGGATATATAACACAGACATTCATTGCACTTAAGGGCTTTGAGAAGACTCTTGACAAGGTAGACAGAAAATTGCTGTGGTAAATCCTTCATAAGAATTGATATCCAAAACAAATTATAGAAACAGTAAAGAGCTTATTTTTTAATACAAACATACTAGTCGAAGAAAGGAACGAACAGCAAATGTTAACAATCAAAGGCATGAGACAAGGATGTAGTCGTTCCTCAACACTTTTTAACATATATCTGACGATGACATTAATAAGTATAAGAATGAATATACAAGGAGGGGAGTAGACTTAGGACAAGGAATGTTTCTAAATGTACGTTTATTTACGGTGACGGCGTACTGGTGATAGAGGATACTGAATATGGATTACAAAGAGCCCTTCACCAATTAAAAATATGTTCAGAGCACTACAACCTGAAGTTATTCACTAACAAAACAAAACTAATGGTTTTCTTTTTCCGAGACCCTATTAAAACAAAAGTAGGTATAAATGGCTACCTAGTAGAACAATTTTCGCCCTATAACTACCTTGGTTGTGATATTACATATAGTGTAAACAAAGATATTGATAATAAAGTGAACAAATATCAGATGATGTGTGGAGCGATAGCTAAAACCTTAGGAAATAGGACGCGCAGAGATACAAAGATGAAATTGTAAAAAAGAAATGGCAGTTCCTATGATTTTCTATGGAAGTGAGTCTTGGGCAATGAAGAGAAGAGACAAAATTCGCATTCAATCAATGGAGATGAAGTTCCTAAGATCTGTGAAAGGAATCACGAGGCTAAATCTAATTAGAAATGAGACTATAAGAGAGGAATTGAAAATACATATATTGTCGTAGGGGTCTTGGTGGATAAATACATTATAGTTATCTTTCATACATTTATGATTAATCATTAATAAATGAGGATTTTGATTTAGTTTTATGAAGGAATGAAAATATGGATTTTTCAAGAATCTCGATGTTAGTTGGAATATAGGAAAACTGTCACAATATGACATTTACTTTCTTATCATTGGCGATTACAAGTCTGAGCGAATTTACCGTTAACATTAACACAAATTGGCAAAATCATAAAAGCAACGCTCAGAAGTACAATTAGTCATCATGAGCAAGCAAACAATTGTGTATTTGATTTTAAATCCATCTCAGAATTAATATGCAAGAAATTATGATATTTGGAAACAATGTACAATACAAGTTATGACGACCTCAGACATAGGTATCATAATACTGTGACTTTACATTTCAAAATATCATGGGCGCCACGAATGAACATTATGCCATTCGAAAATAACTAGTTATGGCAAATTACGCCGCTAGCTCAGGGGTTTTTCAGTTACAAAGTTAGAACATGGATCTATCCTCTCAAAGACGCTCAAGGGTTCAGTTTCACGGAATGCACAATCAGATGGCTTGGTCGTAATAATTTACCATTGTAAATCTGCGTCTGATGTCTGCGGTGTTCGGAGATGGCCCACGGTATGTGAGACTGTCTCACATGGCGGCTACCGGCACGCCCGTAGTGGTAATGCGCATCAGCGCATTACTGGATGTGTCGCCGTGCGGAAGCTACTCCAGCAAGCCGGCAGCGTCAGATTTCCGACACCAGGAGTCGGACTGCAGCAGTTAGCAACTTTCGGAGTCCACTACAGACTAGCCTAGCATAGCATGAAGCTCGTCACTCTTCGATCTGCGAGGAAATTTCTGGCTCCGCCCCTTGCAGTCTCGAAGATCACATTTAACAGAAAATTCACAGGATTTTAAGTTATATGCTCATTTGGATTGGATCTTCAGGTTGGAACCTAATGTCAAGTGATATCCCCGATATTTTATTTGCCCCGCGTAAATCACAGAGGTCGGTCATATTCGGCTAAGTTCGCCGGGGTGAGAACGTATTCGAGTGGCGGGTTTTTACATCAGGTCAGCGGCCTGTTGTGGACTCCCCACCCCAAGGTGAAAGCCGGCAAAACCCTTTAGCCCTGACTTCCTGCCTGCGTGGCTCGGGAAGACCACGATTAGCTTCAAGCCTACACAGCTCAATAATTCTTTAATATTCATTGCAACAAGATGCACTGAATGTTCATCATTTCATTACGTTCCTCACTTGGAATCTTAAGTACTTTATGAAAAAAACTATTTAGTGGTCGCCCAAGATTTATGTAAATTACTCTAACATTATGATTTAAATAATAAAAAATGCACATTAGAATGTGGCGACAGCGCGTCACGTTATAATATAGTACGAAAGAAAGATAGAGTAGCATAGGAAAGATCATGGCTGATGAACAATTACCAAAAGTAGCAAACGAATGTAGATCTAAAGCTAGAAGAAGTGTAGGGAAGAGATGGGAATAGTCCTTGAAGTCGCAACAGGTCAACAGGCCTAATCCTTGAATGCAAAGAAGTTGCCTCCTCATTTTTTCGTTGTTACTAATAGGTTGCTTGTTGCTGGAGTTCTTGTGAATTGTTGGGAATTGAAGAAGTTCTACATCTCCGATTTGTTCTGGTGCTGATCAAGAAACCATCCTAACGAATACTAAAATGTCTTCACTGCGGTTATGTGCGACAGCGGCGTGTGCAGGTACTCTTGAAATAATGAATATATCTCACTGATATCAAGATATTTCGCAGCTCGTGTACAGTCCCTCGATTCATAAGCTCTTTCATATTCTGAGAATTGAGTGTGATTATTATAAGCACAACTAATCAGCAAACTAATGAAACTTTGCTCACGGTTTCTTTTTTATAATGATGAAGTAAATTCATGTGGACTTACGACCTGCGGACAGGATTTGAAGATGTCGCGCATGCTGCCTCTGTTGTGATCTACCTTCATGAAATCCAAACCACAGAACTTCCTGGCGTGCAACATGAACCAATCTCTATAGACTGAACACTGGTACAGTGTCAATATTTCAGACTCATGGTTAAGCCTCTCGACCCAGCGTTGAGTCAGTGTCATCGAATATTGACTTGATCTGTTGATTTAAAATCTCAGGCTTCGGTAGTGCGCAAGTGTACCTTCGTACTTGTGGAAATAAACGGAAGACATAATTCTTTTCTATGTATGATGAATAATATTTCACAGGTGGCTTTACTACTGCAAAAAATTAGGGGATAAGTTGAATACATTAACATTTTATGCGAGGAAAATATTTTTTTCCAAGACACAGAGAGTAAATTGTAGGCCTTTTTAAATTAATTACCCTGCATGATATTTTCTACATGCCTTCAAAATTGATGTTTTTCTGGAGATGAAATTTCTTTGATTTAGATTTTTGGCTTTCTTCTCTCATTCAATGGAAAATTGACAGGAAGTAACGGCTTCAAAAATATTTTTTCATTGTTACTCTAATTTTTTTTCTCATATTGCAGGTGGAAAAAGTATTTTTCTTTTACATCTAACAATGATTTCGTTCTTTCACCTACTCTGTATTACTCTGACATTCATGTGATTGGCCTAGATAACTCATAGAGCGCATGACGATTGGTTCTCGTGTTGCAGTCCTAACTGACGCTGCTGTTGGTGATGTTGAGAGGTTGCAGTGATCGATGTTGAATCTGCTGAAGGAACCGCAATTATGTTAGATCTTGTGTGAGTGTTCTGTTGATAACGCGAAAGCGATATGTACTGCATTCATGCACCCTGTGGAATGATTTTAAGAACCGTTGGGGACATTATCTTACTCACAAGTGTTGGCAAATGAACTGATGTTATTCGAATTTTTTTCGTTATAATAACTTTACGTTGGAAGTCTCAAACATAATTCAGATTATTCAAAATTTTCTCCCCTACAGCCTTCTAAACAAATCTTTCTGATTACCACGAACTGATCATTGATATTATGAAGGACGATGTAATTTAAAAGATTCTTTTGAAACAACAGCTCGTTATTACGAATATGTTGTAACAATAATGCTGGACTCTTATTTCTACAGTCGTTTGTTACTTATTATCGCAATGAATGAACATAACGTTGATGGGTTCATTGCATAATTAAAGGAAAGTGGCCATGTACCGTCCCCTTAAACAAACTCATCAATTCTGAAAAATGATTTAGAGTTATAAATAATAAAAAATGATTTAATGAACTCAACTCAGTATCTATTAGTGCTGTTAGTGGGTTTAAACAAAATAAATCTTCATTAAGGAAAAATATTAAATAATAAATAGAGAGTAAATTTTGATTCTTCCAAAAGGTGTCTTAATTTCGTAACCACGTTCCATCTATTGTCTACTCATTCGTTTTTGTTTTTTTTTGGGGGGGGGGGAACTTTGATTAAAACAGTGTTACGATCTCTTATAATGAAATTATAAACATGACTACATGTGTATACATTTTACTACACAATTATTTAGCCATCCATAAAAAAAGTCGTAAACAAAGTTTTTTTTTTTTTTTACATTTATTTTAAGATGAGTTCATCTCCAGGCACAGCAGGAAACATTTTGAACACCAGTTTCATGTCTCTCGTCGATTGTCTTGGACAAAACGCGTTCCGCAAATTGGACGTGGCGCATCTTCATCGCTTGAGCTATCCTCGTCATCGATGGACACCAGTAGAACTTATTTTTCATACTCAAAGTAGCTAGAATTTGCGTCATAATTCTTTGTTTTCTTTTTTTGGGAAGTTTTTTCAATCATTTCGCCACATGATCTCTGTCTTCCACAACGAAACATCTTTTGGCATTTGATTGCGAATGTTTCTTCCAACGCTTAGCCGCAATTTGTTTCTTTCGGTAGAGGCTTCTAGACTCGTCTTATGAGGACTTCTTGTGCCAAGAATGGGGTCCAGGTTCTATAAGAGAAAACATTGTGAACTTGTTTCTCTCCCTTGCAGATAATCAATCTGTTTGCCTTATACCACCAACCTTATTATCATTCTCAAAATTGTTATTTTCTCCGTAAAGTGTTGAGTTAATATATGTTTCATTAATTACGATGGTCCTAAATCCGTTTTCTGGACGGATTGAGGACTCCGGTTATATTAAACATTGTGACTGCTTCTAACGACTACAGATACACGTATGTAATAATTTGAATGTAATGTTAAAATAGTAATCTATAATTACCAATCTGTAAATAATGGAAAATGTATTATGAGATGTCAGTGTAACTATTTAAAGTTGATTACATACTATATCAAGCTTTCACAAAACCATTTTCGAAACATTGGAGGGTAAATAAATACAACAAAGCAACTACGTCACTGACAGCAGTCAAATTAGTTGTTACGATTTTCCTACGCACTCGCTAGATTTAAGCAGTTATCATGAAAGTTAAAGGGGGGAGGAACGAATTTAGGGGAAGGGGACGGATTTTGGGCGCTTTGCCTTAATACATTTCTTTTACGTGAAGAGGTTAAACCAGCAGGTACTTCTATGTGAAAATCTGACATCAGTTTCTAACTTCAATTCTGCTCTACTTCTAAGAAAGGTTTTTGCGCCACGAACAACACTACATATTCAAAAACCTATTCATTAAGACACACGAATAACTGCTCCTGAAATTAGTACAACAATTCAAGTAAGCTATGGAAGGTGCAGAAAATCATTAAAAAAGAGTTACAATCACGAAAGATGAATTCAATTTGCGCGAAAAAAATGTCGAAAGTATCTCACATAAAGGCTGAAATTCCTGGGAGCTTTTGAAACCCTATTGCAAAGCTTCTCATCACGTACCCTTCTTTTGTAGGTCAAATGTTTCAACCAGTGATGACCTCTAAAAATAGATTTAGGTGGTAAGAAACTTTTCTACAACGGAGACGCACAAAAATTGTACTCTTTGAGATGTACACGTCTAAGAAATTTTTGCGAAGAAAGAATTTTTAAAATGAACTGGTATTTTGCTTCATACTGATCTAAAGAAGAGGTTTCTTTTTATTTTGAGTTGTTTCATAAATAATTGATCCGCGTAAAACTTTACCCCGCTGAATAGAAACCATTTCAATCAACTCATTTATTTACTGGTGCGGTGCTAGTATAAGGTTTTTAAGTATCGAGCAATGTAATGAGAAACAGACCAAAATAATACAAAAGCGTACGACATGTTGCTAACACAATGGCGAGACAGAAAAGAGTAAAGAGCGTGCTGAAGGCGAGTGGACTAATTTAGCGCAAACACCAGGGAGTCAAGACGGTCGCGCTCTCCACATTCCGTCCGGACGCTTCCAGTTAAACGTATTCTTAGCGGGAGGCCGCCTTTGAAGTGTACTGCTGGGCGTAAATCTTTGAGAGACTTGCCTGCCAGGAACAAGTCGTTACTGAGCACTTCAAGGGACAGAAGCTGGCTTCGTGGCACTCCAATGCAATTTAAAAGTATATTTCCGTACTATAAATAAGCCATACATTTTCCAAATTGCAGACTTGTATTATACTCATTATTCTTTTCATGAACCAACCAAAACGTAAGAGTTACTGCACTTTCACAACACAAAGGATATATAAGGTTTTTCACTAGTCGTTAAATATATTATTCCAGTTTGACTTAAAATTGGATTCTTCTTCATAACAATTATTAGAAGTAGTATAAGAATTTATATTCTATTATTCTTAAGTTCTCAATGACTAAAATTTACCTTTAGTTCTTTACGAAAAGGACTGAGTGAACAAATGTAACACATGCATCTTCCTTAGTTAAGTTTCGTGTTCTGTTATTACGTAAACTTCAAATGGCCGCTGTCCCACTATTATTTCATTGTGTGTCAAAGCAAAATGAACGCATGAGTACGAAATTAAAACTAAATACTGAATTACAGTTTATATAATAAAAAGGGACCTTTCATACATGTTAACGGAAGCGGGGGAAAGCTATGTGACCTGACGATGGAAGTTTTGTTTTAATAAAACTTTTACGATTGTTTACTATCGTTATCAGTAACGTATGTTTTACTTGTTCACTTTCCCATTGGTGTAAAAATTAGACTTAGATTGTGCAGCCCAAATTACATTTTTCGTAAAAGAACTTCCCTACCATTATGAATTTTATTTAACTTACGACAGTAAAAGAGAATTATTTGACAAGCTTCTATCTGCAAATTAAATGAGATACAATTCACACCATCGCAAATTATCTAGTAAATGCTAACCAATTACTTTAGTTATATGTACAAATTCGATAAAGAATAAGAACATTTTACTGTTGTCTTCAACAGCACCTTGTAGAGTTGTTATGTAAAAGTAAAAAAGTTACGATCATGTCCTAGTAGATAATGTGATTGAGATTCGCTGAGATGGAGCCATGTATTATCATTCCATCCTGGCAGCTCAGTGGAGCAGGTGATTTCAACTCTCCGACAGTGTGAACTTCCTAAATAGCTTCTTCCACGGTCTTATTGGACAGCGGGCTTAATGTGCCTTGCATGACGATGCGTACTTTCAGCTTCGAAGAACATCATCGGCTTCATTGGAGATTGAAACCCGGTCATCTAGGCACTGGCTAGGGCTCTACCACCTGAGCTAACTGACCCGATTCTTTTCATTTACTGTACGTCCTATGTCTGATGTCCCATTATTCGAATATATATTTTAAACATGGGTGAAATGTATTACTTCCAACAATATACAGATTCCAATTTTTTTCCTAATCTTTATGAACTGAAGTTGGTTTGCCTACTAATTTAAACATTCTGAAGATGTCTCGAAAATGATTACTAATATGTCACATAAACTTATTTCACAATTTGAAGATTCGTCTAAATTAACGAAATACAGCTTATACTTCACACATGCTGTTGTTTTGATGAAACATCCACGAGATACAATAAACTAACATCAACTATTCGTTGCCTTTAACGCATATCTTACTGCATTGTTTGCACATTCACAATATCAAAAATCAATATGACCGAGCATGATGAGTGAGAGGTAACGCTCTGGCCTCGCGTTCGGGAGGACACAGGTTCGACTCCCTGTTAGCCATCCCGATTTCGGTTTGCCTGGTTTTCCCAAATCACTCCAGGAGAATGCCGGGATGGCTCCTTCATAAGTGCATTGCCTAATTCCTTTCAGTTTTTTGTCCCTAGTCCCTCCTCGCCTCTAATGACTTTAACGTCGACCTGGCGTAAAGACGTAGAAAAATCAACGTGTTAAAACACACTTTCCTATTTCCTTTTATGAACAGCATTTAATTAAAATGTATGTTACTGAATTACTATATTAAATGTACGATCCTTTCTTAGTCGAATATAATTCACGTATACATGTATTCATGTGTATGCATCATTAATAATGTATTACAAGTAGTGTTGCCCAAAATCGGTCTTGGTCTTGCAGTCTTGGTCTTGGTCTTGCATTTTTGCAAGACCAAGACCAAGACCAAGACCGCCTAATTTTAGCAAGACTAAGAGCAAGACTGACTGTGCAAGATTTAAGCAAGAACAAGACCAAGACTGCAAGACTCTTGCGTCTTGCAGTTAGGACTTTTTTTTATACTTTCTATACAAAATAAGTTTTTGGGTGCTTAGAATGGACACGAATACATTATGCTGATGTGTTCTGTGTGGTTTTAAAACACAAAGTGCTTAAATATGTCGTCACCCATTTAATAAATATTGTAGACATTTTTAATACACTTCAAACGTGAAAATTTTTTCTATAATAGTAATCGAATAATATAAAAAGCGTGCAATAAAATTTATGTACTGTTTAGGAGCCCGAATATAATAATATATAAGAGAACTATTTAAATAAATAAACTGATATATTGACTGTTGCATCACAATATATTTTTGCAAATATTCATTTACATGTAAGAATATATAATATTTGCACAATTTTAACTCGAGGAGTTAACTCCAGAGTCAGTGGACCGGACAGGCTTAATTTAAATTATATACTTATCCTATATAATACAAGAAACTGACACATAGAAAACAAACGAAACTTAAAGTACTAGTACATAGAATTTTGAAGAAGAAAATAGGCAGAAAATATGTAGGAAGACGTAAAGTACTGATATAATATAAATGACTATCAGTGCGTTTTCGTTGATGAAGGAATTGACGGTCTGAATAAGTAAATAAAAAATAATACATTAAATGTAGTAAGTATGACACTTAATTGAAGTATCGAAAATCGAAATAATAAAAACTAAAAATAATCTATATAGAATATACGTAATCAAATTATATGTAGTATGTTACCGAGAAGATGTTTATTTTCTTAATATTTCAAAAGTTACAGTTTCAAAAGTTAAAGTTACAAAGTAATTTAAAATCTAGCTTTTAATAATAATCAATAAGGTTATCTACCTTATTAATAGGGAACATGCAATATTTTTATTTTTGCTTTCATTTTAAGTAACTTCATGCAGAATACACCACAAATAAATTAAAAAAATTAAAACGGTAATATGTCTCGCAAAACGGCGGTCTGAAAACTGACAGTTTAAATTTGCGCGCCAAAACTGACTTCCAGAGCCGATGACGTCACTCCTGTCAAGTCCTTTCTGACCTATCAGTTGCTGTGGAAGTAAACTTGTCGTTTTGTGGTGGAAAAAACCATGTTAATCATATCAGCGGTCATTGTCTTTGATAATATTTCAAGGAGAGTTTGTGAAGAGTTCAACTTTCCAATCAAGCTTGAACACACTTTATGGATGTTTACAGTTTGTAAATCTTCTCCAAAATAAGGAAGAAGACTCGCTTCACAATCCTTTTCTTTTACTGCATTTATATATTCACTCAGAATATCCACCTAAAAATATGAGGTTATTATTGTAGCATATAACATATATTTATTAATTTCATTGATACTATTTATTTAACAGCATTTATGCACGCTTTAGAGATTCTTATAAACCTGTATAGAGAAAGATTCACCACAAGTTGGATTCCGCCACGGCTTGTGAGAACCTTGGTGGCTCTGGGGTATAGAGCATTGCCCTTGTTAGGCAAAGGCTGCAGGTTCGAATCCATCTTGTGGTGAGTTCCATCTTTTCTTTCTATAAAGGTTTATAGTTTCATCAAATAAACAGGTATACTGAACTGCTTACTTGAGAGAAACTGTTAGTGACAGGAATGTGACCTATTTCTTTGGCTTTTATAAAAGATTTTCCAGAAGCACATTTAGATAAATTTGATTTCTTCCAGTAACATGTTATAGATGTAAGCGCAGGCTACTCAGATCTTCTGTGTAACCATAGCAAGAGTGCAGCAGCATGCTTACACCCACATGGAATAAGATTTTAGTGATAATAATGTGCTAAATTAGGGGTGTGGTGAGAGCACAGAACAACTGAACTCTCTGGCGAGACGATCAGTTTTTTCTGCTCCCCATTTGTCCGCACGACATTTTATAGGCCATAAATAACATACAAACTTTACCTTCAGAAGTGGCACAATCTTCGCATTGGCAGGACTGGACTAAACCTTCCCTTTCATTTATAATGGCTGTAACATGATAACCTTCTTTGCGAACTTTATGCTCCGGTGTAACTCTACTTTTTACTATACACAATTCGCCATCTCTTTTAATTTGGACATAGCCGATTGCATTATCGCCATAAGATTCCCTTGTTGAGCTGAAATAAGAGCTATGTATAGAAGCTGCTAAACGAAATAGGAAAATTCAATGCGATTTATACGTACCGTAGTAGTTTAGTCCCTATCATTTCTACACTTGAATACTCAGCACTTTCGACAAAAAAAATTACGACCATAACTACACTGACTTTCTGTAAATTCCTGGAGTCCGCTTTTATAAATCTGACTTCCATTTTTATTGAAAAATACAAATAATTTTCTCAATAAAACAATGTTCTCTTTGACAACAATAAGCTGTCATAACAGTAGTGACGTCACTAGACGTTGATTGGTGTTTTAAAATACGTTCCGTTTCAAGTAACTTCAAATCGAAATTATTGTAAAAAATTAATATTAACCAAAATTAAAATGTTGCTGTAGTCTTTGTTTTATATTTTTTTAACATTTTAATGACAAAATACCCATAATTCTTATAACTGCATGTTCCCTATTATTGTGGAAGCTACATAGGAGCGAAATGCAGGACACTACAAATAATGAAGAAGACTCGCTTCACAATCCTTTTCTTTTACTGCATTTATATATTCACAAAAGAATTAATATAAAGTAACAGTAATGTCAGCTATTGTGTACTGTTCTGTAATTTCATTTGCGTTGTATTTTTATTGAAATAAATGGTAAATTCAGTAAATTGTATAATTATTTTATTCCATTTCATATAAGGTGAGGGTCTATCAATCTCTTTCTAGACAGATAATGTTCTTTAAAATACAGTCAAGTTAATGTCATTAATTTGTTTTCTATATGTTTAAACCATGTTTTAGTACATTGAAGATTATTAAATGTAAACGTTTATTAAGAAACAGACTGACTCCCGCGGGACACAGTTGATAGCTCAGTTGGTTAGTTAGAGCATCGCCACTGATCGCTTAGGTCGTGGGTTCAAACCCCAACTGGTCTCAGTTGATTTTTTGAATTTCTCATGAAATGTTTAGACATTTATTAATTTGGTTGGTCTTTACCATGGCTATGTTAATTCAAGCTTAAAATATACCTATTCTGTTGCGTTGTTCTAATATCTAAAGTAACGTTTAATAAATAGCGACAGGCTAATAGGTAATTGCAAGACTTGCGAGACTCTTGCTGCAAGACCAAGACCAAGACCAAGACCGGGAGTGCAATACCAAGACCAAGACCAAGACCAGGTGTATTGATGCAAGACCAAGACCAAGACTGGCCAAGTCTTGTCTTGTTCTTGCATTTGGGCAACACTAAAAGTCGCGTTTAAGCATTTCTACTTGTAGCTTCCTATAAAGGAATGTATGGCACGTTTTTTGGAAATCTTCTCTTAATCTCAATCGTCAGTGGCGCGTTACAAGTTGTACGTTTTCCGATAACCTCATTCGGTAAATTTTATCAATGGAAAGAGTAAAGTGGTTTTAGTGCAGGCTGACGAACAGTAATTAGCATCTTTCAGTAGAAAGAGAGTTAGCATAAATAGATAAAAGATGTTTATTGTTTTGGAACAACCTTGGTACACTATCCCAAGGGGAGAGATCTTTATTAAAAAATTATAAGCTACGCAAAAGCACACATATCATAACAATTATTTTGTGTGGTCTCAAGGATTTGACTGCAGGTTTTCTTACCGCCTGCACAATGCTTCTCTACCGCAGCCGCCAAACCTAAACTGGTAATTCTACCAGGTAATGGGGACCTACAGTTTAACGTGGAATCCTAACCACGGAGAGTTCTAGCATTAACGAAGCAAAACTTACCTTAGGGGAAGGTCAGTTTTAAGGTCCGTAAAATTACATCCGAGATCAGGATTCAAACCGGGGCCTTGCGTAATCCAGAAAAGCATCTTAACCAACTCAGTCACCACCTCTTTACGGACAGTGAAACAAACGTTGAAGTGAGATAAAAATTAGAAAGTGTATTAAGTTATAGTTGGATGGAGCTCTAGTGACAAAACTGACAGAGTATCAAGTTGCTACTGATTCCGCAACTAACGCGGTTTAGTCGTACTTATCACTAGCACGCAAACTAAACAAGGAATCCAAAATAAGCAGCATTTTACTTATGCGACGGAAAATTTGACACAAATGAAAGTCAAACTAACGACCAGCGAAAATACGCCCATAACCGTGATTTGAACCATGGATCTTTTTATACCTCGTCACTGAGCCTAACAATCCAAACTATTTACATAGGAATATTTTTGACGACAAATGAAATGATTGTATTTAGTAATGACTCCAAATCATGCACGAAATGAGCCACAGATATTCAATCAAGTCTTTTCTCAATTCTCATCGAATCATTAGAATTCGACTTTCAGGAGCAGCTAAAATTTGTCACTAATGTTGGTGTAGTTTAAAAGCGTCGGAATGCGCATGGTTTCAATTCGATGTCAATGTATGATTTTCTACGGTTTTACGCAAATGTTCCAGGTAAGCGCTGGAAATGGTCCTCCAAACAGTCCCCTCTCCCCTCCCCCTTTATATTCTCCAGAAAAAATGATCCAAATCACTGAAGAACCTTTTATTACCATTTATAATTACCTAGGTAACTTTGTGAAAAAATTTTGTTAGATAAAAGAATATGAATTGTACCATTGGGAACTCAATAAAGATAAAAAAAAATGAGCATTATTACTCGTTATAGCGAAAAACTTCTTCAGGTTGATTTTGTGTTCAGTGCCTATGTTGGTTCCACTTATATGTATAAAAATGAATGTTGGTTTATCTGTTTGAGATTAACAGACTTCGATACCGTTCGAACGATCACCATGAAAGTTGGCAGAGAAGGTTTATATTCTGTCCACTTTGTTGTAATTCGCCACAAAATGAGTAGTTCCTTTGAGAATTATCACTATAAATTCATATTTTGCTATCACCAAAGAGTATCCTACCTCGTAGACGGTACTGCCATGTTTATTGTTTGCTCCTTACGTAAATCGCATACACTGCTTTCAGAAATAAAAGCAAGAACATTACGACATATTCAATGGTGTGTTCAGTTCAGAAGTACGAAAATGGATGCATTTGATAAACTAATAGTCCCGGAACAGGAAATGTAAATCAGTTCATAACCTTAAATTTATTTTAAAGTTGTATGTATAAAAGCCCTACGCTCATCGATATTGCTCCTTCGGAATACAACACGCTAAAGGTGTTCAACGGAACCAGCATTCTGTGAAAAAACTAAAGCCGAATGTAACTGAAGCAATTATAACTGACAGCAAATGTAATGTGCTGATCCCGCGCATTGCAATGATTTTCGTTTCAATTTAATGTGGTGGTTTCCCGTTGCCTTGCACAGTCACATGTCGTTGACCATCCTCAGATCTTTAGGGATGATTTCTCCTCCCTAGGACAAGAGATTACTCTGGTTCTTTAACCGCTCATCTGCCCTGCAAGATGCCGTTGGCACTTGGTATAGGGTGTCTCCTTATCCCGGGAGCTACTCGGTAGACTGCTTGCCGTACTAATGCAAGTGCTAGTTTTGGCCCGTCCCGGGTATTTCACTTCCCCGGTATCACCCAAATGTAGGAGGCATTTCCCAACACGCTACCTGGGGAGGTCCCCGATTGGGGAATAGCAACCCCCATGGAACATCTATACACCAAACCAGAAAACCAAACACATTGTTTATCCACTAGCTTTACGCTAAATGTTAACATTAAATTATTTTAAGCTGGTTCAGTTATATAACGAATGGAATAGTAAACAATATTTTCCACTTACATGAATTATTGGTAAAAATGTATTTATATCATCATCAATTTATACCAATAAAAATAATAGAATCTCATCAGCATGAGCCATGTTTCATTCTTCCACATATTTCTACAGCTAATTACAGATTCTAGATTACATTCAGATCATACATTTATATATGTACAGAGGTAAATACATACATACAGGCAGGATTTTTCCAGTATAGCTATAGAAACATAGACGTTCATTTATTTATTTTGACTAATTGAGAACAGCTGATACTATCGAATCAGCAGTTAATGCAATAAAAATAGATTATCTTAGAACTGCAATATTATCGTAAGCAGGAAAATGTCAAGGAAAGCTTATACAACTTCAGATTCACAAGACCGGCTTCTTGTCTTGTCTCCCGTAATCTTACGACACGTAAGTAAATTTGTAATACCTATTTGGTAACTTCTTTATGAGATAATAATTAGAATGACACTGTTAGAAGATCAAAAATTTTTTGCAACGGAAACTACCATTATTACCCTGATGGAAGTAAATGGAAACAAGAATTTCGGTATCTACTAAATGAATGGTCACCATGGTAGTTTTCGTCCATTCTATATGATCCACCGTAATTGACTGACAAGCAGTTTCTCCCTCAGACATAAGTACACATTTCATAAACACCACATAATTTACAGTATGTACGAAGATGGGGAAACTAACTGGTAATGACTTAATTATGTCATTTACAGGAGGTTAAACCAAGCAAAGCCACATACGAGCAAAGTTCTATGCTCTGTACAAACTGTAATCTATATTGCAGTGCCACTACAACATGTAAACTGAACGACACGGGTAGAGTTTCACAAGTATGATGCAGTACTATTTAAAATACAGCACCCCAGCAGTGTTACCTAGACACGTTATGGATCCATTGTGTTAATTCTTATGTTGGCTACAAGCGTAAAGCAAGGTATCCTACTTATAAAGCGTTAATTAATTTTGTCAGTCGTCTGAACACCTAAGATTTCACAGTTCTGGAAATTCAGAGCTTGTCATTTGGCTGCCAGTGATTACTCATTGTCCTCAACATTCCTTTACGGTCGCCGCACTTCTTCGGAAGAGTTAGAAAAAAACAATTAATAGTTAATAAACTATGTAATTCAGCAGTGCGGAAGAGAACTGCTACAAAATTCAGGCGTAACAACAGTTGCGTAGTCTTTCTCTATAGGAGAGAAAGGAACATCGCGATGCGTAGCCGAAAAACACAGATAACCTCACTTTACGACCTGGTGGCTTTCTCCCCTGCAGCCTTCGCCTGGCAGTGAAGATATAGCGTAATCCACAGGCGATACTGGAGCTCTGAAAACTGCCCCGTCACAGTGACAAATAGACATCCAGCACCAGCAACGCCAGCACTACCTCTCTCCTTGCATACATACAACATGCACGCACTTGATTTACTGACAGTAGGCGTTAAACGAAGGCTGTTCATAAGCTTCCAAAGTCAAAGGACCGCTCCATATCAACACTCAAGGAAAACGTAAATGCGATAGTTTCCCATTGTCTTCTCCAATATAAAAGTGTTTGTAATTTTTTTAATGACTTTATGACTTGTCGACGTCGATGTCATTAGAGGCGGGAAAGGATTGGGGCAAGGAACGAGAAGGAATGCAGCCGTAACCTTTGGCAGGAAGCATCCCGGCATTCGCCTGGAGTGATTTGGGGAAACCATGGAAAACTTGAATCTGGATGCCCGGACGGGGATTCGAACCCACGTCTTTCCGAATACGAGGCCAGAGCGTTACCACTCACTAACCAAGCTCAGTGTATTGTTTGTGTTTTGGATGAGGGATGAAAAGCTGAATAGGGTGAAACCCGGAGCCAGGCCATTCAGGAACCGTATACCTTCGCTCCAAACCATTGTAGATAATCTAGTGATTAGAAAGCGTGCACTAAGAGTGATCTGCATGGGTAACACAATTATACGAGTAATGCAAACTCAAAAAGCTACTTCTTGCGTTATAGTCAGCCATGCGGTAATGTATGTTGGTTTGGACCAACTAGGACCATGTTAAACCTTGATTTGCCTTAAATTTGCTTTGGATTTTATTACAACACTCAGACCCAGCCTTTTTAAGAAATTTTATCTTAAGAATTGTGTATAGCAAGATGGGAGTTGATTAATTGTGTTTTTTTTAAATATTTTTCGTGTGTTTGGTTGTGAATTTTTGTTATGCGTCATAAAAATGGTACTTGTTTTATAGACAAAAACTAGGTAAATGAAATGTAACACGATCATGGACAATATTGTCTATGAAACATTAATTAAAAGTTTGTAACTGTAAGTATTGATGTGAGCCACGATGTTTGGAGGATCACTGAGCGACTAGGCCGCACTACGCAGTAATTATTAACATATTTTTGCGGTTGCCTGCCACAGTAAAATTTTTCACAGACAACAATGTTAATACTTTGAGGAAAACTTCGGATAAACAAAGTAGGTGTTACCGAGAGTGACAGTGAATTAAAAAGAAAAGAAAATTCTCGTTGTCTTCCTTCTACAGGAAAGGCGAACGTGTTTTAAGGTCTGTGTGCTGACTAAAATTTCTCGTACTATGCAGAGAGGCTATGCGATCTTACGATTACGCTGCAAAGTAGCTGGTATGACATGCCGGCGTTCTGCCTGTTGTCTTGGATGCAATTGTGACCTGTTTGTCACGGCAGCTAAAAAACGTGATTTCACAGATAACGCTTTTTGATACTTAAAAAATAAGATTATATTTATACTTCCTACTTGCCTGTAACAAATTTCTAGATTTCGTTTTTCTCAAAATTTGTTTCCGAAAATTACAAACCAGCATAACCAGTAATATCGTACACATATTTGGCCTACTTGATGTGTAATTATAAGAAGCTTCTAATAGTATATGGTTCAAGCATATGTTACGATGCTAGGTTATTGTTATACATACTGTACATCTAGTCGGTGTATATTTGGGCAAAGATATAGCAGCAATTAGAATTTCGTTTAAACGTTGCAAGAATCTATATATTACTACGTAAAGCGAAAGCTTCGGATCCCTTTATAAGAATATTGCACCCACGGGGGAGTGTGAGATTTTGCATAGTTAACGTTTATATGGAGAAGAAATGCCAAAAACTAAAATTTATACACTGAAGAACCAAAGAAACTGGTGGGCCCCCTCGAGAATGCAGAAGTGTCGCAACACGACGTGGCATGGATTCGACTAAGGTCTGAAGTAGTGCTGGAGGGTATCGACACCATGCTTCTTGCAGGGCTGTCAATAAATCCATAAGAGTACGAGGAAGGTGGAGATCTCTTCTGAACGGCACGTTGCAAGGCATCCCAAATATGCTCAATAAAGTTCATGTCTGGGGAGTTTGGTGGCCAGCGGAGGTGCTTAAACTCAGAAGAGTGTTCCTGGAGCCACTCTGTAGCAATTCTGGACGTGTGAGGTGTCGTATTGTCCTGCTGGAATTTCCCAAGTCCGTCAGAATGCACAATGGGCATGAATGGATGTAGGCGATCAGCCAGGATGCGTATATACGTGTCACCTGTCAGAGTCGTATCTAGACGTATCAGCGATCCCATGTCACTCCAACTGCACACGCCCCACACCATTACAGAGCCTCCACCAGCTTGAACAGTCCCCTGCTGGCATGCAGGGTCCATGAATCATGAGGTTGTCTCCTTACCCGAACACTTCCATCCGCTCGATACAATTGGAAACGAGACTCGTCAGACCAGGCAACATGTTTCCAACAATCCAATGTCGGTGTTGACGGCCCAGGCGAGGCGTAAAACTTTGTGCCGTGCACTCAGCAAGGTTACACGAGTGGGCCTTCGGCTCTGAAAGCCCATATCGATGATGTTTCATTGAATGGTTCGCACGCTGACACTTTTCGATGGTCCAGCATTGAAATCCGTTCTTGCATGATCTTTTTCCGGCCGCGGCGATGTCGGATATTTGATGTTTTACCGGATTCCCGATATTCGCGGTGCACTAGTGAAATGGTCGTACGGGAAAATGCCCACCTCATCGCTACCTCGGAGATGCTGTGTCCCATCTCTCGTGCGCCGACTATAACACCACATTCAAACTCATTTACCAGGTAAATCTTGATAACCTGCCATTGTAGCAGCAGTAACCGATATAACGCCTGCGCCAGACACCTGTTGTTTTATATAGGCGTTACCGACCGCAGCACCGTACTCTGAGTGTTTACATATCTCTGTGTTTGCATACGCATGCCTATACCAGTTTCTTTAGCTTTTTAGTGTAGTCTATACAATATGTGTTACAAATAAATTAAATTAAACAATATCCAGATGTTAAAACATTCATTGTTTACGTTCAGTTTTCTATTTTTAAATGGCCTTAGCCATTCTGCCAATGTCAAGTTTATAAGGTATTCTGTGGTCTTTAATAAAACAGTATAGAAAATAATATAATAAGCATCTATTATATAATTTCCTAACCTCACTCACTCACTCACCTTTATAACTATTGGCTGGAGAACGGTGTTACGTGTCAGCTTTCGCTCGCAAATCAACAGGCATCAGATATCATTAGAAGAAATTCGTGGTTATATCCACAATTTAATAGCCAAGCAACTGCTACAAAATTAATTGTTATAATACATTCATTAAGTATGATGTTCGTAGAATTTTTTTGTTTAGTAAATATCTATGTACTTTACGGTTGAAAAAAAAAAGTGGAACTGCTTTTCAATAACATGTTGCTAATGAAAGGAACATAAAAATACTTTGTAAAACTTAAATTACTCATGGTCTCTGTGTTCCCACGAATGCCAATTATCACTCCGGCTTAATTAAAACTTTCGTTAATGTTGTTGCTTGATCAAAGTTTATACATTACCATTTATTTGCATTTCACATTTTTTGCTGATGACTTTCGTTAATGGTCTTTGTTCATGTTCGCTGTACGTTAGTTATTATGTTTCTAAAGTGAACATCGGACCAAATATGTTACCGAATCGACTATTCTGGAAAATCATTACTTCGGAGTTCCTCAACTGTTTAATAATAAGGATTGTGTATTAAGTTCTCTGGCTGTTACAGATACTATGACAATGATTACATTAGAGTGTTTGCCCAGTCTCAATAATAATAAAAAAACAACGTGATACTTTCAAAGCAAATAGGATTTAATTTTAAAAAAATTTGCAGAGTGAACTTTAATGTTTAAATACAAGTCAAGTTTGTATTTGAGCAAATTCGATTCTATGACCGCGCGATCGTCCCTGTCCGTGTTTAATACGTCTATTAATACTTCTGAATTCTTCAAGCTCAAGAGATTTTAATCACCATAAACGTGAAACACGGTTCAAGTTCGTCTTTGGCCAGATCAGGTCAATCTGACCCTAATTTTTGACCCTAATATCCGCAAATATTCTAGAACCGTGACAAAAATGGAAAAAAAAAAATTAAAAACGGTCACAGGCTTACACAAGTAGTTAATATATGTGTTGCAGATACATTATTAAATAAAAAATAAATTCGCACACGCGCGTGTGTGTGAGTGAAATCGGATCCGATCGGAGCCAACTATCTGACGTGTATTCCAAGCATTAAGATACTCTGTGATCTTTGATCAAACTCAACAATCGTATTGAGTAGAGATTAATCTTTGAACTTATAAAATGAACAGTTCGAAAATGAATATTTTCTATGTTATAAAGAATTCGACATCCTAACGGATAATTTGAATTGACTTTAGTCTCACCTGATGGTTTCTGCCAAAAAAGAAAAAGTAAATTGGATTTGTACTTAAAACTCTTTTTTATGATTAACATATTCGCATTTACTTCCATTATGCCCCGAATTAGAACATTGATAGTTTAGAGTAAAATACAAATGAGAAGGAATGCCCTAGTTGCGTGAAATTCAAAAGGTTAATAGACCAAATAGTTAAAACAGCACACAAAATGATAAAATTAATTTGATGGATACATTTAAATGCGCGCTAAATGTCATTTCAAGAAACTTTAATAGTTTCGATCGTGGATTAGTGCATTTATTATGCAGGTTTTACAGTGCAAAACATTGCAAATCAGAAGTCACTTCAGATGAAAGGAGTGCACTCACTTCATGTTGTCATAAAGGTAACGCATATTACCGACATAAGTCAAAATAAATATTTCATATACTGTTTGAGGGACTGAATTCAAATGAACCATCGATAAAAAGAAAGTTTTTTTTTGGGAGGGGGGGGGGAAACATTGGTAAATACAATTCATCTAAAATTTCCGATGCAATCAAGCGTGGAATGTATAATTTTAAAATACATGTTTTTTTTATCATAGATCAGGTCCAATGACTGCTTACACATGATAATTCACCATGTTATGTGCAATTGTTTTTATGATGTTGCCGCTGCTATCAATTATAGATTACGTGAACATTCTAATCAAAAATGCAATAACAATACAATGCGCGATATCTGTCTTGATTTGGAAAGCATTAATCCTTTTGTTCAGTCATTCATTGCAATGAAAGATCGTTATCACAGAGTTGAAAACTTAAAATAAAGAAATTTGTGTGTTTATTGATCTGTATACGTATTTGATCCAATAATAATGTTTAAAAAAACTGACAAATATTGTATAAAAATAATTACGAATAAGAGTTTTTAATTTTATAGGTATTGCAGAGAATTAAGGTAAGCAACACAAACTAATGACTTATTGGCACACACACGCATCCAACAATGCCAATGTATACAGTATGTAATATATCTATGATCGCAGCAAACTCAATAAAACAAATTCAACAAAATATATGTTTACAAAAGAAACTAAATAATTTAATGGATTACGGTCGATTTTCGACAACTGGGTGATCAGTAATCTTTTTAATTACGTCTACCCAACAACATTAAACGTTCGTCAAATTAACACTAGCCTGAACTGTCTTAACTGGTTGGCATACGAGAAGACAAATGCTTCTGTTTCCGGAAATTTACTGCCCCCTATTCTTTACAGCAAGCCCTATGCTCAAAGCGGGAGTGTTAAACTTACCCCTGCAGTACACGCGTGGCTACGACTGTCTGGCAGTAGTATTTCACTCCGGCGTTCCTCTCCCCTCCATTTCGACTGGAAATAAGCAACTGTCTGGCTTTAGCTGCCACCTGATTTATCACTCGTAACATGCAAGTAATTCTCCGTTGTCACCGAATTTGCGAACTATTCAGACAGCTTCCCCGAAATGGATGCGAAGTAGATCTTCAGACGGGAAGCGATGTGTCTAAGCGCTCCCGCAAAGAAACTGCTTGCCACTCATCATTCCCGTCTGTGTTCCTTTCAAGGGTGCACCGACAATCTTCTTATGCAGCAGCAAGTAACGGCAAGTTCTGCTCACGCTCGGCAGCACGCGAATTCCCGGCATGGAAGTGAATATCTCCGAGCTGGTAAGCGGGTCTCACGGGGAGAGGATGCGCTCGACCTGGGCTGCGAGAGAGGATACGCAATAATTTCACCCCTTCTCGCTACAATCGAGTAACTTAATTTTTCTTCCGCAGTTAATTTCCGACAGCTCCACGGAAGAACGTGGCCACTCACCCACCAGTTCTCCGTCTCTGCCCTCGCAGATAAAAATTGCGGTGATGAGGGAGAGATGGGGTGTGAAGGAAGAGAAGTCGAAGAAGCCAGAATAATGAATGGACCCCACTCAGCCCACGTCCCCTGGCGCAGATGGCTGCCAATTTGAATGATGAATGAAGAACAATCAGCAGCTGATGGATTCTTACTTCCGGTCTACGCTCAGGCATGCGCCCGGAGCGTGGGAAGGGTCAGAGAGGGTCGCTTAGTCTCGTTGGAATGTCAAGGCAACGCAACGATATAAACGTTAGGCATCTGCTTAAAGCGTCTTGGCTTCTTCAGCATCGGTCAGGCGTCAGTTTCTTAAATTGCAGGGTTACTATAAATGATTGAAGCGATTACAAAATTTACTGTAGCTATATGTTTTGATGTACTGTCACAAAACTTTAAAATCATCTAAAAAAAAACTCAAAATATTTTTTACCACGCCACTTCCAACACGATATTCAAGAATTCTTAAACAGGAAACCAAAAGACCAATGAATCAGACGTGGTAGGGGTGATAATCAGCAATTCCCATCATGGCCTCTACGCTATCCCGATCTAATTTTTTTATTTTTATTTATTTATTTATTTATTTATTGTGAAATATTCAGTGTTTAAGGCTCCTCTACCAACAAACCTACCAGAACTGCGTGCTCACATCAACAGCGCTTTTGAACAGATTAATAGGCACACGCTGCACCGAGTTTGGAAAGAACTTGAGTATCGAGTTCGTATCTACAGAATCAGTAATGACACATACAGATACGGAACACTTGTAATATGTCAAATAATTGAGTTTTTCTATATGACTGTAAAGTTTTCTGACAATATGTCAAATAATATAGCTACATTAAATTTGTGAAATCGCTTCAATCATTTACCTGTACTTTTATAACGGCCATAATTTGACTGCAAAGGTATGCCATACTTTTTCTCAAGTGATTTTAAAAGTGTTTCTAACTACACTTTTTGGCGCATGACAATATAAAAGTTTCAAGTACGGTGCGCATCTACCTCATATTCAAAATATAACGTTCGGTTATTACCGCGTTGTATCCAGTGAGAACAAACAGAGAAAAATATGCATAATCAACAAAATGCAACACAAGAAAGCATTACAGAACATATACTAAAAATAATAGAACTGAACGCATAACAACGCACTACTAGATATCATAAAAATAAACGCGAAAATAAGGGCATTTTCACACATGATTTATCGAAAATCTACGAGAATTTTATCCGAAATTCTGCTTTTCTAATATATAGTTTCATCCTCCCTAGATTAAGCCCAGGAGGCGGGCTACTGCATGGCCACAATTTAGTAAAAGGAATGAAAAATCTATCGGCAATGATCTTTACAAGGAACCATCCCGGCAATTGCTTTGAGTAATTTATAGAAACCAAGGAAAACCTAAATGTTAATGGCCAGACAGGATTTGAACCCACGTCCTGGCGATTACAGGACACAGCGATTTCGCTCACCCACTTAGCCCAGTTCAGAAATTCGGCGCATGAGACTTCTTTGGCTGTAATCAGTTCGACTCCGAGAAGCAAATTTTGTAAATGAACAACCGGATGGATTTTCAAATGGCTTCAGATATTGCATAGCTCGGAGTTTCGGATGTAAAAGGAGGTATATTTTATCTTGATGCGGCATTTGAAATCTGAGAAATAAAGTGTCAGTTCGTCTGCCTGTTTGTTTCATGAGAATCGATTCACTCAAAAACGGCCTGTCGGATTGTCAAAGGGCTAAGTAAAGTTGCATTCCATGGTGCCTAGAGCAAATTCTGCTATGTTTCATTTCGATGTAACATCTAAAAGATTAGAAATTAAGATAAGCTAATTTAATTAATAAAATCTCTCCACAAATATTATCACTAAAGGATATGTTAACCCCAGTTACAACAATATATCCCACCACCGAAATAAATGTCTATTTCTGGCTGATCGAGAACTGCGTCCATTAAGTTGTCCATAAAAGAGGAGAAATGTGCACGAAAGGTTACAGGTATAACTTAACAACTGAACTCAAACGAAACAGCCAAACGGCGCACGTTTCTGAATTTTCATGATGCCAAACTTAAAATAAAGGGTTGTTTAAAGACCTTTACGACCTGACTTAACAATTGCTTAATATTGCTGATCGTAGAATTCATTGTTATAGACACGTTAAACTCAATAATTCTTATTATTCTTTTATATTATATCCTCCTTATCATCCTAACATTACTAATGGAATAAATGTTTATTCAATTTTTTTATTATATTTAATGGTTACTTCATCACTATTAAAAAAAAAAACTTATTTCTGGTGTTTTTTTACAAAGAACATTGATACACTTTATTCCTTATTTTATAATTTATTTGAACATACCACTAATATACTTGAAATTTTCAAAGAAACCAGATCAAAAGGAAGGAAATGAACGACTAAAACGGGATGAGGGGGCCGACAACTGGAATCGAAAGCCTTTCAACAGATGTTCGCTCTAACGCCTTGTGTTCTCGTTCTGAGCGTCATAGGCTCGATAACCGAGCAGCGTTGCATTATTTTTCTTTTTCTGCGTGATTTTTATTTGATTCTATTCGCGGTTTATAACATTGAAAAATTATTTTTCCAAATAAAATCACATAAGTACTTAGTTCATTTTTCATATCATGAACATTTGTTGAAAGCATATTTAATTTGTTTTTATATGTTCGTGGTTTTTTTCCTTCGTTAATTTCAAATTTTTGAAAATTTGTCCACGCGGACGGAGCTTCAGGCAAAAGCTAGAAATCTCATAGTATAAATATGTGTAATTTTTTTCAGTATCATACAGATTACATTAAATTTTCACGTTTTGATAGCTTACGATCTGTTGTATGCCTTATGACTTTACGTAGCCTAGCCCGGAGCAGAAAATGGAGTTCTGCTAACCACCTCAAAAAAATTGCATTACATTTTATTTCTTTCTATAATTTTGCAAGTACACGTCTTCAGTGAAGGACTAGGGAAGCTATGGCACTTCAGATACCTCACCATAATGCCGTTCGTATTGGTGGGTCTTGGCTTAGGAGAAACTGAAGATTAAAAATTGTATAAATCTGACTGCATACCAGTAGAAAAGTGACATCTTCAACAGTTGTTGAATAGTCGTGTCCTTTGAGGGGTCGTATTCACGTGCTGGAGGATGTAGGTTTGATTCCCCGTCAGAACTATACCACTGATTTTTTTGCGTGAGTTCTTTTCTTGCTACCATTCGCTGTTGGTGGCAATAAAAACTTAAACTTATTTTCTCTAAATTCTAATTCATTTTTCTTAAGATTCACATATTTTTGGATAACACCACCCAGCCTTAATGAAAGTATATTTCATTTTCTTTTCTTAAGTCCGATTTTTCCTCCGTTAGTATTTTAAATTCGTACAAACTCCAGGTCCACATGATCATGAATGAATCACAGTGACGTATAGTTAAGAAGAAGTCTGATGTATATTCGTGGTTGCTAATTAGACTGTTAATGGCATCATTTCGTTTAGGACTTCATGACTCACCGATAACAGTCCCATTAAAGATATTCAGCATAGCTTCCTGAATAGTGGTTAATAATCATAGTTCTTAGTTTTTTAGCATTCAAAAAACTTTTGAGTCAGTTAGATACAGGCAATTAAAGAATAAAATCAACACGTAATGCAAAGAAACAAGAGAAAAATGGCTGCAAGAAGAGTGTGAAGATGTAGAAAAGGAAATGGTAGTAGGTAACGTATATGTTGCATATAGGATGATCAAACAAAATTTTGGGGAAATGAAGAAAAGAAGTATAAACATTAAAGCTGCCGAGAGGAAGCCTCTTTTGAGCACAGAAGGTAGAGCTAACCGACAGGAGGAATACACTGAGAAACTGTATGATGGGGACGACTTGAACAATAGCGTAATGGAAAAGGAACATGATGTAGACATTGATGACTAAGGAGATCCTGTTTTGAGGACCGAATTTGATAGAGCTCTGAATGACTTGAAAACAAATAACACAGTTGGAATTGATGAGACCCCTGCAGAACTTCTTAAATTCCTATGAGAAGAAGAAATCCAAAAATTAATAAACCTGATTTCAAAAAGTTATGAAACAGCGGAAATTCCAACTGATTTTAATAAAAGTATCATCTGCATACTTCCGAAGAAAGCACAAGCCGAAAAATGTGAGAATTATCGCACCAAAAGTCTAGAATCACATGGTACAAGATTACTGACCAGAATAATATACAGACGAATGGAAAGGGCAGCAGAAGAGATAGTAGGCAATGATTAGTTTGGGTTTAGAAAAAAACCACGGTATAAGGAAAGCGATTCTGGTTTTAAGATTAATATATGAAAAGCGGATAAAAAAAAAAAAGATACTTTAATAGCGTCTGTTGATTGAGAAAAAACTTTTGATAATATTGAGTGGGACAGGATTTCAGTATATCGAGATCGAAGAATACTTTATAAACTATATAAGAATCATGTTGCTGTAATAAAAATAGAGAATCACGAGAGATATACATCAGTTAATATTCAACCTGAATGTAGAGGAAGCAATAAAGGAAGTGAAAGAAAAATTTGAATGTGGCGTAAATGTTCAAGGAGAAAAAAATAATTATGCTACGATTTTTTGATGACATTGTCTTTTTAGCAGAACTGGCTGAGGATATTGAGTAGTTACTAAATATTATGAACAAAATATTAAACGACGATTTTGGACTGAATATAAATCAAAGCAAGACAAATCAATGCATGACATCATGTAGCAGAAATGATAGCAATCATAGTAAATTAAATGTAAAAATAGGATCGAATGTAATAGAAGAAGTTGGTGAATTCTGCTAGTTAGTAAGGAAAATTACAACTTGGAAAAAACTTTATAAAATTCTACGTATGGAGCACAGCACACTGTGGTAGCGGAGCATGGACTTTAGGAATACCAGAAAGAAAAAAAAATTGAAGCATTTAAAATGTGCTGCTGGAATAGGATGTTTAAAATTATGTGGACAGATAATGTACGAAATGAACGAGTTTTGTAAATGATGGACGAGGAAAGAATTTGTGGACGAAACTTACAGAAAGGAGAGGCAGAATGGTAGGTCATATTTTGAGACAAGATGGATTTGATAATTTGTAAGTGGAGGGAACAGAACTGTAGAGGAAGACAGAGATTAGAGTATATGAAGCAGATAATTGAGGACGTGGATTGTAAGGGGTATGTGGAGATGAAAAGGTTAGCAAAAGATAGGAAGGCATGGAGGATTACACCAAACCAGTCGAAAGACTGACGACAGCAAATATATATATATATATATATATATATATATATTATCCATTCGTAATAACATACCTTCATATGGTTCCACGACGCGTTGCAATATTATACTTGTAGGTATACTACAATCTGCTTGCCTGGGACCAATAAGAACTGTAAAATTACAAGAAATGAGTAACAGGTTAACTGTGCATGACGAGCTGCCGTCATAAGTCATTTATTTAGGATGTCCCGACAATATTAACTACACGAGGCGTGTGACTTGTCTTTCTCCTGCTACTGACTCTGCTATCCTTCCTTTAAAGTGGTTCTCGAGGGAGCTACCCGCTCGGACAGCAACAAGAAACGCGCAGCAGTTCCGTTCCTCTTTCTGTCTTCTCTCTCGTCCAGCAGGTGGAGGAAGAAATAAAGTTAACGTGAAATATAGACTCTGCGTCCGAAGAAAGCACTAACGTTGGCTGAATAAATCCTTTTTCGTGCGCGGTAGGGGTAAGACTATAAAATCGCTGACGATAAATTTTCCGAGCGGTAAACTCATCCAAAGCAGCAGTTAATCAAAAGTTTGCCTTCTGTTTTCTCAAAATATAGTTTTGTAATTGTCTATTGTATACAAAGATAGAAACTCTAAGAGAAATGGCAATTTAATTAAAATTTCAATTTTGCCTGTAATTGAACCAGGTATTGTCATCCAAAACTGTCAGAATTTGGAAACGTAAAACAATGTAACTCAGCTATGTGTTTCACAATAAATACAAGTTAGGGGATATTTTTTTTATTTACTTCGTAAATTAAACAAAACAAAAACTGTACCAGTGTGACAGTTGCGGAAAAAAGTAGTGAATGATCTATGTACTTATTTACCACAGAGCATTTCTCACCATTATTATTATTATTAATTATTGCAAGGAGTTTATGCTCCGGTGTCAATTTCCCCACACAGCTGCTTGTATGTTATGCACATTGTTGGAATTATATTGTTAATAAGTACGTTCGATTACTTATTGAGTTCTCTGATTTCCTTACCTGGTAATTAAAACAGTTCCTCACACTTATGCCAGAAATAACGTGCTGATTTATTATTACGAATGTCTATTCTCTTCCATTTCTTCTTCCAGTATCGATTCATATCTTACAATGTATATATCCAACACTCCTTTAACCTTCACATAACTTTCAGTAACTTCTAGTAACTGGCAACCCAGCTCCGTTACCATTGATTGTGCTCAACTGCAACTTCCACAGACAAATGTATCTTCATCCCTTTGCAGATCCTCCGCCTTTAATGCTTGATACCAATAAGGAGGATGCAATACTGACCCGCCATACTCATGCAAAGGCATGGCGAAGATTTTATACCCCAGTTCCCCTACGTCCCTTGTTCTTGTATGTACTGTACCATCCCGTCTCCTGAAATTTCTCACTACCGCTTCGCCACCATTATCATTGTTAACGCTTCTCTCTCCATTTCGATTTCTCTCGATACGGAGGGACGGGAAAAGGGGGGGGAAATTAGATCTTTCCTGGTGTGAAGGTATTAAAAAATTTCTGCTTACAGCTTTTTTAAGTGGTATACTTTTTTGCCCAGAAACATTTTTCGGGAATAAGCTCTTGCGATTGGCACAGTCGGTTTTCACGTCATTGCTCTGAATTATGTTCGTAATACTTTCGTATGAGCTGTGAAGAAATATGTAGGGTATTATTAATTTTTTTCTAAGGCATGAATTAAACATCCCATTAGAATTACACATTTATTTTCGTAATATAGTCGTGATCTATTTTGTTTTCGTTGTTTGTAATGTTATTTGCATTCCTTCACAACTTGTTCTACCGCCAACTTTACTTCCTACAGAAATGGATGCACGGCTGCAATTTTTCTACTAAGTCGAAAGTCGCCGATAAGCTTCAAATAGCTTCTTTGAAACTCAGAAGTTGTCACAAAGTTTAATTTGACTACACATACTTCTATAATTTTCTTACCCATTCGCCCATCAGCACTGAATTATAACACGTCTTTTATTAAATTTCCTACTTTGTATTTCTTCACAGAATGTGATATTATTTTCATTACGATGGTATAAAGAATTTCTACCAGTAAAAATATGTGGATTACACTAAGTTTTTATATCTACGAGGTAAAACTACTGTTCAGTTAAGAAATCGAGTATGTAATCACACACCTTATCGTATATTCCGCGTGTTCGCTTTTTGCCTTATATATATATACACTAGCGGCTACCAATTCCACCCAATCTATAACTTATCGACCATAATTTAGCGTGTAGTTAATGTGCCACAAGATGTGACTAACAACAATGACGTAATTTTCTTGGGTATGCATTTGGATTTACTCGCGAAAGTCTTCACTCAGACAATAACATCTTATACTTTTGGGGTAACCTCGAGCAATTTTGACTAATTTAATTGCCTTTGTGATGTATACCTGACAAATTATAGCTTACACTATAATTAGAATCCCAATAAAGTTTTTTCGGTTTTGCGTGTGTAGTTTCTCGACGTTTCTGGATTTAAGCTATTGTTCCTTTCCTCGATACCTCTTGTTATCGACTCTCGAAGAGGGAAGACCCAGTAGTGCAGTGGCTAGCATGAGGTTCTCACACTGTGGGTTTACTTGAGAGAAGAGAAATACAAAATAGTGACATGAAACATTTGTAGTAAAATAGCGTGTCTATTCGACGAAATATAACCCAAAAGGACGTGTTTCAACTTATTAAGAGGGATTTGTTTTCTTCGTGTCACGCGTTAATTGTAGTAACGAATCGATCGCAATACAAGCAGTACTTTGTTTGCAGGTCATATTGGCGGACATGTATGGTAGTAAATTATTCTGCTTTGAACTTAAAGTAGGTACTTGCGAAATATAAATGAAGGATTTTTTATGATTTATTGTGGAGATATATTTTAAGTAGCGTGTACAATGTTATTTCAATTTTACTTGATGTGTTTGCTATTTACAATGATGCAACGAATATTTATGTTTGTGAGCAATTGAAATCACCGTATTCACTACGGAAACATTGACTACACTTATGATATCGTTTTTGATGCAAACAGATTGGTATATATCTGCAAAAATCATTGCCTAAAGTTAAATTCTTAAAGTTGTTTCCATTGCATGAAAGAAGTAGAATTGAACAAGGAGGTGGAAGGTGGAGTTTTTAAGTTTAAAAATTACTTTTCTGTCCAACTATTATTCAAAGAGATATTTCTTTATTAAATTGAAGAGTAATATAATCTGTACACACATGTAGAAAACATAACTTGCTTCGTTTTTGGACTTTATAGTATTATCGATGTTCCAGAAAATATTAATCTCGGAAAAAATCATTTCCGCTGAAGAAACATTGCTCGAACTTTACATATCTTATGATAACATATTGCCACCGCAATACGAATTTCAACTCAAGATATTATGCCTTTTTGGGTTCATGTTTGAGGACGGCTGCCACAAAATGTGTGTGTAAGAGACAACTTAATTCGCATACATACGGGCGCATAGTGTGGTTCAATGTCACACGACCTTCGCACATCAGCCCTGGCTCTTGATTCCAGCAGGTGGACTCAGCTGTTAACGAATTTTGACTACACCACGAGATTTCTCAAGCTCACCCCCATACAACATGGCTATCCTGTACCGGCATTGGTCCTCCAGATTTGCGTCGAGTTGTTAAATCAGAAATTATTGGTGAGAAACATTCAACAGATCCACGTCAGTATGAAGATATTGGTAAAGCTAGAAGGCTACTTACCACTGTTGGTCCCAGAAGCGGTTGCAATATTTAGTATCCTCGAAAATAAATGGAAGCTACGGATTGAGTGAAGCGTGGAAATGTTTTTTGTATAACCATACAAAACGCCGCCCCGAAAATACAAATAAAGAAGACTAAAATCCTTCCTTCAAAACCTAAAGACATAAAATCTCTGGGCATATCGCTGGCTTATATGCTGTCGTTGACAGCAAAACTATTTAGTCAGGAATAAAATGAAATTTGGCCAGAAAATACCCGGACACTTTGGGCGAAATGTTGACGAAATTAAACAAAACGCAGTCCAGCAGTGGCGGATCCAGGGGGGGGGGGGTTAGGGGGCTTGAGTCCCACCCCCAACCCCCCAAAAGTATCTAGGTCCACTCCCCGGACCTCGTAATTTTGGAGATTTGGATACTCTGATCTTTTAAGGATGACATGACTATAAAGCCTACCCTTACCCGACTCAAGCCCCCCCCCCATAACCTAAATCCCCTCAAGCCCCCCTCCCCCACCAAAATCCAGGATCCGCCACTGCAGTCCAACATCCGAATAAAGAAATCATGAACGTCGTTCTTTGTTTTGATATCAATTATAATCTACGAGACTTAAGTCCAAGAGATTCCTGGAGAGAACTAAACCTCTTTTTCCAGTGCAGCTTGTTTGAGCTATAATGCATATTGATAAACCTATAATAGACCAAAATTTTATTGCCTAACAGGATTTACATAGGAAAATAATGTAAAGTCTGAAAGTTGAGAAAAGTGGTAAGTACAAAGACACAGAAATCAAAAACGGGCTAAGTCTATTCCTCCAAACCCAAATAACGTGTTAAATATAGAGTTAGTAAACATCAGGTTTTAAGCAAAATTTTAAAGCAGTGGAGTAAAATCATGAATGTAGACTAGGTTTACAGTACAAAACTTAAAACTTTATTCAAACGAGATACAGGCTACATTTGTAATAAGAACAGGATTTTTATCAGGCCATTTTTTACAAATTCAAGACCATTATTATTCAAGATTAATCAGTTAACTCTTCGTGAAAATCTTTGTTTTATTCCTTAAGTTACTCAATAATTTTTTCAGGTACTCCTTTTTTCATTTTGTTTGTAATTTCTAAAGGCCTCAGTTTATTCCTACTTTAAAAACATTTACTTTTGTCAAAGCTTCTAGGTCACTGAACGATTTCTTAACTCCAATTTCATCCGGAGATTCTTTTATCTTCATCCATTGCACTTAACTAATTTTAATTTAAGTTGAGACAAAATAAAGCTTCATTTTTTAAATTAAAAGTTATTAAGGTTCTTTCGGTGGTTTAATTACTGATTAATTAATTAAAAAGTCCACCAAACAGGTTATGTTTGAAGAGTTGTTTTATTTTGATCCAAACAAGTCAGCGATATTCACAAACATAGATACAATACAGATATGCACTTCTGAATAATCGCAAAGATAATCTCTGTAACACTAAATACTGTCAACTAAACTGACTTACTAACTGAATGAATCTCTCTGTCCAGGCAATCTGTTTATATAGAGTCTATCGAATTTACGAGAATTCTTCAAAGGCATCCGCCCGATATTTCTCGATCATTAACAATCACTCAAACAATCAAACATATTAAAAACAATCGGAATTGATACAAAATTAATTAATAACATTACAAAGTGATCAGAAATGGTAATTATAGATACTTAAATACAAAATTATTTACAGAAATCCTTTCAAATGGTGGAAAATTGTCCTGTAAACATCGTAACTTACATTTATACATGGAATTACAAACTTTTAATAAATTCTCTTGCATCATTGGTTCTTAAACATATTAAATGGCCTTTAAATAATTTTCTTACCTAAAACAAAGTCTATATACACTGATTTACAAGAAATTACAAAACAAACATACCAAATCACTTTCAAGCAAACTTTAGCTCATTACAAATACTTCATACAGTACAATGCTATTCAAAATTCAGGTATTAGGGCTGTTACAAAGTGTCTTCTTTTTCCATCAGAGTTGCCATGAAAGGAATTGTTGTGGAAGTAGTTACAAGCAATGTGGCAATATATAAAGGAATATCACACCTTCCCACTATCTTCCTTTTCTCAATTTGCGCAAAGTCTCCATCACAATAGGTATGAGTGACCAGATACTTGCGGTCAATCTCATCAAAACCGTTGTTACATACAAGGTAAAGCTACAAAACAGGGGCATCTTGTTTTTATTCTGGCCCACACAATTGTCACTCCACGCCACAAGTTTTCTCTTATGTGTTATACCGCTTGTAAATCTCTTCAGTACACATGATGCAATTTCATTACCCCCTCTTTCACTTAAACCTTCACGACACATGAACATGCATCCCCTTTTCTTGTCTCCTACATGCTCATCCAAATTGTAGCAAGACAAGTGCCAAAGGTAGTACATTTGTGAGTGAATAAGAGTAGGTAATGAGAAAGCTTGTTGTAGGTCCACAGAAATAATGCATGTGTCACTGTTTCGACTTTGAAATTGTTTATTGTCATACTTCATGAAAGAGCGACAGTGTTCCGCTTTTCTAATAACATTTTGTTTTCATCAATGCTCACAGATTCATTTAGTAATTTAGACTTTAACAAGTCACAGGTACCACAGGTGTCCTTTGGGGGCATTTGGAACTTTGGGGAAATGTTTGTTTTTTTGCCATTTCCCTATAGTATTATAGTGCCAGTATGAAGTTCTAAGGACTTTCGCCTCTTATTCTCATTACTTTCTAAAAACTCTTCAGTATTCATTTTGAATAAAAAAAACTAAGACCACTACTCACAACTGCACATAACCATCCAACAATATCCTCAAAACTCTCGGCACATAGCCCGGACTTCAATACCCTAATCGTTTATCTTAATTCTCGCGCATTTTTGTACTTGAACTATTAACAATGACTATTCTACATAGCCCACTTTATAGAGTATTGGGCTTAGCACACATTTTGATGAAACGCTTAATTTTTTTTGTTTTTGGCACTCAGTCTAGTTTTCATTTCAACCCTACAATTTTATTACACTCATATTCGAATATTTACTGAACTTAAATATTCCAGTCACATGCCAAAAAATACTAGCAATGGTAACTCAGTACTTTTTCCTTCACTTAGATCGTGGGAGTATATGCAAAAGTGCTTCTGAAACATTAATACGAGAATCGACAGTAAAAGCATAGTTGGCATTTGATGCCTGCTCGTTCGGGTATAAATCGGGAAGATTAAATACAAGACGGGAAGGATGTGTGTGTGTGTTTACATTTGCTTGTGTAAAAGTATACTTGAGTTGTTACCCAGAGGAACTATTTACAGTCACGTTTTAATCATGATTGTTAGAATCCTTGATTTAGCTGTAGCAAAAGTTGAAACAGCCCAAATCTGCTTACGGTGATCCCTGTTTATGATATCAGTGGTTTCCCACGTGGAATTGAATCGGAGCCAAATAATCATATCATGTTATCGGTCATCGGATACTGTTACAGAAAACTGTAACGGGGGTTTGCTGGATACAGACGCTAAAACTTGGTACCAACCAAACTCGATGGGATGAAGTCTGGCGAGAAGGGCCAAGAGCGAACTGCGCAGCGTGTCAATAGCGCCGGCAGGTAAGAGCAGTAATTAACGTGGCTACTAATACATTAATCCTTGGAGCGTGCAGAGCAGTGCGCCCGTAATCAATTAGCGAGCAGCACGACACGTGCTGGGTAAACACCGGCTACACAAATTGACACAGTTACCGCGCACGTGCTACCAACTTGCTCCACACTAATAAACCGAGACCACCAAATTGAATCACATGTCCGTAGCAAACCTTTCGGACCAACCGCCCCGGAAGAACGCCACCGGTAATCAACTGCTCTTACAGCCCGTTGGATACGCCTCGTTCCGGTGAACCGCTTCCTAGGCAAGCGTCACCTCCATAATGAAATTATGGAGTTGTTTTATTTACCTGTCTAATAATGTCACTAATTGGATTCAATTCAGAAAATAACCTGGCTGCAATCTTAGTGACAAAAGTAATCCAAATGTTGTCTTGTATTCAGTATTGCTTAGTTTCGAATCGCCAGATTATTCTGGTAAATTTAGGAACTCCATGTTTAAAACATATATTCAGGTGAAAGCTAAGAGCGTTTCCTAAAAAATGTTACTACTAATTTCGATGCGGTTACTAGCTCACGGCTAAAATGATTTAGACCTCAATAAATTCAGCTAAGACCAAATTTGCACGTGTGGGCTCCTATATAAAAAAGACGATCATCAGAATTCTCTAGTTGTACCAGCTTCCAACGATTTTGTTTTTCTGCGCTCTTTCGAAAAACAATTTCACAAACTGTTTGTATGGAAATTTATATCACGTAGCGTTGTGTCAAAGAATTGATTTTGGCAACTCATTATTTCATCGAGTAGTTCTTAGAAACATTAAAAGATTCTTGCTTTTAATCAAAAATACTTTGCTTAGTAAGTTTTGTTGACTAGCTTCATCAATCTGTACTTAAATCATTAGAAGTCACGATGGTTCTACTTATCTAGAATGTTTTATCAGCTCAGTCACTGTCGCCACATGTCTGTAAATCATTGGTATTAAGGCTGTGAAGGTGGATTCAGTAACAGCTCGTAATTCAATTTAGTTTGGTATGGACTTTTGCAGCCATCTCATCTCCTGTAATTCTTTCCGTTGAAATTCTAGTTGGCAGTGCGTTGGATCCTTGATAATGATTATAGACTTATCCACACTTACATTGTTGAAAATTTGTCATTTAGAAAATCACGAACGTTAGTGTGAAATTGGCCTCATTGATACTACCATATTTGATCCACAATTACTATTTTCAGTTAGTTGAGCTTTAATCTATTTTGAAGCCACAAAATATTTCTTTTTCCGCGAAGTGACCTGTCGAAAAACGCGTGTGGTATATAAATAACGGAACTATATTCCCGCAATCTAAAACTAATGAACTGTTTTCCTGCTCCAAAGTGTGAAGTGCAT
The DNA here is from genome assembly GCA_031002005.1 of Vandiemenella viatica. Lineage (NCBI taxonomy): Eukaryota > Metazoa > Arthropoda > Insecta > Orthoptera > Morabidae > Vandiemenella > Vandiemenella viatica. The sequence goes on along the minus strand of JARYHS010013630.1, from coordinate 320,530,903 downwards.
TTTAATTTAAAAAAAAAGAAAAAAAAAAGATATAATGTCTAAATAAGGGGTCACCAACATTATTAATGAAAGTAATTTCAGTGATAAATTATTCATCATGTGACGAAGCACTTTTGTCGTCCTTTGCATGGCAGCTTATGAAACGACTGTTCGATGAATTCGTCGTTCAGTTCCTGCGCATTTACTTTCTCGTGACTGAACGAACAATTATAGAACTAGAACTCCTTGCCCTGTTTCCATACTGTCGTTGTTGGGTTTTTTCTGATTACAGCTTATTCAGAATCACATATAGAGCTAATCTACTGCTAAGCAAGTAAAAGTGTTTCATAAACTCAAACACCCAAAAAATAACTCTTACAAATTGTTTCTAAGATATGTCGGGAAATACAAAATTTACTTGTTCCATGAAATGATAATTAGATATCAATCTCTTTGCTCCCATCTGCTGTTTCTATCGTTCCAAAGTTTTTTTCTTTTTGAAGTATGAAATGGTATTCAAAACATTTGTAAGAGTTATGGCACACCTGAACTAAACAACTGACTAAAAATGAACACTTTCACAGCAATCTTTCCCCGAATTTCACATTACAATTAAATTTATGAATTTTTGTAAAATTATTAAAACAATCTACGGAAATTAAACAAAGTGATGAGTTGACAGATTAAATTTTTTTACCAAAAAACATTGAGAACGGAGTGACAGCAAAGTGATATTTAAGAGTTTGCAGTTCTAAACGCATCATATGCTCAGATAAAGCTGATAAATCTAGTGTGTTAAGAACTATATTTTGTTACAGCGCTCTTCTTATTATTAAAGCAATTGAAATTTATACAGACAACGAAGAGAAAGCTTTATGCAATAATTCTAAAGGTAATTTCGCACTACTAATCTAGTCAAAATTCTCATAATTCTCTCAAGCGTTATTATTTAAATTGTCGCATATATAAAAATATGGCTGAAAGGAAATTAAGATTGGTCATGTTTACTGTACCAAGAAAGCCGCGTAAAATAAACGATAAGCTGTTATCTGCAGTGGGAGGCCGCGACCAGCCGAGTCTAACAGCAGTGGCCATCAGGGAACCTTTAGCTGTGCGACCTTTAGCCTGCCTGCGTACTGAGTCCTCAACGTAACATTTGAGTTAATAACGCATCTCTGACTCATCCTCTCGCCTGACTCACATCCAGACAACAATAGCAACGTTTACCAAATCATATGAGTATACCACAGAAAAATAAACGATAGATTATTGCCGATTTCTCCATAACTCCCTCCCCTCTCCCATAAAAAAAAAGCTGTTAAATTTATCATGTTGTGGGGAAATTTTTTTTTCACCACTATTTCAGTTTCCTGTTCGTGTTAATGCAATCGGTCATTTACCTTTAATCCTGTCACCAAAATTCGAACAGTTCTCATTCATTCCTACAGTTGATCTCATTTTTCCCCATATTAATTTTAACTCATTTCTTGTTCAACATGGAAGAAACATTCTAGTGCATACAAGGAACCATATACACTACCCTAGTTACAAAATACTTGTAACTGTTATGTTCGTTAATTCGTTCTTACAACTTAACCAGGTCCAGCTTAACAAATGATATCGAAGCTTGCAGAATTGATCACCAGGTGGTTGTGATTTCCATAGAAGTTAATGGATATGGTACTTAAAATAAAGTCAATGGTTTGAAATTTTTTGAAAAATATTTGTCGTGCCCACTAAATTCAACTCCTAATACAAAACGATGACGGAACATCGGAATTCGACTCCGAGGTTTCCAGGGCACAAAAAAATTTCTGTTATGCAACTCGATTCAAAATTATGGTGCAGATGACTCAGTGCACAGAAATCTACAACAAATATTTTCCAGTGGGCGTCCGCCAATTTGGTAGAAACTTCGCTCGCATCGACTTTGTGATTGTATCAAGTTGCACCATAGTTTATATACCTGGAAATAAAGCGGTATGTTCGTACACACGCCAGTTAGCACCACTTCGAATACTGCTTCCAGATAAGCCATGTGAACAATACTGAAATGTGCCTGTGAGCCATCAACAAACATATACTTTCTCTATTAGTGGTAGTTTAAAGAAGAGGTAGAAACAAATGATGCTCTGAAATGTGATTAAAGCAAAGCACACAATTTAAATTCAGAAGGACAAGAGGAATACCAAGAAAACGGAAGAAACACAGGACTGCTACTCTGCGTTTATCTACACACCAAATATTTCTTTGATAATTAATAAATGATTGAACAACACAAATCACAAATCCCGCTTGACGAAGTCGTAAGCACAGGTTGCAATGAAATAATATACTTTTTCCATAATCCATATATTCCAGGGGACTCCAAAAAGTAATTTATTGTGTAAAGTCCAGTAACTTTCATTTAATGCTGCGATATACTTAAAAGTGACGCAGAAACATGACACTATTTTGTACCATAGTCACCAATCGCTTTAAACAACTAATGGAACAGTCTACGAATTGTTAAATTAATAGATGGTAGAAATCCGCTCCTTGGCCACGGAGCCATTTGAGAACCGCAGTGTGAACGTCCTCATCATTGGAAGCATCCGAATACAGTCCACATCTCGCATTATGCGATTTCCATTTTTTTCTGTAAGCTGAAAGACCATGCAAGGGAAAGAGATTTTCCAACGATGAGGACGTTCACACAGCAGTTGTCTAATGGTTCTGTGACCAAGGAGCGGTTTTGCACCGTCGTGGGTTTGAATGACTGGCAGAATGTCCCGACCGTTGTACTTGTATGAATTTGGCAAATATGTTGAAATCATATATCTGTGTCACTTTGAAGAGTAGTGCAGCATTCAGCAAAATTATTTGGCCTGCCATAATAATGTGTAACTTATTTTTTACAGTCCTTTCGTAAAGATGTATGATTGTTTTGCCTACAAATACAGGTTGTTCCACTGATTAAGATTAAAATCTTTATAGTTGATATTGTTTACCTGCCAACTTGTTTCTCGATGACTTTCACTGCATCCCACCCCTCTCAAATATCTGTAGTATGGAATCAATACAGCTGTCGTAGAAATATCTGAACAGTCTCATTTTAATAACTCTGAAATTAATGTGGAATAAATACATCTTTGTGTATGCAAAAAGATGCTGTTGCGATGTACCTGTATTTGACAATATAAGAACGGAGTAAACATGAATTCATACCTCTTATGAAACTATTTAATTGAAAAGATGGTTTAGTTGGGATACAAAGTCAGTGGTACTTCTACTTGTGGTTTAGTATCCTGGTATTGGTAGCCTAAAGAGAAATCCATCATTCTTCAAGGGTGATTACCGTTTAGAATCATCCTGTAAACAAAATGTATCTCATGAGGAATATATATCCTCTTTACTGAACTGTTTCATGTGTATTTTGAATTTATCACTGAACTGTATGAGATAGATTCAAAACTTGTTTTGCAATACGATGATGAATATAGCATTCACTTCAGCAACTTGATTTTTTTTTTTACTTATGGCTTTACGCCTCTTCGACGTTGAGGTCATTAGAGACTGGGTACAAGGAATGGGAAGGAATTCAGCCATGGACTTTTTTAAAAGAAGCCCTGGAGTGATTTTGGGAAACCCTGGAAAACCTGCATCTGCATGTTCGGACGGGGATTCAAACCAGCGTCGTCCCGTTTCGAAGCCAGAACGATAATCGATCAACTTGAAGAACTAACCTTGAGGCTATCCTCTCACATCTACAGGCCAATATCTCCTCAAGCTGGCTTGAATCCAAATTCTGTGCATTCCAATCGAGAATAGTAAGAGGAAAGAAAGAATGCATAATAGCATCAGTACGGCATCTTATTTCTCTAATCTTTTTCCTTCTGTCATTGTGACCTAAAAATATTGGTGAGGAAGTATTCCATTGCAGTCGTAAATCAAAGAATTCTGCATATTCTCCAATAAATTCAGATGAAAACGATGTCATCTGTATGCCCAACAAGCCCAGCCCAACCTATGTATCAATTTTGTGACGCTTTCGTAAGGGCTGTAAGAAGCAGTCACGAATCAAGCGGCTCTATTCTGTACTTTCTCAAACGCGTCAATTAATCCCTGGGATACGGATCCCAAACTCCACAACAGTAATCCAAATGTGGACGCATTAGAGTTTTGTACACTATTTCCTTTATATGAACATTACAATTTACTTTTTACTCGTGAACAAACGGATTCTTTTTGTTATTTTTTCGCATTGCCTTGCTCTTTTTGCAATTAAGTGTAAGCTGTCATTTATGGCACCATTCCTAAATAACATCCAGATGGCGCTGAATTTCTAAGCAATCATCAAAGCACCTTACGTCCCTACAGATAATTGCATCATCAGTGAAGAATCGCAGCCTGCAATTAACGTTGTCACCAAGATCGTTTGTAAAAATCGGAAAAACAAGTGGTACTATTACACTTCCTTGAGGAACGTCCGAAGTAACATCCAGCTTAGAATAGGCTTCCCCATCAACAACGACATACTGTGACAGACCAGTTAGAAAATCTCGTATCCACTCACAAATCCGATCTGATACACCGTATGCTCAAATTATCGTTAAAAGTCGGTTGTGTGGTAGAGAGTCAAAAGCTTTCTGAAAATCCAAGAAAATTGCATCAACTTTTGAACCTGCATCGATAACTTTCATTGCGTTATGCGAAAATAGGGCCTATTGTGTTTCACACGATCTGTTCTTCCGAAAGTAACTCGTTTTCATCTAGAAACTTCATAATGTTAGAGCATATGACATGCTCCAGAATTCTACTGCAAATAAATGTTAGAAACATGGGTAGATAATTACTATGATCTCTCCTTTCTTGAAAAGGGGAATTACCTGGTATATTTTCCAATCCAAAGAAGTTTTACGAAATATATCTGACAGAAATGGTTCTATTTCCATTATGGCGAGGAAATCATTGTAGCCCCTACGCCGCCAGAATTGATTTTTTTTCCTATTCAGAATTAACGAGTGTATTTTCACTATTAGCAAATATATGTGTATAACTAAAATATTATTAAGCCTGATTTTACACATTTATATTAGGCGTGTGTAGCGTTAAGAGTGAATTTTATTAAACAGGCTGTCCTACCGGATTCATCCTGCGACCGTCAAACATACGACTTACTTCATGTATGAGTGTATTATCTGTCAATCTCCAAGAGAGGATCCTGATATAACGAAACTTCAGTGTCCAGGGGTTTCAGTCGTGGAAACGCAGTGGATGTTGTGGTCACCAGTATTGTTGATATGTATTCCGGCACATGTCTGATAACATAAGAGAAAATTAGAGTACATGCTGCAGAAAAGATTATCGGCAAATAAACGAGTCAATGAAGTAATTGTATTCAGTACTCCATTGGCTGATATCACCATAGCCTCCATGTGATAAAATATAAACAAAAATTGAAGAGAAAGGAAGCGATAATTTACAGCATTAATAAGGCAGTCATTTTAAAATTCTGACGATGACACTTACTCTATACTTGTATACCTCGTAGTGATCGACTGGGAGACTCTAGATTCGATTTTCATAACATACCAGGTTTTTGCTTTAGAGAGTAGAAAAACCAGACTCTCTACTTTTCAAAACATCGTTCAATAGAATTTCAGAGGCTCTTTAAGGACGAAATACCACAATTATTACTTCGGTTTAATAAAACACCTTTAGTGACATTACGTTATGCGCATTTTATAGACAATATTCTGTTACTAACGATTTTACTCTAGTTCCAAAGCTGATTAAACAGAATGTTTTGTTTCCACGAATTGTTTTTTTTTTTCAGTGCATAATACAGATATTACGAAATACTGCAATTCGATTCACAGTAAGTGATTCACACACACTGTATCACTTTGACACATGTTGTCGTATTTCAAAATTTTAGAATCATAAGAAATTCTATTCATATTTTTAATTTCATCTGATTCAGAGAGAAAAGAAATATTATTGAATGAATGTTTATTTATTTAATAAACTTACAAGACTTCATACCGTCTAATGAATTAACTAACACAAAAAAGGGTTGTAACAGAAATCAGTTATCAAAAATTAATGTTTCCAAGGAGATACCAGACATCAACAATGAATCCGAAATTCTGAAATATGTGGAAGCATCTGTTTGTGATGCAATTTTTCGAATGAGTGTCTCCGCACTAAAATCAAATTTTGAACTTAATCACTCACGCTAATGTTAGCACGCAACTTAACTTCTCCGCTGTTTCGTTTCTATCCAACCCAACAGCAATATTCTCTCTTCCTTATTTTTAAACAAACAGTGTAGTGTTGTACCATCAAAATTTGTGTAATACAGTGAAAAACATCCCGAATACACATGATATCCCGTCCAGTACATGTTTTGATAAAAACGGAAATGCTACTCTGGCTCTGAATCGCAGTTCCATTTTCATCAGCTCTTAACATTTACTAAAACAGTCCGTGAGGAAAACCTTATGGAGGCACATAACATCTGATACAACTTTATATTTATCGTCTACCGTTTTATAGCTGAAGTCTGAACTGCGTCTGACTCAATCTGTAATCAGCTTTGTAATTTGAGTCAACTCTGTCGATAATTTGTTTCTTCTTTCTTATTCATGACCTGTAGAAACTAAAATATTTTTATCTCCAGTGAGCTACTATTTTTTTTTTTTTCCTCTTCATCAGGTTTAGTGAGAAACATAACAATACAATGCGACAAAACTTTTTGAAATCAGCCATATACAAAACGTTTTTTTGTGGTATATATTTTATTCTTCCTTGCTGAATGGCAACAGTAGTAACCCGAAACAGTTTGAAAAAAAAAGGTAACAGAAAATCCGAGAAACAAGAATGCAATACTTATTTTTAATAATTGAAAAAATTAAGTTGCGTGATAGTAAAATTAAATACAATTCTTTAATGTCATGCATTTTTCATACACTGTTTTACTTTAGCGTTCGAAGTTTGTTCTAGATCTTTGTTCGCCCAAAAAATTTCTATCTTCGAAACGGAAACACATAAAAATATGTGACTATATCTCCTAAGGCGACAAACATTTCAGAGGAGATCTTCCGTTCATTAAAATACATTTTTATTTATTTTCAAATAGTCTATGGTTAATATATATACAATTACAATTCATACATTATATTAAACATAAAAGAGAAATAACAAATATAAACAAAGTGTTAATTTCAATGAACTCCTTCACAAGAAAATATTACAACCTCTTTCCTCTAACCATTTACCCAGCTTTTCTCTAAGACTTGCAACAGTTCTGGTCCTTTTTATTTCATTAGGTGATTTGTTAAATATTTTTAAACCTTTGTGCAACACTGTTTTCTGTGTTTTACTACTTTTATTATAAGTCAAATGGAAATGAATTGCCTGCCTTGTCTTATAATTATGTACATAATTATTCTTTTGCACTAATCTAATCACATATCTTGGTAATAATCTACTTTCCAACCTATAAAGTCAGTACATCTCTAATTATTTCCTTTTCAATATGTAAATATCCTAAGTCCTTAAGCATATTACTGACATTCTCAGTTCGTCTTTTATTTACAACAGCCCTCATTCCCTTATTTAAATTATTTTGCAATTTCATAATTTCTCTTTTGCTTGCCATGATTAATACTGTGGAGCAGTATGTTATGTGAGGCAGTACAATTGCTTTAAACAATAGCTGTTTACCTGGTTTAGATAAAACTTTTCTTAATTTGTATATTAAATTAGGAAATGTTCAATAATTAATCACATCAAACAATAAAGACTATATTCACTTTTAAAGCTGCAGCTTCCAAAATATCAAAATTTCATTTGATTTTCAGTTCTTTTAAATATTTTAATTATCTCGTCCATCTTTTTTGTTTTATTTTCCTTGCTAAGTCCAATTCTTTTTTAAGAAAATATTTTTGTTTCGTCAGGATTCTCCAAGTTAGCGTTTATCTACCTCTAGGCAACTGAGTCCTTCAGTACGAAGAGGTCTCCCATTATGAAGAGTTATTCTCTCAGCTCACTGGAAAACGAGCCTAAGGCGACACGCGGCCTAATTTTAGAGGCGTTTAAGTAAGTATTCCTAATGCGGAGCGGCGCTTCTTTCCTCCGAGAGGCAATAACTAGACGGATTTTTAGTGGCGGTGAGTCCCAAGTTGCAGTAGTTGCTCCTAGAGTAAATTAAACGCGTTCCTGGAACTTGGTAATGGGAGTAACCGGGTTAATTATTTGGCTGAGCTGATGGCAGGCAGGCAGCTGAAGCACCCTCCACCCTAATGGCTTGTTACCACCAGCATTCTGCCAATTTAAGTTAGCATCGACCATCTTGGAAGCAGGGATGAGCACTAAGCAGGTTCAAATACTCCTGGTTCAGATGGCTTCTTTGTAAACATTTCATCTCTAAGCATGAGCATCTGTTTCGGTGATTATATTTTCTGAAGAGGAATTTTGGGATTTTCCTGTCAAGGATTTAACCTACAGTGTAACACGCGATCAAAAGACTCTTCAGTCTTAGGAAGAGGGCGAAGTATTTATGTGCAATATGTCGGCAAAGAATAATAACATTTTGTTATTGGTCTAATATAATATAGATAGTGACCATTATGTTATGAAATCTGTCTAGAATCATTTATTATCAGAATTCGTTCCGGATTTGTGTGCAAAAAATCAGGGTTCGAAATCAGAAGGCCTCGTTATCGGTAGCGAGATGATTTGACAGACAGAACATGCCAAGTTGGCATCGGCTGTTTTTGTTCGATTCAGTCGTAGATTTTATACGTCAGAAGCTGATCACTACCCAATTGTATCAATAGTTAAAACATGTTAATTGTATCTGTTAACAACGAAAATTATAAATTCATTTCGGTACCTTTTCTAGTGGGTTCACCTTCATTTCTGTAGCTCTCTTTGCTACTGCTTTTGTAATAATTTTCAGATATTTCAGATATTCTCCTAACTATTGTTTTCGTTAAATAATGGGAGTCTCTAAGGAAAGGAGCGCCAACCATCACTACAATTCTCTACCTTCAGTTCGAAGGCAGTGTATCGAGAGTTTTTGCATCTCAACACTTACTTAAATCTCATTTCTTCTTGTCTTGTATGTCTCCGTTGTGGCGTGCTTCTGAGGCTAGTACTTAAAACCGGGTACTCGCTAGCGAGTTGTAAGGTAACCACGTTCTAGTGTGTACGCGTGAAGCGAACTTCGCTCGCGACGAGCACCAAGCCACCTCACTGAGCGTACTCACTAGCGAGGTGTAACTGTAACCGAACGGATAAAGTAACGAGGTTCTATTGTGTACGCTCACTGTAACCGTAACGACAAGCTGACTCTAACCGCAGCGTTCTTTTGGAGCTCCGCGATGTCGGACGAAGTGTCTCTCGCTTGATCAGCATGCACGCTTGTAGATGCTTTACTGGATGATTATAAACGGCCACGAAAATAGCGTATCCATGGAATGTATAGAGAAAGAAGGGATCTAATTCTTATTTTAAGGAATCAAAAAATGAGTGGTCATTAAAAAAATTTCACGAGAATCTCTCCAACTGATTTTGAATATCTAATGAACATAATTAGGCTCAAGATAGAACGAAGAAACACTTCGTTCCGAGAAGCAGTGTTGGTTCAAGACAGATTAACTGTGACGTTGAGAAACTTAGCTACTGGTGATTCTTTTACAAGTTAACAATACCTTTTCCAAACAAGTCATAAGCTCAATTATAACTGAAGTGTGCCAGGCACAGATAGGAGCATTGAAAGAACAATCAAGGTACTCCTTTATCCAATAATAAAAAATAATACTGTAATTTATTTCAAAAAATTCATACATAATTTTCTAAACTCATATCATTGTTGCAGTACGGGGAGTAAGGCGGGTTCTGCAGAGGAGTTTGTTGGTTTTGATTTGGGGAAGAAGTAGAAGGGCGAGCTATATCTCGGGAGGAAGAGGTTAGTAGCGTGCAACAACCTTCACTCTCGACGTCAACGAAGGCATTGCGAGCGCCCTTTGATTCCCAGCAAAAACCGACAATCGTCGGCTCGCAGCGAATGCAACGCGTTCCGCTCGCGGCAGGCTCACGAGCCACGTACTCACTATAGTTCACGGTAACAGTAACGTGCAACGGTTACAGTTACAGAATGTGGACGTGTTTCTTGTCGGCTCGCTGCGAATGCAACGCGTTCCATCGCGCCAGGCTCGCGAGCCTCGTACACACTGTCGTATTTGGTAACAGTAACGTGCAACGGTTACAGTTACAGCTCGCTAGTGAGTAAGCTCGATGGCACTGACATATCGGCCAGACATGTTGGCCACTATGTGAAAAGGGGGGCAATATTAAGTGAATCGTTATTACATAGCCAGCTGGAGGTTGCTGAGAAGACGAAGTACCTGACAATCGTGTTGAACAACTGAACCAGATTCCACCAGCAGAGGACACAATTCTGGGTTTATACGCCATTTTTTAAAATACATTTAACGATTTCACAAATGAGTTAGCTCACTTGAATCCAATATGCCAGATGCTACAATACAGCACCCACGTCGAGGAAAATTGGAACGAAGTAGCCTACCTAAAAAAGAGCAGCACTCGTCAATCCTTGATTCTACCTCCTGCAGAACGTTATTGAAATAGCAGAAACTATACGATAAAATAAACAAATTTAAAGCAAATATATTGCACAACAAAAGATGATGCAGAAGAAACACTCACTCCACGCACTGGAATATGAACTGCAAAATTAACATATGCAAGTTGTCACACACACACTATTTATCTCTATAAAATTTGTTTAACCTTCAGATTTCCATCCATCACATAAACCAGCGCTGTTGCCCGTCACTGTTGTTTTCTGAAATACATCGAGCAAATGTCTGTAAGAAATACTGTTTCCCGAGAATTCTTTCCACTCCAAGATTTGTTTGGTGTAATATACTATTAATTTTTATAGGTAGGAACGCTAAGCTTATTTAAAACCTAAAACTGTGTCACGTAGTTTTACCATTGCTCATTGTTATTTCGTAACAACTCAACACCACCCGACAATATTCAGCAAATGTTTAAATCAAGAATTTTTTCTTTTTCTTTTCTTTTGGGTCGTAATTAAATCGATTGTCTGTTTCTCATGATACGAGATAATCTCCTCTAGCACTTGTGTTTATGAACTTCAACCAGTTTAGGAAGACAAAAACGTCTTTATGTCTAACGTCAATGAACCTATTAAATTATTTCCAAGAGTTTAGAGTATCATAATTTTTCTGGTTGTACTAAAGCAACGCAAGTTTCCTATAAGCAGATAGTAGGTTCCATCCGAACAGCTCGTAAATATTTCGCTGGAGATTGTTGGTGTTAGATATATGGGAACGCGTCTTAGTAAAAACATGTTTTGAAAGACTCATCTGCAGTTGTTTGTAGTTGCAATGGTGGTGTTGTAATATTACATCTGAATTCTAGTCAGGCATAATTAGTGAGACATAATAAGCGTTTACATATTTGGGGCGTGAAAGATTCCGTTGCTATAATTACAACGGTCTCAACTCGAGTACAATAAGGCAATACCAATGATTTACCCTATCACACCACATATCCGATATACGTAGAGTCAACGCTTTATGTAAAGCTGCTGTTATTCTAATACTTACGTATAACTTTGTAAATAGAAAAATGATCCTTATTTAAACATTGTAACGCAAGAACTGTTTAGGATTGTCAAAAACAGATCACTGGTGGTACGAAACTAAGGCTTCAAGTTTTAGTGTAAATTATGTTGAACTGGAGTCACTAACGATATGTATATATATTTGGCTACGGTCTGTATAAACTATACGTTCATTTATTTCCACTGAAACGTTTAATTGTGGTATTTGTGCAATAATATGGGTGATGAATAGTTTTTTCTTTCAACAATACAAAGTATGAGAACGCAAAAAAACTAATACCAACAAATTATGTTAAAAAAATCGTTGGACATATCAACAACGAATTTATATTACAGTTTGTGCTATATATATAATGTTTTGCTATTCTCGTTAAAAGTATGGAATAAATTAGCGTCCACACTTATGTGTCTGATGTAACTGATTTCGTCCGCTTAATAGCATTAAAAGGTGGTTTAAAAACTAGAAAGCAGAACGAGATATTTAATACGTTATTTGTATAGATGTAATGAACAACCAGAATCTTTCTCTTATTATAGTCAAAATAGGAATAGACAGTGGAAAAATTAATAGAGAAAAACATATTTTCACGTTCAGTGGTATGTGCCGGCTGTGGGTCCCAAATTGCGATATCGGATCCTTGTTCGCAAAGTGTTTGCCGTCATCCTTAGACGCAGTAGAAACTTCGCAAAGTTTTAATAAGCATCGCACTTTCATAGGCAAACAGCTGATATTGAAAATGTATATCACTCAGAAACTTTCTGCATTAAGTAACCACTTGGTAATTGATTTTAGAATAGGTTTATCCCCTCACTGCGTTTTTAACCGATTAATAACCTTCGCAGCAAAACTCATTTCTTAAAAATTGCCATGTTTAAACAGTAAGAAGACAACAATCTATACTAATAAAAAGCTAATATTAGTCACTGTGTAGCCATGTAAGTCACGCTCCTCGCCTTCCTTGCCGAACTAAAGAAGCCAGATGTAACTGGAAGTTATGCGCGTTATTTAGTTAAGCGTTTGCGAAAAAATGAATTGCCAAAACAATAAAAAGAATGTAGATATTTCGTTTGAAATAACGTTTTTATTACGTGGTATACCGTAACTTTCTAAGATTTATTATTAATTTCCTTTGATTTTACTGAAACCATATTAATGTCATTGTTTCAGCCGTATGTAACTGCGTTAATGTCGGGGAACACGTGGTCGATACTGGTCCCCACCGTCACCGCACCGACAGTGGCCCGAGTGACGGCTCGCCTCCCTCGCGTCCACACTTGTCCTCAGTTCGTCCGAGTGACGGACGTGTTTCTACCTAATCTGTAGTCTCCTTTAATGTTTCCACGTAGTTGTTTAGTGAATTCAGTGTTCAAAACTTTCCGTAAAAAAGAGTTGAGAGTTGTGGCTATGGTACTTAATTATAGAGTACTGTACTTTATTTTCCGTAGGTGTTCTTGATAATCTACGAAAGTACGAGTTGCGGACGGGGCTGGGTGTCTGGATACATCTTCAGTAAAAATAGTATAAAAGGAAATTTGTACCCAAGAATAAAGTGTGAGGCGGGGCCAAAGCGTACAGACAATCGAGACAATTTTTAATATTCTTATTAACTGAGAGCGGTATGTTCCATGTCTGGGCCAACCGGCGACGAGATCTTCCCTCCTAATACGGAGTTTGGAGAACTGCCTCGAAGGTGGGTGGAACACAAGTCTTCTTATTGATAGCGTGGATCAGAGGGTGGACAGGATAGTTTGGTGGTTACCTAGCTAGAGGAAAACCGAGCCATCTGGGCGGTCAGCCACGTCCTTATGGAGCTGCCGCTCCTTCTGGTGGAGAGCGGGACCAGCCACCGAATGAACAACTAGATTCGTCTACACGGTAATCACAAGTCAAGAAAAAGAAACATTTGAATCGACATTTGTGTCCTAGTGAACGCCCTGAGATAGACACTCTTGAAAAGAAAAGTAGTGTTTGTAAAATTTTGTAAAGTAAAAAAAAAATCAAGTGCTTAAGTAAATCGTAAGTCAGATTGTGAACCTTGTTTTCACTATGTCCCATCCAGTCATACAATATGTCACTTGACTTGTATAAAAATTCCACTTATTAAATAGTTCATGTTCAAGTTTACATACCTCGAGATCTGGATGTCGCTTCCCTCATAATAGGGAACACTCCAAAAGGAATCTCTGGCGCCCACCTGATTTTGAAATATTAAAACTACTTGTAAATTAATTCCAGGAAGTAAATGATCACAGTGTGGTCAATAAGTCGCTCTTCTCAACATTGGGGACACTTCAATATACCGTAAACAGCAAAGATTCTGTATAATAGTAATAATAATTTCATATGAATTCAGCTATTGACAGAGTTCCTTATTGGCTGCTCAATGTAGCTCTATCGTTGTCGCCTAACTTAAAAAAGAGACCCACCGATTAACGTGAAATTCGGACCACGGGAGTCCAAGCATTTGAGCATTAACAAATCAAGGCATTGCCAGAGGTGAATGTAAATTTTTAGGATCTTAAAAATTACAGCTGAGACCAGGATTTGGCCGGAGACCTTCAGTACCTTAATGTTACGCCGTAACAATTTGAGTCACCAGACAAATCTAGACGTAATGAAAAAAACAAACGTACTCTTTTTCTATAGCCTATCATTTATTTTTGCTATCCCAAAACACAAATATACTTTCATACGTTTGAATACATATTTTTCAGTTCTTCTTGATTTATCTGATGACAGATGGTTTATACGGGGTGCGATTCGGGTATGGAAGGTCCCCGGTTCAAATCCTGGTCTCTGCTGAAATTTTTACGGCCATTAAAATCGACCTTCACCTCCGGCAAGCTTTGATTTGTTAATGCGAACATGCTGAAACTCTCCCTACATATTATTGACATCTGATGAACCTGAAAATGAGGTAGAAGAAAAATTACACTTTTTCTAAGGCAATCAGTAACATGGAAACAAAATTTGGTCGTAAAGGACCGGATTTTTTATTTATTTATTTATTTAGCACACACTTTTACAGCCTAGTATCTAGAAACTAAAATAGGCCTTAATTTAACACAACAGTTTTACATTTGATATTTCAACAGATAATTCCACAATGAATAATTTCAATTTTTGTTATGTGTGGCTTTGGCAATATCTGTACAGTCTTTTCCTGTTGGCACGATACATACGATTGTTTCGCTATTAACATATATTGTAACTTTCTAAACTTGCTGCATTTTGTCATAATTGATTTATTACAGTTTTATAGTTTTGTATGGTGTCTGCAGTTTCCTGTCCACTTTATGGTTAGAATTTTTAATATTTCACTATGTCACATCGTACGTCTACCACTACTACTATTACTTAACTATTACTACTATCTACTACTCTACCATCTAACAAAGCATTTTCCAGCATTGGTATCGGTGCGGTAATCCGAATTCCAAACCTCCCGGAATAGCGCACGTTCTCAGTCTCTCTGGCAGCCAAAGTGACCGAGAAGGCCGCCCATCGGGAGACTGGCCACCTCCAACACTGGTTGTGAGAACTAATTTTCAATGATATATATGTAATTGCAGAAGTAAGGAGTCTTTAATATCCGGCTAGTAGGTTGTTCGTTCCACAGGTGAACTAGATTAGTTTAACATCTACTGCCGGTATTTGTTATTTTCAATATTTGAACAAATTCCTATTTTACGATTATTGGCTACACAATTTACAACTTTTACTCTTTACTAACTATTAACATTTTTACATATTTTAAGAGATAACAATGTTTCACTTCAGAAGCGGCTCGAGACTGCAACTATTATCTATTATTTGTGTTATTGCAATGTCAGACCACATTTTATGCATCGGACTATAGTTCATGTGAGCACTAAAATTTCCGAACTCTCTCTATCGGCTCCTCCACGTCCACCAGCCCGACACTGGTCCGCACCGTCAGAAAGTAAATCAAACTAATGACGGCCGGGTGTCGGCCGACTGTCGTTAGAACTCACTTCAGTCGAGTGAGCGCCAACATTAAGAAAAGTGTTGGTACAGTGACGGTACGGACCTGCATCGGGTAAGTGTGGCCCGACCTTTAGCCGTTCAAACGTTGTAAAATAGATCTGAATCACGGATGACTAAATAGAAGAATATAAAAAACTCGTAAAGATTTTGGATTGAGTTTACATCGCAAACCATAATACCACTAACATGCGATACAGTGAAAGAAGCGTGATATTCAAGCGGCAATGTAAACGAAGTTTGTGGTTAGGTCAAAATGCAACCTGGACGAGGATGACAACTAAAACATTTTGCTGCATTTCAAGCGACTATTCGTTACATTGAGACTTTTTTGACGGGCTTACATTCCTATATTCAATAGAGATGTTTCCGCTATATTATACGTCACTGTTATAGTAAATTTCAAGAACCGAGTTGCCAAAACACTAAAGTAAAACTTTGTATTGCATTTAAATTAACATATTTTTGCAGCAAAATTCGCAATGAATTTAGTTTTGTAAAAAATTTAACCTGATTTCCTAGGCGCCATGTTACAGAAGTTATCACTTCATGAGGATGGAAGCAGTTCCATATTTATAGTGTTGAATGTGGCCTGGACCAAGAATAAAACTTAATATTACGCGATATAGCATAAAGTTTTGGGATTCCTAATTTATTTTTAATTTCATTGGTTCCATACTGTTGTCATTATTTCAGTAGAAGTTCCAACTGTATCGCAATGTAAATTACAACCGAAATATCTACGACATCGTGGTAATGAGCATTGTACAATTACAATTCTAATTAGTTAAGCAACTGCAAAAAATGAATTTCCAGAACACTGCATTCCAACGCCTTATTTTTGGCGGACTTAGAAGCTAGTGTTTGGAATAAGGAACTGGAACGGTAACATTACTTCAGCAACTACATTTTGAAAAGAAAAGCAACTAGTCAATTTTACATTATCCTTTTGTCATATTGTCATTTCTGTAGATCAGTTGCTCTAATGAATAATGTTAGAATTGCATGTGTTAAGCAATTGTTAAGTACATAAACAGTCGAAACTACTTAAAAATTGTGTGAAACATCTTAATGGCTGGTTGTTTAACAGCATTCGCATTGCAGTATTCGGAAAAAAAGTACTACTTATTTTAATTGCTAAGACATCATTCATCAATTATTTTCTTAGAAAAATGTAACTTTATTTAACACGCAAAACACAGATTAATTATATTCACTTTGAAACTGAATAATTCAGTAAATCCTATTGTCATGAGAGTTAAAAATTATTGTCAGAACAAGGCAAAAATAGTAACAAAGCAACTACCGGGTGATTATAATTAAACTTTCCCTATTATCAGCCGATCGTTTCCAAATGCTTTGCCGGCACGATCACTTGACCTCACTCCCTGTGATTTCTGGTTGTGGGGCTACCTGAAGGATAGGGTTTACCAGGAGAACATTCACACATGTGCTGATCTGAAGCGCATTATATCAAGAGAGGTAGTCAGCAAACCTACGGACATACTTCGTTCTGCTGAGCAGAATGCAATCCTGCACTTTCAGACTCTTCTGGACACTGATGGGTGCCATATTGAGCCCCTTTTGTAGCAGTAACGGTATCGGTTTGTAATATTATGATTTACAGTAACAGCACATTAAAAGTGTTTCAATTGAATTTATTCTGTATTATTTCCCTTCCCCATGTCCTTGACTTTAATGCAACCAACTTTGGTACTCGTACGGTAATTAGTTTCCGTGTTAAATAGGGAAAGTTTAATTATAGCCAAGGTATTTAAAAAGAATGTGATTTTGTCTACAGATTCCGTTACAAAGCAATAGCTTGATGAGATTAGTAAGCCAAAATAATCCTCCCCCTCTCCCCCCCTCCAGGGATGTCAAGAAGGCTGTAAGTCTAGAAATTCTCAAACTCCTCTTTCTTTCAGCTGAAACTATTGTTAGTAAATTTCCTTCATTTAGATGTGTTATATTTGTCACTAACCACATTTATACGAAAAAAAACATTATTATCAACCTAATAAATTATTTATTTTATTATACAATTATTTAAATTTTATTCCACAGCAAAATTAAAAGTTGTTGCATATTTTATCTGTTGTTAATTAGATCCTAAGCAGAAATACAAAACTTCTTCCGTCATCAGTTTCTGGACTAGTTTAATACTGTTTCTCCTCTTCATATCTTACGTTGACCACTTTATTTTCGCCAGGTTCGGTTTGTGAAACGGAAGGAATAGCTAATGGGAATAGAGATAGAGGAAAACTGTTCATCCACCCACTGCCGTACCTTAAATACAAAAATACTCTTAAAATTCTCATGCCATTGAGTCGCGATTCCCGAAAAAAGGACAATAATTTTGTTTAACAAGCAAACTACATCCTTAAACCAAGAAACATATTTATTTAAAGCAAACAGAACTTTTTCTCAAATTAAACAGTAATTTTGTGTATATCATTATCAGTTTCTACATAAATTATCAGATATCGCCGTCAAATAATCTAACGCCGTCTTCCTATACGCTACTTAATTTCATACGTATCCTCTGTTGATACATTAACCAGCTCTCACACTACTATTTCTTCCGATCCCAGAAAATTTTTAGAACATATTAATTTTGTTCATTTATGGGGTTAATTAATTTTAAACATCCATCTATGGTGCCATATTTCAAATAAATGAATGCTTCCTGTTTATGGACTCCCCAAAGTCAATTTTGATTTTACCTTCTTATAATCATTACCTTCGACATTCGTCATCCATCTATAATGGTGTTTGCATAGCGTTTTCAGCTCACTTTCTCCGTAACTGTGTTCCAATTCATGTTCCTTCTTTATACAATATTCTTTACTGTATCCAACCATTTCGTTCTAGGTCAGCATCTTACCCTGTTTACTTCAATCCAACTTTCAATTATCCAGAACAACTGAATTCTCTTACCAACTCTGTTACATCTTTTACAGTCTTGGAACTTGTCCTGTTGTTCTGTGGCCACTTCTAACATATTTCATAACTTTTTTTTTGTTTAATCCAAACTTTTTGCAAACATTTTATCCAGTAGTTTCTATTTATCGCCATACTTACCTGTAAGTAGGACAGTATTATAACAAATTATAGTATATTGAACAGTTCTGACTGAATCTTTATTTATCGCTGATTTTTTGTTTTTCGATTTGAAATGCAGAATAACATCAGGTTTCACGGAAACACCTTATCATCGACTCTCTGAGTTCTTTATACAGCAATGTGGCCATATCATAAGATTGCTGTCGCAAGATAAATATGTAGTATCGTCATACCTAAGCAACACAATATTACTTAATTTCTGGACGTTTAGACGCAATATCGACAATACCATCTCTTTCCACAAGACAAATGTTTTGTTCTTCCTGTTTCGTCGACATTAGGTCATTAAAAGCAATAAAAGGATCGTGGGCCGGAATAATACCTACAGAAAAGCAACGGCCGATTTAATTCCAGTTCCTTGCCGATAATCGTCTCTCGGCTGCCATGTCTTAGCCGTCCACGAGACGTAAATCCTATAAAAATAATAAGATCACAAATTTGTTACAAAAAATGCTAAGGATTTGTAAATAGCGGGGATTCTGTATCAGAGAGAGTTAGCCCAAATAATCAGCAGCTGAGCACAAATAAGAAACAGTTTAAGTTTTAAGCATCGCTTCAAAAACATGATTGCTGCATTAGTCTTTAAAGCTATACATAGCTCCTAAAGTATAGTTTATTCTTGTGAGTAGGTTTCTTTAAATTGAGAGTTGTTTTCGTTTACGTCTCTCGAACAACGAAAGACACAAACAGCTGAATATCTCTATACCAAGAAGTCATTCACTTAATGGAATAAATTCGACGGTATAATCTAATTTAAAAGTAGGTGCAATATTAATTAAATATTTAAAACGCGTTAATGCGAATGTTGTTTGAAGCGGACCTACAAACGTTGTTTCAGGGACTTAGGGCCGCTATCAAGCGTGGACAGCCGTTCCAAGTGGCGCCTCGTTATTATTTAACACATCCGAAGCAGCCATTCCTATTTTCGTGCACCTACTGTCGCCCACGTTTAATCTATCTCTATATTATAACCTCTGCGGGCACACACGTACACACAAGAAAGGGCCTAAAGCCACCCGGCAAGCCTGACGTTGCAAGATAATGAAAATCCAAACACAATCCCCGTCGACGGCGGGCTTTTGAAGGCGGAACAAGGGTGCTTGTCTCGCAAACACCATCTTTGTTCCAGACCACATCACGTGATTATTTCAGGAGCCGCAGAATACACACGCGCCCTCCATAATGGCGGTTTGTAATGGGAGACTGCGAATAACGGAGACCTTAGGCGACACTAAGGTGCTGCAAATACAATGCACTAGTTGCTGAATTGTAGTTCCTTTAGGTTTCACATATATAATGACGGGAAGATTATATTTCATTTAATTTTAACCTTTATGCAGTTGTTTCCTGATACATTTGTAATTATATAAAAAACAAAACAAAAATATTACCAGACTTTGCCCGCATGTGAGTTATAGTTAAGAGTATACTTTAATAATAATTACAGGAACAGTAATAACTAGGGTTCGGAGCTTCGTGACCAAAAAATTAGAGAAATATGACATTAAAAACGGATAAATACAACCTAAAAATTACAAAATATGAACAAACATTTAAATCTACTATACATCAAAACATGCTCAATTAAGCATCATTTATTTTATCTAGTAGTGTCGCTTTCACTTAGACAGCATAATTTGCTTCCGTGCACTCATGGCATCATTGGGAAATTAAATTTTAAATCATTTTGTAGAAGTCACTCTAATTTCACATAATTTACAGGAGAAAACTATTTCTTCTGTACTAAAAATACTCCTCTCCAAATTGTCTTCCGTAACTCTGTAACTTCGCACTTTCAGAAAATTTTCTTTTCAACATGTTGGTACTCACTGATCCACTGCAGATTTAGCACCGACTGAGGATTATTTTCAGAAGTATTTCATTGAGACATTGATTGACGCGGATCGACACCTACATGCTGCTGCTGCATTGTCGAGATTAAAATGCGGTCGGACATAAACGTTTAGAGAGTGACAATAATACATAACTTAAATTCTTGGCTGATGAATTCTGACCAATTCAGTGACAATTAGTTTGGTTTCTCCTCCAATTTATAATAGGAGTACAGTTAATGAATAATTATCTTAATTTCTTCTCATCTGTAGCTAGTGAATTACCGGTACTATTAAAAAATTACCAGATTTTTTGCTCAAAATATGACTATGACAATAAATATTATCGTAATATGACCAAAAAAGGAAAATGGCCTAAATATGAATTCATATGCTATATAAAATACATTTAAATACAATCAGAAACATTCAATCAGTGTTTTACTCAGCATTACAGCTCAAAAGGTACGCAGGAAAAAAATATGACTAGTCCTAAAGATCCGAGCCCTAAGAATAACTGTTGCAAAATAATGAACAAATTATTTACGCTCTATGTCCTGTAAAATAGTAAAGTGCTTGCTATT
Organism: Vandiemenella viatica; assembly: GCA_031002005.1. NCBI lineage: Eukaryota > Metazoa > Arthropoda > Insecta > Orthoptera > Morabidae > Vandiemenella > Vandiemenella viatica. Next base: position 320,509,714 of record JARYHS010013630.1, on the reverse strand, counting down.
TAGTTTTATTTTGATGATGTATTGATTCAAAAAATTATTTCTGTTTTAAAACAGAAATTTACGTATATTTAAACTAATCTTACGCACTAAGTTCGTTAAGAATTATTTTTAATTTCCTTTGTTTTCACTGGCGCCGTCTTAGGCCTACTGATGGCATTACTTCAGCCGCATGTAAGTCGTTACAACCGGTCAAATTTCAACTGCGATACAACGAATGTGTAAATGTTCATGTGGCAGAAGCTATGATTTTCGCAATATTAGCGGATAATAACCAAAGTAAAAAAATAAAACTAACATCAAAGAGTAGCAGTGTGATCTTTTACATGTGTTTCTTGAAAGTAGTGTTCATCTCAAATACTGAGTGATCCGTGGCCCATATTTGTTCCATCTCGAAATTTTAATTTCGTTCTCCGTTCCTCGTTCCACAAAATGCATAAGCTATTTTTGCAGATTTTAATCCGGACCATAAGCTCTAAAATTTTGAAAACACCTTACACCATGCTAATCGCTCAGGTAGTTTTTTCATAATGTCATTTCAAAGTCTCAATAACATGGAGCTTGCTACTACATTACAGTACTACTGTATACGAGATTTCATATGATCTTATAGTTTCTCTCTCTTTTTTTTTTTTTTTTTTTTTTTTTTTTTTTGGCAATGGTCCAGTCACCCATACAGCCATAGCACTAATTACAGTTACATGATTTAAACATCCAAAGACAGCTGCATGATCACTATTACCATACAATATTTCATATCTATTATTAAGCACATGATTTCAGTTATTAGATATATCCACCAAGAGTTGGAAATACTGATGTTCATAGGCATCTGTAGGTTTATATGTCCATCTCATAGTTTTTCAGAAATCTGCATAGCAGTATGAAGAATCTGGCGTCGTTGGTCGCAAGGAGATGTGACACCTTTGATGGTGGGAAGTGACCTAATCATACCAGTTGCTCTATTAGGTCTGTGGTGCTGTTGTATCTGTTGCAACTAAAGAGGATATGGTCCATGTCCCTATGCTCGTCTCATCGGATCTGCATAAGGGGCTTTGGACTATGTTTATTCTGTTCAGGTGTGCGGGGAAACAGCCATGGTTGAACTTTAGTCTGTAGATGATTACGATATTTTTTCTTGGGATCTTCAGTTGCTAGTGCCAATGCTGTTTAGGGATGACGAGGTGGATCTATCGATAGTGTTTTCCTTTGACCAGTTGTGACTCCTGCCACTCTCTGTTCCATGATTCTGTTGCTTCTTTTTTTTTTTTTTGTTGTTGCGATTGTCATTAGGTCCTTCCCAGTTACGAACGGATAGGCACTGCCTTCCTCGCAAGCTAGCTTCGCCAGTTGGTCTACCTGTACATTTCCTTCTAGGCCGATGTAGGCTTTCACCCACACGAACACCAGCGTTTTGCCTTTCTGTTTCAACCGGTATGCTGCTTCCATGATGTTGCATAAGATACTGTCTTTGTCGGCAACTTGCGTGTGTCCTTGGAGGCTGGTCAACGACGAGCGGGAGTCTGATATTATAACCGATGTTGAGTCCACCGAAGCCTCAGCATACTCAGTTGCCTTCTGAATTGCCACAATTTCTGCTGTGTAGACGGATGCCTCTCCAGGTAGTTTGAACATACCGTGTCGCTTCCTCCTTAGATCCAAGTATGCACAGATCACTGATGAATTGGATAACGACCCATCTGAGTAGATGTGGGATGCGTGTGGCCATTGCGCAAGGAATTCTGCATCTTAGCGGTACTGCCATGTCGGTTCTCTCGTTGAGTGGTGTAACAGTTACTTCATATGGCATACAAAACGCTGGAAGGAGGTATGTCGACATTATGTTGTTGTTGTGCCTGTTGATTTCTTTTAGTAAGGTTATTACTATTTGGATCTTTTTTACGTGATCAGTATCTTCAGCAAGTCAAATGGTTTCCAAGGGTCTCAATTTTCCGGATGATGGGGTTGCTATTAATCTTCTTTTGTTTCCGCAGAAACTGTTTACTGAGTTGTACACGTCGTATATGGAGAGGTGGCTCTATTGCTTCTACCAGCAGCGCATTCGTGGGTGTTGACGTCATACCCCTGTGCATATTCTTAGTGCTTTGTACTGCAATCTGTCGAGGATTTGGAGGGTGTTATCCGCTACTGATCCGTAGAACATGCTTGCGTAGTCAAAATGTGGTCTGATGAGCGATCGGTATAAAGTCAGGGCAACTTTCTGGTCTGTACCCCACCAAGGTTTTGTGGTTGCTGTCATGATATTAAGTGGCGTCTCTCATTTGCTTGAAATGTCTTTGATTTGATGTTTCTAGTTAAGCTTATTATCTATTGTGACGCCCAGGTATTTTACAACTCTTAGATACGGGAAGCGGTGACCCGAGATGTACCTCCTTCATATCAGGGATTCTACGTCTGCTATAGATTGACGCCGCTGACTTGGTTCGGGATATGTCGAAGCCATAGTTCCTGAGCCATTGCCGAAGTCGACCGACCAAGTCATCTAGGGCGTTCTTCCAAACAATTAGCTCGTTCATCATTACATAGTAACACAAGTCATCTACATACTGGAGCATCATCACCTTTTCTATTACCTGTCTTCCAAGGTCGCTGGTATAGATGTTGAACAGTAGCGGGGAGAGTGTGGAGCCTTGAGGAAGACCTCGAGTTGTTATTCAAGGGCTGACTATTGAATCATTGATGTGAATCCCTAGCTCGCAATGAGATGAGATTAGCTACAAATTCGCTTGGTAGGTCCATGTCCAATAGCTTCCTAGAGAGAACTGCTGGCACTACATTGTCATAAGCATGCGTTAGATGCACGTACAAGGCCATGAGACATGCGGTAGAGTGGTAGCACTCGTAGATATCTGTCATGAGGTGTACAACTACCTCTATGGTACTTTTGCCTTTCCTGAAGCCCATTTGGTACCCTGGTAGTAGGTTGTTGTTCTCTAGATACCACTCCAGCCGGTGTTTGACCATCTATTCAAGAGTTTTGAGACTACAGGATAAAAGTGATATTGGTCTGTAGGACGATAGTGTCTTTGCCATGTTTTAAAATTGGCGCTACTCTTACGCGCTTTACCTCCGGTACATTCATGCGTTTTCTCCACACGGCGTTCATCAGTCTTAAAAATATGTTCTTCCCTTGGTTTGGGAAGAATGATATCATGCCATAATGGATGTTATCTGGGCCAGGGACACTGTTGTTGTTGTGTTTAAGTGACGCTTCAAGTTCATCTTCTGTAAAGGGTGCTAAAAGAGTGTCATATTTTCTCCCACCTTCTGTGACCACCACCTCCTCCGAAGCTGTGGCTGGGGTAAGGTTGAGCAACCAGTAGAGCTGGGGCAATATTAAGTGTAGTTCCGTCGCATTCTGGAAGCTTTTTATTTTTCTCCAAATCTCTTTTACTGGAGCAGTTCTGTTGAGAGAGTTACAGAAGTCGGTCCAGCCTTGTAGTTTTAACTCCTTCAGGACTTTTTTAGTCCTTGTTTCTATCTTCCGGAGATAAATATAGTTCTCTTTGTATTTCCTGAGGGCCATCTGTCTTTCTTTTACCGCTAGTGGCACTTGTGGGGTTATTAGGTGTAGATGTAACTCTATCGATATTCATGTTTAGGTCAACTTCCCCAGTAGCACGTAGCTTACGCTTACGCTTCTTGATGACTGTTGTCTTATCAGGATCTGAATGTGTAATGGGCGGCGTACTTACAGAGTCGACTTCGATCGGCGCATAGCACGCTTGTATTTTTTTTCCCTTAATGCTTTGCGCCTCGTCGACGGCTAAGGTCATTAGAGGCGGGATGGGACTAGGGACAAGGAACGGGAAGGAATTCGGTCATGGCCTTTTTGAAGGAAGCATCCCGGCATTCGGCTGGAGTGATTCGGGGAAACCAGAACGTTAACCGTTCACCCACCACTCCAGATAGCACGCTTGTAGTGCCGAGGCTATAGCTTCGGCCGTCTCTCTGATGCACATCCCTCCGTGTCCTCCTGCATTTTGTAAGCCCGTGGGCTTACACCTCTTACACTAGTCACCCACTATCCTCCACCTGTTGTGTTGTTGATCCGAAGTGGTAACTTGAGATCGAAGTAACACTAACCACTGTGTTGTCACGAAATCCAATAGCTTGCTCACACCACTTGGGACGGCACGCGCGTAAACAAGGCAGCGATCCGCACTGTCCGTTGGCTCAGAGCGAACCGAGATTTCAGATTATCTTCAGGTTTATGAGCCCTCAGTGCTGTTTCAGTGGTGAAAACCGTAATGTACGTACTGTACATTAAGGACATTCGTAATAACTACAACCCTAGTAGTTACACTGCTTCATTCTACTATTACTTTGTTGAGTATCTAAGTGGTTATGTACTGCTGTTTTAAATTATAATACGAGATGATCTTTGATTTCATTTAATTTGCCGTGATCTATTCTTTCAATTACTTTAGTTAAATTGGAAGAAATCATAATATAATTTCATAATAACAACAGGGCCGGATTAAGACAGCGCGGGGTCCGTAGCAAATGTGAAGAAGAGGCCCTTGATTTTTGCCGTCCGGGGAAAATGGTAGAGCTAAAAAAAAAGCTCGGCCATCTAGCCTAGTTGCGGGCCCCCCTAGGAGGCGAGGCCCACTAGAAGGCGCGAGGCTCGTAGCATTTGCTACCTCCTGCTACGTGGTTAATCCGGTACTGAATAACAATAATGACTAACTGAAGAAAAACAAGTATCACCACAACAGGCCATACAGAATATATGATTTCCTTGTCTTGTTTTCATGCTCGTAAAAGTAAATTTTCATTCAGCATAACTGAATTAAACAACAATCTCTTCGTTTTTTAACACAAAGGTGTTTGTGTTTGCTTCACATATTTGCTTTTAACTAAAATTGACACCAGCCAAAACAACTGAAATGGAGAAACGTGATTGCCGTAACATAAAACGAGTATTCATTAGGCCATATTAAATTATTGACTCTCCATTATTGACAATTTTCTGTTCCACAATTTATATATCCCATAAAATCTCCAGATTTTTACTTTTCATGGTTTCAGAGTGACAAAATACGTTACATACACAAGTTTTGTTAAATCAGAGAGGGCAAACAGGCTGAAGTAAAATAAACTCGACGGTGTGTTCATTATGTTTTCCACTTGACTGCAGCTGACAACTCGTAACCGTTCTTACTGCCGGCCACGGTAACGAAGAGCTGGGACCTGGCTTCGCGCTGCAGCGTCACCGGTTCGAGTCCGGTCTAGGGTGTGCGTAGTTTCAATTAAGTGTTGTGTCCGTCCTGTGATGACCATTCACTTGTGCTCAGTAATAACAATAGAAGATACTACGTCACCAATTGAGGAATAAAATAAACAAAGTTGTTGGCAGAATGGATATAAGGACAAATGCCATTAAAAAAATTCCTTTATACAGCTTCAAGACGGAAATTCCTGTAACATGCGGAGAAAAGCAAGATCTCAATGGAATAAACCTACTTTTAAAGCTCTTGGTCAAAGCGGGACATGTATCATATACAAAAATCTACAGCAACAGTCCAGATAATACGTATCGCATCAAATCACTCACATAATCACAAACAAGCTGCGTTACGGATTACACATTAAACAGAATCCCACTAACGAAGAAAAATATCCGAGCAAAACTCAACACAATAAATAAAACAGCTACAAAAATGGACACCAAACACAGGCAGTTTAATTTAATTTAATTTGATTGCGATGGAGCGCAAGCTCCGCTGGTAATTTCCCTACACACCCATTCTTCCCGTTTGTTTCAACTGCCTGCCTTTGCTCTTTACGAATTATAATTTTAAATGCTTTCAACGTTTTTTTTTTATAAATTACTCATAACCTCCTTTGCTAAGTTATTCCAATTAGAGACTTCCTTACCGTAAAAATAAAATAGGCGTGAAATGGAATGGCAGCATGCGGTCACGGTCATATTTTACCTTACGTGCACTACTTTTAATTCTTACACCAATATCTTTCCAAACCTCATTACCAATATTCGCCTCGTACACTAAGAGAACCCCCTCTCCCTATTCATATCTTCCAATTTCATTTCCTTTGTACTACCAGTTACTGGTTGTGTTTCGTACTAATTCTAGAGACCAATCTAGCTACTCTCCTTTGCAACCCTTTATTTGTTACCCAAAATGTGAGTTTTACTGTATAACGCTATATTCTGCAATGGAGTGACCAAAGATTTGTAACTCAATTCCCTCACTTCTCTTATACATCCCATCAACACTATCTCCAATAAATGAAATGTCTGAAACCTTTTCCTAACATCTGACAAACTAACCTGCCAGCCGAGTTTAGCATCGAATTTTATGGCGTGATATGTACACTCGAGGTCTTGAAAAAGCAATTCCTTCCCAGCCACATAGCCATAAACAACCGTTGTTGTGTTTTATATGTGTATCTAATAAGCTTACTCTTTCTTGTATTTATCTCCATCTTATGTTGTCCTACCGATCTAGATATCCCGCAGCTGTTCACAGTCACTTCCTGTTTTGATCCTGTTATATAAATTAGTAGCAGAGTTCCCAGCGTTGCCCGGTATAGTTGGCTATTTTTATTCATGCAAAGAGAAACATGAGTAAAAAATTTTATAATCATTTTCGGAATTAAAGCAAACTTAGATTCACCTGTCCCTACCAAGAAAGGGGCGAGTTGAAGTTTATTTGCACGTACACTATTCCTTGTGCTTTTGGTGACGTTTTTCTTCTGAACCAGACCGTATTTCAACCTAACCGCCACAACAAAGATGAAAACAAAACACCTGCTGTGCATGTTCACCACGTAATTCCTAGTGCAAAAGTTTTTTTCTGGTCCAGGCAACATGTCAACCTAACCACCTCAATTTTGAGATTCGATGTCTCGAGAACTAAAAGAGGTATCAAAAAATGGTATTCTTTACTTTCAATTTGTCTCCTCGAGTTTCAGAAGAATTCGTGATCAAATATGGTATTTGCGAAATTTTTTCTGGCCGCTGTTCAACCTAACCACCTCAGTTTCGACATACGATATCTCGAGAACTAAGTGAAATATTAAAAAAATATATTCTTTACTTTCGATTTGTCTCAGATATATACGAAACTACCACAAAATTTATCAAATTTCAGTTGCTCGGATATCGTAAATTCCCCCAGATGTCGAATGAATTTTGAATGAATTTGAAAGCTTAGGTTGAAGTTAAAATTTAAGGTATATCTTAAGACGTTACGACACATTTATTTTACGAAAACTCTAGCATTACCTGAAAATTTCTGAGTTGATTTTGACTGAGTTTTCACAGTAACAACATAAATAATAAATTGCATCAGCACGGTTAAGTAACTTCATCACTAAACAACGCTAGATTATGTTAGAAACTCAAATTTGATTCAATTGCGAAGTAAATGAATATACTTTTTGCTCGAAACGCCAGATATTTTAACTCCGCGGATTCAACCTTTTATACAAATATCCAAAGTCAATCCAGAATAATATTACTGTAAATAATGATGATGGCCAGAGATTTAGTTTTACTGCCAAAGATCGTGGTTAAAGAAAATCTCTATTGCTTTTTAGTTATTAATTTCTCGTATTCAATACCACCATCTATGTCGTTTAAAAACTTAATCTCCCCAATTAAAGGAAAGAATATTTCAAGTTTTATTTAGCGTGGAGTATGCAACATAGGTATTAAACTGCTTTTGATGCTTTCATTATAGGCTATTGTCAGAGATGTTGTAGTTGCATTTTAAGTGCAGATTATGCCACATCTAGTGACTCCATCTTTGGTATCTGTCACGACACGTCAACAATTTAATTTAATGCTCCATCGTTACGTAACATAGAAGCATAAGACATACCTAACAAGTGAGTTGAGATTCTAAGCTTTAAAACGGTGAAAATCCCATCGAAATCTGCTCAGTAGTTTCTGAGTTTTTATTTCTCAAATTTATCCGGTTTAGAGATATAAATAGAAGAAGACATCATCTGCAAACAACCTAACTTTTGACTGTAAGCTATCAACATAATCATTAATTAGAATATTAAATATCAATGATCCCAGTACCACTGCGATTGCACTTCCATACTGTATTTCTTACCGTAACATTCTGCTTTCTACCTTTTAATAATTCCTCCGCGCAGAATGTCACTTTTTCATCCACTCCAATGCCTCTAAATACAATAAACAGTAAAATCATAAACAAAATGAAAATTGAACATGCAAAAAAAAAAAAACCACACACACACAACAAACCTAAACCATCCAAAACACACGAGTCAATCACTATTAATAAAATAAAAAACACACACACACAAGGCATTACAACGCAGTTCAAACAGCAGCCAAATCCATATACAAATAATTGAGAACACATTTGCCAATTCCTCGTCAACGATGGGAGACTTATACACACAGGATAGTTCCAAATCAGGTACAAAGAAAACATGAGAGTACTGAAGTAAGGTCACCGTTCCACTTTCTCCGAACATCTCAAAGAAAATGATCATATAACGATAGACGTAACCACAGACACGAAAATTCTCATAATTAACAACTACAGAAGCAACACCCTAAGCATGCAGGAAAATTACCACATATAGAGTATAATAAACAATGGTAACCAGATACTAAATGACCACATAAATCTAACCAACGAAACTTTATTCAAAATAATAAATACACACTAACCCGACGGGCGTGAAAAGATAACATCATCGATACAAAAATGCACTAAACACACAAATTGACCAATTCTTCCACATAGCACACAAACGCACTGTATTTTAGTTTTCCATTTTATAACTACATGTATCGTCGACGTTGTGGTCATTGAAGGCTTGAAGGGGACTGAAGCAAGGAACGGGAAGGAATTCGTTGATGGGTTTCTTAAATGAAACCATCCCGGCATTCGCCATGGAAACCCCAAATCGGGATGACCGTTGGAACCAGCCTCCTCTCGAATGCGAGAAAAAATCGTTACCCTTCATCCAACACGTTTTATCATAAGCACTAAACACAAATTAAAAAACAAATAACGAAAACAATATCCATTGACACGTTTTCAAACCTGGAGCTGTCACAACATCCGCGACAGAAACAAAAACAGATAGCATGGCAACCACAGACATAAGATAAACGAGATAGCGCAGTGTAATACATAAAACTGATATTAGTTTGACGGAGGTCTCCAAACGGAACATGCTTTGTGAGAAAAGTATAAACATAAATTGTAAGAAAAAATAATCAGCTAGCTATAAATATTTAGAATTACAAAAAAATAATTTAACTAGAGTTGGAAAACTAAGAGTACATTCTAACACAGATTCGTAGCAGATGATACTGAAAAGAACCAAGTAAGAGCTAAATATATATATATATACTAGCAGTTACCCGCGACTTCGTCCGCGTTGAAGAGTGTTGTAATATAACATTTTCTTGAGAGGTCTGGTTGCTCAGTGGTTAGGGCGTCCAACTGGGGATGGAAAAGTCTCCAGCTTGAATCCCAGTCTCGGCGAGGATTTTCATAGGTCCTTAGCTCGACCTACACCTCTGGCACAGGTTGTTGTGTGATGTGAAATACGCCAGAATGCTCACTTGGTTCTGATTCCGTGTTTAACTGTGGGTCCTCTATGTCCGGTAGGATTACTGATTTAGGTTAAGCGGCTATGAAAGGGGCTGATTGCAGAGACGTAAAAAAGCCTTGTCACCTGGTCAATACAACCATACATTTTATTTTAGAGCTATTTTTATTAGTAATATAGTAGTAATAAATGTTTCAATAAAATAAAAAAATTATTTATGTTCCATAACTACTTCATTGAATTTTTAAAACAATTGGATATTCTCCTTACAGCCAGCCTCATATCATTATCATACTTGCATCAATGAATACATGGATCAATAGCAGCATAAGACTGAAATAGGAGTACAATTATTTTCACCATTGATAACACATCCAAAGCCAGCGCCAAACTGTAATATGATATGATACACAATATAAAAACACAATTTCATATACAGTATATAAAAGCAATTCAATCCCACACAAAGATACGGCATTCATGTTTCAACACTCAGTGCCACTGCACAGACATACCGCAGCCATGCCACACATAGTATAATATGTAATACAACAATGCAATCTCACACACAGCATACACAATACAATTAGAGTATAATGTTTACAATCTGTTTACACAAAATTGCGACACTCACATTTCAACACAGAGCGTCACTCCACAGTAATGCCGCATCTAGACCACAATACAATATACAATATAACAACGAAATCGCATTCACTCTGTACACAACGTGATTAAAATATAATATAATATAGTATACAATATAATATATACAATGTGATTACAGAATTACAAGATCAAAACAATAACATTAAATCTTGATGTTGTTCTCTTCCAGGAAGCTCGTTATTGTTTTGTAGATGGTAACATCTTCCAGAGCCAGGAGGTGGGTAACGTTTATTCGTAATTGTATTCCTAATCCCACAAGTTCTTGTATAAGCTGTGTGCTCTCCCGCCATTTTTCCTTGCAGGCAAATAGGAGGTGGTAGGGTTCGCATATGCTGCTTCCATCGCATGTACAGGTTGGAGTGTTCAGTGAATTAATGCGGTCCTAGACAATTCACCACAGCCACTCAACACTAAGGGATTGTGCATAAACTAAATGGTTCGGTCTAGGGGGGGGGAGGGGGGTTGGCTGGAAAGCTGCGCTAGGCTACGTGAGGGGTGGGGGGGATTCCGAGCCAGGCCACGTATTTTCCACATTTAATGAGATACAGAAGCATGTAAATATTTATTTCCATCATTTAATTATCCCCGTATGTAATTTACGATAGTCTGACAAGAGAAAACAGTGCAACATGTCTTCTGGAATCAATAAGAAAAAAAGCTACGTGGGGGGGGGGGACGGAGACAAAAGCCACGTCGGGCTACGTGGGGGGAGGGGGGATTCATACGAGGCCGAAATGGAGCTACGTGGTTAATGGACGCTCCCTTAGTTAAAAGTTTTACCGAGTGTTAAGTACCTCTAAGAGCAGTGGCTAATACTATTGCGGCATGGAAAAACTCCCTCAAAATGTGCTCGTGTGTGTAGTCGTCATTTAGCTGAATCTAATTATAATTCAGCGCTGGATAGCTGTCGTAAGTGTTGTTTCGTTTTATCCACGCTTTGCATTAAGGGTATGAAGTAAATGTATCAACAATGTATGCGCCCCTGCTAGGAATCAACCGAACCTGTTTTTCGAGAAGCAGGTGATGGCTAGAGAATGTTGCATTAGAGGCGGGAAAGGACTAGGGGCAAAGAACGGGAAAGAATTCAACGATCACAGTATTCGCCTGGAGTGATTTCGAAAAAACATGTACAACCCAAAGCTGGATGGCTAACAAGGATTCGAGCCCACGTCCTCCCGAATATAGTCGAGAATGTTGCAGTTAAGATTTTTCTCGGATGTTGAACAAATCATAATGGAACAACAGTTAGCAGGAAGGTCGAAAAACCGACAGTTAAAATCACTAGCGATTCGAAGTCTAAATTTGCCGCTATCGAGCCACCTTTTGTAAGCAGCGAGCAACATGGACCGATGTCTCAGATTCAACAAAATCAATAAAGAGAAAAGGAATAAAAAATCGATGGTCTATATTATGTTCAAAAACTGATTAACACATCTTTCCTAAAATTTGTACACAGCCTTCGAGGAACAAGTTCGACTTCAAGCAATGTTTGGTGTTCGTTCCTTCTTATGAGATCGATATAAACCAAAGATGAGTTGCGACAAAAATTAGTATTTATGGGAAAAAATGAGTTTGATTGGATCATAGAACATGATCGCATGACTGGATCTGTTGAAATACAAACTTGACCTGTATGTGCCTCTAAGGGTTCAGTCTGAAAAATTTCAGTTTATTTTGAAGATACTTAGAATTATTAAAGAGGGACAGAGAAAATCTCAGTATATAGTGTGATTGCAAATACACATTAACGCTCCAAGCGCGAGCGTTGACTATCTATCTGTAACATTGTTTCTTCAGTAAGTACAACATAGGACGTACACAACATCTAATTAAAAACGTTCATGTCCGTGGTAGACCACAACTCAGCAACCCGTGGCTAACACAATAGCCGGTTGGTTTTACGTTGGCTAGTACGAGGCTCCTGAGGCTTCCCTTCATTTGTCACTGTTTCTACCGAAAAAATTTGTTAGTACCGAGTCCCAAAACTTTTAAATCCTGGCATGATGAGCCACGTTGTGAAATTGCATAAAAGGATCACGATCTACTTTGATACGTATAATGCTGTCTACATACTAATTCCGTACATTGGAAGATATTGCTCTATTTTCTGGAGTGCATCTTATTTGGATGATAGTTTCAATAAGCTAGCAAGCCTCTGTTATAATGGCGACCCAATTGTAATTAGGAAGCCCTAAACACTGTTTAGCAATGGTTAAACCATAACCTTCTAACTATAAATGAAAACAAGACCAAACTCGTTTGTTTTACACTCAATGTAACAACACAACCACCGGACCATCAAACTCTGATACTCCACAAACCCACATGCAATAGTCACACAAAATGTAACTGCGTCAAAATACAGAAAGCAAAAAATATTATGTATCTAGGCATAGAAATAGACTGTAATTTGCGTTGGAGTCTTCATACATCAAACTTAGTTGCTAAACTACAAAAGCTTATTTATGTATTTTATATGATAAGAAACATTCTCCCAATCGAAGCATTAAGAACTGTTTATTTCGTCTTAGTCCAAACACACCTACAATATGGTATAAACAGCTGGGGAGGGATACTTGATACGCACTTGGCTCAGGTCAACAGATGCCAAAATTGCATTCTGAAAGTGATGTATAAAAAGCCATACACTTTTCCAACCTGTGAGCTGTATAAACAAAGCATGTTGTTCAACGTCCGTCAGGTATTTATTCAAACAACGGTCATGTACATACATGCCAATATAAAAGTCTTCAACGCTAGTGACATACCACACTTGATTACTAGAATACAAAAAAGAAATGGAGCATACATCCTTCGCCGAAACACTCTACTAGGACAAAGACATCCAAGCTGCCTTGGTCCAAGAATTTATGATAAATTACCTGCAGATGTTACCAGTAAACCAAAGCATACCATGAAGAAATATATATCCACTTGACTTTTAGAAAAGTATGACTTATTAAATGAATCAATAAACTTTCATCACTTGGTTTAAGCAATATGTAGGTCTTAAATATTACCTTACTACTAATAATGTCCAGGTACATGGAACTAATCTATATAATAATTGGATCACTTGTGTCCTTATATTCCTAATATACTATATTGATTATTGTTTATACACAAACATGTATAGATTGTCCAATAGATCTTAAGTCACTGTAAATATCCATAATGTAAGACTTGAAGCACACCCACAAGTTTCACCTTATGTGGGATTCACAATATAGCGTTATAATACTCAATACCCCAAAAATTGTATAATTGTTCTTTGTGAATAAAAAATCAATTAAAAAAAAGTGAATTGGAAAGAGAAAAGCAGGCGTGTTTCGTCACGGACGTTCTTTCAGCGCTGTAAGATTGCTTTTGTTTATTTCCTTCGAAATGATGAGGTGATGAAAATCTCAGAACAAACGAACTTCGAATCGGCGCGTATTTTCAATAATATCCGTAAATGCTATAGCCCGTTCAATTAAGAGGGACGGTTCAAGATCAGTCTGCTGTATTCCCACTCCACTGCCTACTTGACATAGCGTTCTGCTGAGGAGGGGGAGAGAGATGAGGCGAGGACCCGGGCCAGGGCAACATGACCTTGAGTCGCCTGTTGAGGGTGACAGGGTACACAATTAATGTGTACTCCAGGTAAATATTTAGTTGAGTCTAGCCCGTGTTTAAAGGACGTGATCCTCGCCTCTCGAGCGGGCAGCCTGACGTACGACCTGTCGTCAGACGGACAATAAGGCTGACCAGCTCTAACACAATTGCAATGCCCGCCAGACCCGGACCGACTTTTCCAGTCCTGAGTTACGGCAGAAGCGATTTCGGTCCAGCTTCATATATCAGCGCAAGACATGTCGATATGGGACAAGACACAGGACTACTTCTTTTCTTTCAGCTCGAAAGTAGAGACTGATGCGCAAACTCGTGTCCATTGTTAGAATTGTAGTAATAATACACGTAACTCACATAAAATACGATTAACAAATGGCATCCTGTATTCTACTAACTGTTCAAAATTGTTACACGTCTGGTTGATCAGAAGCGATAAAGCCATTTAAAGCAGGGGTAAAGCAAAATCTGAAATAATACAAACACTAATAACCTTGGTGTCAAATACTCGTAGCAGAAACAACTGTCTACAGCTTCTTACGCCACGTCAATAATTTCCAGTGATGTATGCTTTCACTAAAATATTTTACTCGTAGTAGTTTAGTGAAACTTAAGCTTGGATGCTGCATAGAAAGAACGAAAACTGCAGAATCTGAAACTTGGGGCTACGGAATGATGTTGAAATTTACGTAGACTGTTAAAGTAAGAAACAATCTATGATTCAAACAGACAGGACGGAGAAGAATTCGTGGAACAATCTAACAAAATATTTTGATACATACAGAATTAAATGATGTGTTAGTAGATAAATTAACAACAATCAAGAAAAGATGTTATACGTAGCACCAAATAATATATGAACTATGCATTTGAGTTTATAGGCTGTAGCGGAAGGGAAGTTATCGTAAAATCTCTTCAAGACGAAAGTAGTCTCCCCTCAGCGGCATATGTCTTCACTTCAGTGCACTCGAAGCGTAATGGAGGGATGCGAGAAGATTATTAGACAGTATTATTAATTAGTTTGTGACTTACCCTCTATTTATCTTGGAAGCACACAGACAGATATGGTGTCCCGATTGTATTCAATACTTTCTGGAGACCAGAGAGATAAACATCGAAGAAATTTCAATATCGAATCGCAACATAAATATGGAACACAATAGACAAGATCGGCTTGATATGAATTCGTGCATTCTTTTACGTCGATGTTCAAGTTGGAGCTTCGTGATAGTAATATCTATTAGAGATAGCTAATTTGAATTCTGGTACAATTTCTCTAAGCAAGATGCAATTTTCTGCTGCACAAAAACCTAAAATATTCCTGAAGCTGTAATTCTAAATACATTTCAAATATATGAAATCAGAATAATAATATATCCATCCAAATAGCTATGCGACTGCTTTTAAAATGTTTCGTTTTTTGGCACGTGTTATGAGTGACAAGTCAACACTTCTTTCTGACAAATAAAATAAGCATGAAATTTGAAATGTAGTTAGAGAAATCGTTTTAGAAGTAAGATGTATGAGAACTGATTATAGTCATCTGAGTTACGAACTTATCACCAGTTTCCTAACACCAAGCCAACCGATGAGAAATTTTCTGAGATGACTGCGGACATTGTTATCAAAATATGTACGTACGGTGTTGAGACTGCACAACCGATCAATGAAGCGCAAGCAGCAATGTTTTACACTCGTGAATTCCATGTCGGAAATTATTTCTTCGAGTTACGCTCAAATATAGTTTAGCTCATTGTTCTTGCCTGAGTATCAGGAGTCAATCTCAATTTCTGGTAATGTTGGTCAGCCTTAACATAAAAAAATGAATTCATTGTTACGGTTTTAGTATACATTAAGACATTGTTCATTGCATACATGCGTCAGATTCTATCTCAATATGCTGTAAACTTGCTAAACTTGCTAGTTAACATTTCCAAGCAACTTATCGGAGATAATTATACTAAAATCCATTTTCAGAACTATCGTTAAGTGCCAACGACACATGCACTAATGCAGGTTCATCTGGTGGTGGCAAACTCTGGTATAGATACCGAAAACAGAATAGTCCACTCAATGTCATGCTATATTCAGTATTTCTTCTGTCCCCACTAATCACTTGGACATGCCTTATGCCCCCAAGTTTGCACAAGTTGGACAAGTAGAACTGCATTCACTCTGTTTGATTTGTTTCATTTGTCTTTCTGCTTAACTTTTACTTGATTTTTGTTTACTATGAGTGATTTTGAAGAATATTGTACTATATGTGAAGGGTTACTCGACAGAAGTAACACGGACAATACTTTCATTAATATAACAGCCTACGTGTAGTCCATGGCAGTAATTTTAACACCAAATGTGGGCGGTAAAAAGGTGTTAAATCACTTAAAATACTTCCGACGATATATTACTACAAATCAATCACTAGTAACAATATTTGTATATTATGTTACTCATTCTGTACATGGTTACTTAAACAATTGTTTATTATTGTGTAATTTGTGTCGAGTTGTCTGTCATCAATTATTAATTGGCTTAAGCAACATATAATTAATTGTTTACAATTATAACTGTGATACCACTACTATCTATGTAGTTAAAGAAACAGCTGGCGCTTCAATCCCTGCATATACAAGTTTCATATTGCTGGCTTACACTTATTTACTGAGTCTGCTGGGTAGGCGCCTGGTTTCGGGAGAACGTAGTTTGGATCCACGGCCCTTCCACCTAGATTTCAGTTTATCGCGGCTTCCCAAATCAGAGATGGTTATTTGAAAATTTCATGGCCTAAGAACATTTTTGTTGTTTCATTTAAGAAGTTATGATGCGAAGTAATTACTTTTAAATTATTTCCTTCACTACTATTAATAAAAGATCAAAAAGAAATAAAGAGAGATATTTATGTACCAAATCTAGTTTTTCTGCGAAAATGGTGCTGATGCCTCTTTTACGCTCTGTTCTAGTGACGGCCAGGCTCGCTCGCACTTGCCGCCTTCACAGACAGCCGCTGAATTGGAATCGCGCCTTGTTCTCTTAGTTCGCCTCGTTGCCGACAGCCGGCGCTCTGCCTCGCCGGAGACATCTGCTGCAGAGTCAGGCCAGAGGGTCTCAGGAAACATACAAATCGCTTTTGCCATCTGTGCAGCCTGCATATACAACGATTACCAAGTTAGCGATCATTGGTATCTGTAGCGATGAATCCGTTTCAATAGGAGAGGTTGTCCTTATAGCAGTTTTTCGTTTTTATTCTCCCGTTTCGCAACTAAACATATGCGTTTTATGGCAAACGCTGTTCGTCTTTATTTAAGACATCTTCAGTGCCAATTTTATATCATGAATTAATACGAGTAAGTTCTTAGTTCCACACCAGCTACATGTCTCACACTATCGCTACTATCAAATGTTTTTGTAGGATCCATTTTCGAGATTTACGAACCGTATATAAACTTTCGTTGTTAGTTGCGAGACGGAAGAATAATAAAGAAAAATTTATCACAGCAACTAAGGACCTAAGCCAAAAATCACTAATATGGTTCTTATAGCATTTGTCAACTTGGAGATTCCGCTTATAATGATTAAAATTTTACAAAATTTAGTATTTGGCAGTAAGTTTATTGCCTATCAAAGTAATTAGATTCTAATAACTGGATTTTTGTTTTAAGATTCATTTTAGACTCCTAACTATTTATTTTTTAATGACTATTCGTAAATGCATCTGGTATTTTTTCACGAATTTTGAAAGTAATTTTGGACAAATAGTTCCGTAACAATTGGTTTCATGCATCTGATTTCCATGACACTGAATTCGCAAGAAGTTAACTGCTTTTTCCATAAGGCAAGGGTACTAAACTCTGTATATATTTATTCATATAGATCCAAGTTCGTTCGTTAACATCCCAGCAATATCACTCGTAATAATAACGATTTTCCATAACGTAGGCAGTTCAATGACCATAGGTAGTGATCCATGCACGCACAAAGCATTAGTTGGTAAATCCCTAGAGATTCCGATCCTCGATCACGCCATCTACTGTATAATTCGATTTCCCGAATTACTCCAACGAATGCTGTGATGGTGTTTTGAGTTGTCCATTACCGAATTTTTCAATGCCTTGCCACGTTTCGCACCCGCCTTTAATGATGTCAACGTCGACTAGCCACAAAATCCTAATTAAAATTAAAGGAAAAAGATACAAAATATTTGTCACAAAGGGAGGCAGTTTAAACACATAGACGCCGGCTTTAGAATAGGGAAATGCAAATTTTGTTAGTGTACAAGTCTTAAAAATTTTGTACTGTGTTGCTTAAACTAATAACTTTCCTGTATATAGAAACTGTGAGCATGAACGGCAAAACCTGGTCACCAATGTTATTTATGTTTGTTGATCACTGGTGGAATAGTGACAAAAACAATTTTAACATAATATCACCTCCGAGAACTTTCATCAGGAATAAGTGATTATTCATTAAAATCCCAGGAGGAAGTTAGCTCTAACGATCATGTTGCCGGTTTTCTAGTCGAGTGCTCAGGTTGTGTGCTCCCTCCACAATGCTTTTTCTGATAACAACACTTCCACCATTTTTTGAACTCTGTTTCAGACCATTCGTGACGAAATGAGACTAACGGTTGGTTTGTACCTTCCAGAGCGCAGCCAATGATGTTTGCCGGCACCATGCGGAACACCCTTCGCTGGCCTCTGTCAACAACAGGCGATTTCAGTATCTGACTACATTGATCCTCAATGAATCCGAGTAGTTTTACTCGCAGCTGAACTTCCCAGGGCCAATCAGCCTGCTGTCCAATAAATACCGAGCAGGAAACGCCCCGAGGGAAGTGGAAGCGGCTGTGTTTATTATGAGGCAGCATCTCAAACAAACTACAGCGTCTGAAGTTCATTTTATTCTCAGTATATCTGTTTGTCAGGTTCATTTTCATTAGACAAACCTGTGAACTGCATTTTATGTCAACCGTGTTGTTCAGGATATCCATAACACACTCCATTAACTGCAAGCCTGTCGGGAGGAGGTAGTATTTTATTGGGTTTTCGTGGAATGAGTCAGCAAATAAAGCTGCCAAGTTGGGCTCCGATAGAGTTAGGTCGGCATTATCATCCGATTCAAAAGTTGATCTTGCCTCGTCTGTGCAGATGCAGTGGTTGGAAGTCGTCCGTCTTCTCAGACCGATCGTGCAGCCGTTAAAACAGCAGCTTCTAGTCAGTAAGAAGTGTCAAAGGAATAAGTTCTCCTTGTTCGATTTAGATTAGGGCTTACCATTCGTTATCCGCTCATACGAGATAATCCGCTAAAGATTGATGCGTACCTCCCTAGTGCATGAGATGTAAATTGAATGTGTTGTAATTTAAAGACTGAAATGTGTTTTTTTCTTATTTTAATAAAAAAAAAGGAAGAAAGAATAGGTTAAGCTTGCTATTCATCCCAAAGGTAGCTTGAACCCTCCCGAAGGTGTACTTAGCCTGGTATTTGAGGCAGGATGGTCAGTTCCTTTCCTGCTTACCTAAACTCACTCGGTAGAATTACCTTAATGTTGAATCAGAAACACGGAAGCTGTCTGGCGGACTTAGTTATTACACAGCAAGCTGGTCTAGACGTGAAGGCATTCGGGAGGACGGCGGTTCGAATCCCCGTCCGGGCATCCAGATTTGGGTTTTCCATGGTTTCCCAAATCACTCCAGGCAAATGCCGGGATGCTTCCTTCAAAAGGCCATGGCCGAATTTCTTCCAATTTCTTGCCCCCCATCCTTTCGCGTCTCTAAAGACCTCGCTGATAGAGAGACGTTAAGCAGATAAAAAAATAGACGTGAAGGCCTATGATAATCCCCGCCGAGACAGGGATTCAATCATAGGACCTATCGATCCCCAGTCAGCCACCAAGCTGTTGTGATCTTGTTTTATTCCAGTGTGTAAACAGCGATCGTTGTAGTGTGACCAGTATGAAAAGTTTTCTAGCCGTGTAAGCAGTACTTCAGAAAATTTTGGTCTGGTATCAACCAGTTTTTTTATGGTTGACTTGTCCATATAATGCTTGCCAACTTTTTATGGTTTTAACATTCATCGGACCTCTTTACTGCCAAACAATCTATGAACTTATTTTATAGATATCCTACTGTTCTCTTTGTAGTCCACCAGACATCCTTCCATGCCAATTACATTTTGTTTCGCTGTGGGGTGTTTACATGGAGAACTTTTTTCTGTCAACCGATACACCAATCTCAATTTTTAGTAGTATGCTAATAAGCCACAATAAAAACTTTATGAATCTTGTCTGCTTCTGACCAAGAGACACTCTGCACGAACGGCTCTTCCGTTTTGTTCATGTCCGAAATATTTCCTAATGCTCCTCAGAGGAGCAATAGTACATTTACTTGTTATATTAATTTTTGCTTGAGTGACAGGTTATTTTTGCTGAGCAACCATTTCCAGCTACGTTCTGCTGCTGACGAAACGAAGATTAACAAATCACTGAGATATTCTTTCACCAGGCTACAAAACGGAAAGAGACGAAAAGGGGCTCTTAAGTTCGGTCAAATAGTCACCTGCGTCATCTAGCTGATGCTGGCTTGTATTCTAGTTTTTAGCCAGAAAATCAGTCACTAGGTGCGTGAGATCACGTTTCACGTTTCAATTAATTTTCGTCCTCTAAGTCTTGCGTTCGGCAGCATCCCAAGTTCAAAACGTTATGATGTTTCTATGTAGGCTTCAGTCCGAACTGATTCCCTTAACTGTATGCAGATGATGTGCAACGTAGTGGACTGTGTGAATTCTTTTTAAAGAAGAAAAAAAAGTCCGAGAATAATTTATATAAGGTATAATGCTGAATACTTGATGTGAATGCAGCGTAGCACTGTCTGTTATGTCTCCTACCGAGGGTGATTATCGCAGTAATCCGTTTCCCGGAGCTGTGACGCCTGTCTGACAGGACGTCTGGTGTCCATTGCAGAATGTTTCTAATCGGAGCGTGACGGATGAGTGCCTCCGTATGCGCGCATCGCCAGTTTTTGTGCCGTAAACTGTGTATTCCCGCAACGTTAACTTCATTAGCAGCGGATACTGAGGGGGAACAGCAGCGAGTCCTGCTTGGCAGCCTAGCGGTATGACTGAAGAGACAGTGAAACATTGATACTACAGTATGATTTTGTTGTATCTGAACTGAGTAACATAAGTAATTCCAAAATTATATTCATTTAATTTTTGAAGGAAATGTCTGAAAAAAATTCTTCGAAGTTCTAAATGATAACACTTATCTTTCTTTCCTGGTAACTGCTGCACTTTCCATCGAGCTATGACGTTAGAAATATAATAATACAACTTTTCATTTCAATTATAACTTTGTCTATCATTAGTAAATTAATGACCACTATTAATGGCCACCCGGCATATCATACTTCACAATTTTACTATCCTTTTTCCTGAATTACTAAATAAAGGTTGGAGAACATCAGAGACCACAAAGTGCATCTGTATAAAGTTAAAGATTTTAATATCTTAATGAGAAACTTGAGCGAAATTTTGTGTTAAGCGGATTATTATATTATATAATATACCGTTCCCTTCCCCCAGAGAAGACCAGGAGATGAGCTGGTGTATAGTTTCAAGGACCCTTTTCACCCAACATAGCCTACACCACTCCACTCTTGTTCTTAAAGCTTATGTGGTACAAGTATAAGATTGGAAAATCTTCCTAACCACTTTTTAGAACAGGTTGCAAATCATATTTTTTTCCAAAGTAAGGAACGACGTATGTTAAATTGTTTATCATTAAATTTTGTTTAAAAAAGAAGACAGTTCATACAGTTGACTACATTTGGCTCAGAACAAAATCTCATAACTATCAATCACAAAACATTCATCCAACATGGCACTAGTTTTCAAACCGATCCGGGCGTCCAGATTTGGGTTTTCCATGGTTTCCCCGAAAACTCCAGGCGAATGCCGGGATGCTTCCTTCAAAAGGCCATGGCCGAATTCCTCCCCGTTCCTTGGCCCCAATACCAACCCGTCTCTAATGACCTCTATTAAAAAAAAAAAAAAAAAAAACCCTAGTTTTGAAGAGTACGTTTTGTTTGGATAACAGTTATTTTTGTAGGTGGTTCGTTTTTTTTCTGATTCGACTTTCTTCTTTTCTGAATATGTTTCTTCCACCAGCTATTTTTTGCCACATTGCCTATATATAACCCCTTCTCTTTATTCGTTTTGAGTAATTTATTTCCGACGATTCCGGTGAAAAATTTAACATCAATAAAAGGAGACTTTTGAGTTTTTGCATTACAGATGCATTCCTCTACGATTTTTCATCCTTGAAAGTGCTACATATGCTTATCCACACACAAAATCTTATGTCAATCACAGCACTGTTTAAACTAAGCCTTTGTCACTTCTGTTGCAAAGTATATGAACCACCAAAAAATAGCAAGCTGTGGGTGTGTTTAGTTACATTCACACAACAAAGCGTCTCAGAAATCGATTGTTCAACGTAGTACTTGAAATTATTTTAATAGATTTTAGTTTTCTTGAGTGATCTTGTTCTCTCCATAGCGATACGTCATTAGTCGGCCACTAGCTGACTGGATGATCACGTTTCAAATATTGATTTAATGCTAAAATAATAATATCCGCATTAAAAAAATACATTATTTAATTTACCACACCAGTAAAGAAAAAATGGCTTGATAACTCAATATATTTCACGTATCAAACCGCCTGATTACATTACCCACATATACCTTGTATTTTTGTCTTTTCTTAATGCTCGTTGTACCTTTATTTGCGTCGTTACCCACAGTCAAAGATTGGAGCTTTTAAGGTTGGTAGTGATAAATGGTTTTGTACAAGATTAAGTTTGTAGTTCGCCTGCCGAAATAGCCACAAATATGGGAATAGATAGATAACCATTTTCATATGACTAAATTAGGCTTAAAAGTTTGTGTTCCATGAAGGAATAGTTATGTTCAGTAAATTGCCACTAGATATATAAGAATCTTTATCTGTTGGAAGATTTAAGGAAAGATTGGGTACTTGACTGGAAGGCTATGAATAAAATGAGAGCCTGTGTAAATTATGACGTTTTAGTTGTTATCTTTACTAAAATGATTTAAATTAATGTAATTGTGGGATGTGCATAAGCGTTCAGGGAGAAAAAATCAGTATACTACGATTTTCTGATTACATTGTCTTATTACCAGAACAGGCCGAGGATATTGAGAAGTTAACGATTAGCATGAACAAAATACTGAAGGAAGATTTTGGACTGAATTTAAATCAAAGGAAGACAAAAGTGATGATATGTAGAAGAAATTATACCAATACTAGTAGATTAAATACAAAAATAGAATCGCATGCAATAGGAAAAGAAAGTGAATTCTGCTACTTGGGAAGCAAAATTACAACCGATGGCCGAAGCAGGAATGATGATAAAAGCAGAATAGTACCAGCAAAATGACCCTTCATGAAAAAGATAAATCTTTTAGTTTCAAACATAGATCTAGGAATTAGAAAGAACATTTTAAAACTTGGAGCACAGCACTTTATGGTAGCGTAACATGGACTTTATAAATACTAGAAAGAAAGGAAATTGAAGCATTTGAAATGTAGTGTTAAAGAAGAATTCTGAAAATAAAGTGGACAGAAAAAGTATGAAATGAACGAGTTATGGAAATGATGGGTGAGGAAAGAAGTTTATGGAAGAAGCTTACAGAAAGAAGAGACAGGCTGGTAGGTCATATTTTGAGACATGCTGGATTGGTTAATTTGTTAGTGGATGGAATAGTCGAAGGTGAGAACTGTAGAGGAAGACAGAGATTAGAATATATGAAGCTGGTAATTGAGGATGTGGGTTGTAAGGGATATGTAGAGGTGAAGGGGTTAGCACAAGATGGGAAGGGATGGAGGATTGTATCAAACCAGTCGAAAGACTGATGACAGGAAATAAATGTATTTTAAAAATATAGCCTATTTATAAACTTGTTAAATTTATTAGCAAGAAGCTATTTGTAAGTACATAATAATATTAATAATAATTATTTAAACAAATGAAAAAAATATTAGCCACCCTCGCGCAGTATATACCTGCACTTTACAATTGGTATGAGAGTATTATCAAATGTAGACTAGTATGGGTTGTTTAACAGTTTTACTTTATCGTAATGTAACTAGTGATCAGTTTTGAAAGACTTAATTACCATCATAACTGAATTCAGAATAGATCTCGCTAGGACACAGGTCAGGAATCCCTGGCAAATGGAAACTCAATCAATGGTGGCCGAACTGCCGTTTGGCTCTCCTGAAAAACATTGCTATACGTATTTACCGTATCAAAACAGAAGGTTATTGTTTTATACATATTTCATACAATGTGTTATTCAAGAAATGTAAAAAAATTATTTTTTTTGGGTTCATTTTGTTGCATTATTCGCAATATAAAAGACTTCAATAAAATATTTTTCACTCCAATAGATGTCAACACCATCAGTTTTGGAGCTGATATGAAGTAAAAACGGGTAAAATCACTGGTATTAGATTTATGTTATGATTTATGAGTAAAAAATTATCTTCATGTCCACCTTTCTGAAATGGGAGCAGTACTCAGAGTTTTTGATCATCAGTACGTATCATATTCGGTTCACTTCGCATGTCGATAACATACGATGCAAGGAGGAGACAAGTAAAATTTCATTCACTAATTGAGTTTGGATACTTTTACATATTAGAATATGCTGGGCGTATAGTTTCATTTAGAGCTAAGATATTAAGCACAAGTATATCACAAAGGGGATACTGATGCGAAGAAATTAGTTTAAAATGCTGAAATTCATAGAGTCAAGGGTCTACAGAGGGTATATTAGGATTATTTTTAGTATGGGGAACAAAATCTTGAAAAAGTACATTAGAGGAGTTTGGAATTTTAACGACTTCAATCGGCATACAACACGGTTAATAGCTTTTATACTACAGGTAACTGAAAGAAATATAAAAAATACTAAAGGAATTGTAAGACATTAATTCTGTATAAAAATACGTTTTTGATGCCGAATTGCCGATTTTCAGTTTAATTTTGTTCAATTTCTTTTGAGAATGTTAAAGTTTAATTGTTAATTTTTTGAAACTCTCTGAATTTTGACACTTCACAATTAATAAATCAAGCAGCAACTTTTATTGCACAGCATTAATCCCGGTTGACCCAGGAATTTTTAAGAGTTGTGCTTGATCGTATGACCTACTCCAGGATGTTCCGTGGTTCGGATTCCATGTTAAACTCTAGTTACCAGAGAAAAGGAACTGGCCGTCCTACCTCTGATACAATGGTTTAGTATGCCTCCTTCGGGAGGATTCAACCAAGCTTCGAGTTGTGGTCTAAGTTAGGTAGTTTCATATTAATTATCTACACACAGATGTTCGTAATTATTCTAACTTAAAAGTTTCGTTGTAAGAACGGAGACTTTCCCAGAGTGCCTGTATGCTTGCAATGAAGCCTTCACGCGTGTTCCGCCGGATTGCAGTTTGAAAACATGATATTTCGACGACTAGCTCCGTCATCTATATCAGGTGAGGAGACATCTGCATTAGTCGGCTTACCGTCAGGTACTCAAATATCGAAATATCGCGTTTTCAAAACACAATCCGGCGGTACGACCGTGAAGACGTCATTGCTAAAGTTTAGTTATTTTTCACTGATTCTTATGCAGCCATTATCAGACAATATTATCCACAGTTTTCGAATTTTAGGGAGAGAAAAAAATTCATAAAAATTCACTGCTAATACCAGTTTTAGTTCTTTCTGGTTATTAACTTTAATAACTTCTTCCCTTTTGCTAACGTTATTTAAATAAATTTTGTGTTAGATTAATACTAAAATCAGGGTGTAACTGATTAATATGAAACTAACAGTCGTGAGCAGACCGTCGTACGGGTAACATCGCCTCCGATACGAGGAAGTAGTGTGCGCGATCGCGGGTTGACTCGACGGCAAGTGCCAACAACATAAACAGTTTTCAACTTCGTGTGGTGGACAAGAAAAGTGAATTGATAATCAAGAAACAACTAATATAAGTGTTAAGTGACATTGGCCGCCATGTATGGTGGCCAGTGTGGTGAAGGCGGCTACGAACAGGTACAGCCGACGCCGCACATACTTTTATATAATGGAGGTAACGTGAACATTGCAACAGAAGATAGCTTAGACAGTCAAGTGCCATCCATACATCACAACACAAGTGAAGATGGAAGGGAAACGAGAAACATCATACAATCGTCATTCGAAACCGTCAATGTACCATCTTTTGCTGCTAATCTTACCATTGACCAAACGAGACAACAGGAACTACGACTTGTAGTAGAGGAAGAATCGACCCCACCTGCAGCCCAGAAACGCCCCAGCACACCAACAATCGAAGACATCAGCAACAACTGCAACTACAAAGTACCAAGAACAGCAGAACAGCCGAAACCTACAGACATCAGTATGGAGACGGTCACCAGCTAGCAACACACAGCAAAACCAGACTACAACCACAACAGTCAGCCATGATCAACAGGTAAAATAGCGCAACGCCAGTGATATATGAAAAACTATGACCTAGGGCCCTATTATGTGATTGTAGAAAAGTGTCGATAAAAACATCAGTAGACTGCATCCAATGGCTATAGGTCGCCTCATTAACTCCCTCTGCCGTGATACAAATAATCAAATATTACAGATAACTACAGCAGGCCGTAACCGTGTCAAAATTGAGGTGAAATCGGTAATAGCAGCCAATTCTATGATTCAAAGCTCAGTCTGGAAGCAGAACGGTTTGCAGGCGTATATCCCATACTCGTGCACCACACAACAAGGCATCATTAGAAACGTAATGACAGAATTATCAGAAGATGAAATTAAAGCGGTAGCGCGATGTGAATACAGGGTGATAAACGTTAAACGATTTGCTAAGAAAATGGTAGCAAACGGTCAACCTACAACAATCCCACTTCCAGTTTGCCTGATCACTTTCAAATCGCAAAGACGGCCCAACTATGTTTACATACACGGTCCGCTGTCCAGTCGAACCATACATAAAACCTGTTATGCAATGCTTTAACTGCCTGCGCTATGGTCACCTGAGCAAGCAATGCAGAAGTAAAAAAAGATGTGTATTCTGTGCTGGTGCACACGACGACAAAGATTGTTGTAACCAAAACAACCCCATTTGTATCTATTGTAATAGTGGCCACCCATCTAATGAAAAAAGATGTCCTGAATATGAAAAACAAAGAAGAATCAAACAGTTAATGGCGTACGAGAACCTAGACTATAAACAAGCCCTTAGAAAGATCAACGCCGGTACGTATGCCGGTGTACTAGCAAGACCGGCCGCAACCACCCAAAACC